>CM067301.1:11670955-12171060 GCA_034231615.1 Meghimatium bilineatum
GTAATAATATCAACGGTCACATAGGTATGGGTAGTCTGTAAATTACGTCACTTTTTGGGAAATTTTCAACACCCCCCCCCCTCCCCTCACACACCGAAAACTATACGGTAGAAAAATACGAAATCATACGGAAAACTTACATTTTTCAGATAATTAAAAATGTCTTTTTAAAAATATATTCTTACAATTATTTAATTGTTGTATAAAACTGTTTTGTTAACGTCAACGTTTTTCAGTCCCGCCCCCTGCCCTTAATTATTGATGTATATTATGGGCAGCCCCTTGTATGAGAGGAGAAAATATAACATTTTCTTATTTACGGAAACCCGTTAAAACATGTTACACATTTTTAAAGACAATTACTACCAATGTGAAACTCAGATAACGCCTAGCAAATGTTGGCAAGATATCACTATGATTGCAACATACCATATAATCTTACCGCTAATATTGTTAGATTATGATTAACTAATTCAAACATTGATATCTTGACAGAACGTTAAGAGTACACTATCTAAAGTGCATGAGTGATATGCAGCGAATAGTCATTTCATTCAGGTAGACTTAACGTCGGATCTGAATCACAGGTTTATCGACTGCAAAAACCTGAAGAATTGTCTGGAGAAGTAATTATAAACTCATATTTGAGACACATTCCAATTTTACAGAATGAGATTGTGATATATGTGGATAATCTATGTCGTGTATACCACATGAGATTTTCAAACTGTCGTGCATATAATACAGATGAAGACGGCCATGATATGTATAATGGCGTTAATTACATCTAATTCGTTCACCTTATTTATTTTTCGTTTTCATCAATATTTGTCGCAATGACAGAGATGTCACTTAAAAGTAATAAGTAGATGATTGGTTACTGGTCAGATATGTTAAAACAGACCACGAGTGTTGATAGAACGGGAAGTCTAGATTATGTAGGATTAACTTCTTCAGCAAATGGCGATGTCTTTGTGTAACTTTTACTTGCAATGACAGAGATGTCACTTAAAAGTACCTCTAAATCCCTTACCTTTTCTTGTAGTAAACTCATGGAACCAGAGTCTGTTAAATCTGAAAGGGGAGGGGTGAAGTTTAGAGGGTGGGGAGACTAAAGATGTTCTGTTTCTTCAACCTGATGAAAAGTGTCAGATGTTGTCTCCCCGTATTATTGTTCTCTCCCATTGCTGTCATCAATGAGGGCTGTCCTATGATGCAAAAGTGATCTATCGTGGTCATGAGGTTTCTCCTAGACCTACCTAGCATCAAATCACGACATAAAATAGCCCAGGTTAAAGAATACTTCAAGGTCGCCAATAATGATAATCACGTCTTACACCAATCTCTAGACAACACAAAAGGAAGGCGTATCAAGAAAGGAAGGTCCTTGATGGCAGAAGCAGAAGATACCCTACTCAGAATTTGTGAGCTGGAAGAAGTGGGAAGAAGCTGTGAATGGGTGACATTTGGCAAAGAGAGAAAATTATTGACAACAGTGGTGAAACAGAAGGGAAGAGAGTACCGCGACTAGACTGCCAACAGAACAGAGAAAATGATCCAAACACTCATACTGTAACACTCGAAGCCACACGATACAATAATTTACAAAGACCGCTCAGTAACGCAACAAACAAACAGGTATGGTTGGGGTTTCGTAGCCTACCAAAATGGAAAGAAATTAGCTGAGAAGTCAGCTGCATACCCCACTATAACATCGAGTATGAGAATGAAAATAGAAGCAATGACAGCAGCTCTCACTTGGTTGGTGACGCATCCACCAAAAGACTCAGTGATTCTATCGGACTCTCAAAGTATGCTGCGCAAGATAGAAGCGTGTATGATCAGAACTGAATGGGTCACTTTTCTCGACAATGCGCAGAGCATTACATGGATTTACTGTCCTGGTCATGCAGGAATCAGGGGAAACGAAAGAGCCGATGTGTTGGCTGGTAAAGCTTTGGTGAAAAGCACCGAGATAGAAGAGACAGGATTGAATTGATTAGAGCAATCGTGGCTACCCTACGAGAAGACGAGGAGGAAGTCGAACATGACAATGAACATATTCAGAGAATGGTTGAAATGAGAGTGACTAGAGGCGATGGGGAGTGCTCCCTCTCCAGAAAGATCAGAACGCGTAATCAGCAACTGACTGGGACACTGAGCTTATACACTTTTAGATGGCTGACGGATCGGCAAGCAGAGCATATATGGGAATGTCCCCAGTGCTATGACGCTTGTTCCTAATCAAAATTCAAGAATCTCTCCCAATTCTATTGTTTCCTCCCCCTGTTATTGTTTTGGCACGTTGTCATTGTTTTCTTCAATTATCATTATTATTCTCTGTAACGATTATTGTTCATTTCCCATTGATATTGTTTTCTCCGCCTGCTATCGCTCTCTCCCATTATTATTGTTCTCTGTCACTGTTATTGTTTTCTACAATTATTATTGCTTCTTCCCTTTCATCATCGTCAGGTGCCATGCCGGCTGGCGTAGGCGGTCATGGCTCTTCACAGGTCTCTGTCCACAGTATTATGTATCAAGCTAGTTGTTTTTCCCCTGCCGTGCCAGGTTGTTAAACTGTAAAATATTTTCTCACGTTATCGCCCTCTGTCTCTGTTGCCTTCAATTTCGCCTGTTGTGACTATGTTCCCCAAACCTACCTGTCTCATGAAGTGGCCAAAATAAGAAGATTGTCTTTTTCTTATATTGTTAATTAAGGTCCGTTTCACATTTGACTCTTTCAACACCTCTACATTAGTGTTTCTGGCAGTCCATGATATTCTCAGCATTCTTCTATATAACCACATCTCTGTTGTCTCTAATTTCCCCCTTTCTAGTTTGTTTATTCCTCCCTTTACTGTTTTAAAAATCTCCCACTGCTATTGTTCTCGCTATTAGTTATTATTATCTTTCGTTACTATTGCATTCGCCCGTTGTTTTTGTTATCATTCAATGTTATCATTCTCATCAACAGTTATTGTTTCCTCCAGCAGTTTAAACTGTTTATGTTACTGGTTGTTATTTGTCGCAGATAAATAGCTGCATTCGGTTTACGGTCGGCAAAAAAAGTATTTTTGTTATACACTTTAGGGTCTTTGTTACCTCTATTATTTTATGGTAGTGTGTCCTGATATAACCTTTTTGGACTTTGTTGTCCGCTAGTTGAAAAGGGCACGCCTCTCCAAAAGAGAGTCAAACTAATTAACTACCTTCCTACCTACGGTCGGCAAAAATTTATGTCGACAAATATCTGCTGCATTTTTCCATTGTGACAATAGGCGTACGCGGTCACGTAGAAACATTTGAAACCTGAGACATAAAACCACATAGCAACTAAAACATGTCCCTTTTCTACCCCAAAAAAAGTCTCCTTAAACCTGAATCAATTGGATTATTAAAGTCTTCACGGTAGAATTGGCAAAAAAGAAAATTATAATATTGGATAGAAGAAAACAACACTGGAAGATTGACAGAATAGTTATGAGAGAATCGATTTAGGAATAGAAGCAATATAAATGAGAAATGAGACATAAAGACATCTAAAAAATATTAACACATGCAAGAAAAAGGAATTTATAATAATAATAATCATCATCAGGTGATATGCCGGCTGGCGTAGGTGGTAGTGGCTCTCCACAGCTCACTGTCCACAGAATTATGTATCAAAGTCGTTGTTGTTTCCTTGTCGTGCCAGGCTGTCAAATTGTCTAATATTCTCTCACGTTGTCGCCTTCTGTCTCTGTTGCCTTCAATTTTGCCTGTTGTCACTATGTTCTCTAAACCTGCCTGTCTCATGAAGTGGCCAAAAAAAAGAACGTTGCCTTTTTCTTATATTGTTGATTAAGGTCCGTTTCGCATTTGAATAATAATAATAATAATAATAATAAAACATATAATCTGTCAGTGCAGTAGACGTGTCACATTAAGAAATGTGTTGCAGAAAGATTTTTACATAACTCTATCCTCTACCAAACCTGATGAGATTTGAAACTTCACACCATGTCCATTCCTAGATATTATCCTGTCATGTCTTCTTCTTTCCACCATGTCTTCTTCCACCTTCCACCTTATCTTGGCAAAGATTAAACTTCATGTCTCAAAAGGACAATTTAGTGAGCTTATTTTAAAACGGTGGGGCCCAAATACTTTCTCAAACTCCCACAATGAAATGGTCAAAGAAAAAAGAAGCGTTACGGTGCACTACTTTACCGGTAGTCCAGCTAAATACCGTTCCTACATTTGGAAATCTCATATTATTTTTTTAATCTCTGCTGAAATCTAGAGAAACCAGGAAATTATTCTGCGCTGGGGCAGAGTGATATATCTGGCAGCAAAAGTATCAGGTTCGAACCCAGCTACTGGGAAATTTGTATCAGCACCCTTCAAAAAGCAATAGCAATCTACTAAAAGCATTTAAGTTGCCTAGAAAATTACTAAATTCATAGAAGGTTGGATTGATCGCTACGACATGAATACTATATGCTACCAACATTAATGAAGATGCTGTCGCTATGTTCATGTTATTACTATCTCAGGGGTTCCAAAACTGAAAAAGGCCGTTCCCGACTACGGTGGCTTGATGTGAGATCAAGAGATCGCAGAGAGATTTGCAAATTTAGTGCTTTTATGTTTAATAGTTTTCGGTTTAAAATAAGAGTATTTTTAGTGTATTTTAGTGTATTAAGTGTATTTAGATTAATCATTTTGTTATATTTCACAATCAGTACCGTCTCAACAACGAAGGTTGGCTGCAACAGACTTCAAACATCCCTGTATCTTGCGTTGGTGGTGCATTCTGTTACTGTAACCTGTCCATCTCGATATGTTACTCTCCCACTTATATTTCTACCCACCTCTTGCGCGCTTTCCCTCAGCTTTACCATCAAGTAAGGTCTTCAACAAGGTGTCATGTTTTTTTAATATGTTCAAAACATGTTATTTGTTCGATCTTTATTTCCTTGAAGAATGAGCTTTTTATGTTCTAAAGTAACTTATTGAGCAGTATCTCATAAATGAAACCTTCTATGTGATCAAGTCACTAGTTAAGCAGTATCTCTCATGAATGAAACCTTCTATGTGATCAAGATAGTGGAACCACTTGCTCACAAACCATAAAATCTTGTAAATCGTTGCTCGTGGTTGGCAACAACAACAAAATTCTCGCAGACACACATCCACTAGTAAATAGAAATAAAGAACTTAGTCAGGGTTGAATACTTTTACCCAGTACTTTTTAACATGTATCTGGAATATATAATGTATGATACATTACAGGACCTCAAGATATCCATTCATTTTTTGGTAGTTGATCACTTTGTAACTTACGTTAAGCCAATGATATCGATCTCGTGGCCGAATGTGGACTTCAGGAGCTCATGTCAATGTTGGAAGACCTTAGTCGAAAATATGGCATGGAAATTAGTATTGATAAAAGTAAGATATAGGAAACCAGTGAAACCAAGCAAGATGTCACGAATATCCGTTTAAACGGTCACACATGAAGAAGTTACCACCTCCAAATATCCTCGGTCCCAATTATTATAATGATTGTATCTTGGGAAATGTGATTAATCTAAGACGCCAGATGGCAATGGCTGTCACGGCATGGTTCAATATGATATGGAAAAGTGTGATCAGCAATGGAGTAAATATCAATATATTCAGATCGATAAGTATCATTTTATGCGGTTTTAAAAGTTGAACGCTCAATTCAGATAGGGAAAGAAGGGTTCATGCTTTTGAAAACAAGTGCCATATACGTTTGTTAAGAATTAGCACTATAAAAAAAAACAAGACAAATCTGATAGTTTGTCAGCAAATAAACAATTGTGCGTGTTATTAAGAATGGTGAAACTGCGTAAACTTGTTTGGTTTGAACATGTTAATAGCATTACCCAATGGACTGAGCGTTATTTTTCTGCACTCCTACAAATGGTTGAGGATGGAAATATTGGGAGAGCTTTTAGTGCTGATGTCTCCAGTGTGGCTCTTCGACGGGATATGGTTTCATTATTACTATTAATATTATTATTGTCTTTATTATTATTAAATGGGGAACAGTCCTCATTCTCTGGGAAAGATTAGAAATGTCGCGCCATCACTACTAAATACTTAATACTAAAGTAGTTTCTGTTCGACTACTGACTAGGTGGCGGAGTACACAATACTACTATCAGTTTCTGTTCAACTACCGACTAGGTAGCTGAGTATACAATACTACAAGCAGTTTCTGTTCAACTACTGACTAGGTAGCGGAGTACACAATACTACAAGCAGTTTCTGTTCAACTACCGACTAGGTAGCTGAGTATACAATACTACAAGCAGTTTCTGTTCAACTACTGACTAGGTAGCGGAGTACACAATACTACAAGCAGTTAGTGTTCAACTACCGACTAGGTAGCTGAGTACACAATACTACAAGCAGTTTCTGTTCAACTACTGACTAGGTAGCTGAGTACATAATACTACAAGCAGTTTCTGTTCAACTACTGACTAGGTAGCGGAGTACACATTACTACAAGCAGTTTCTGTTCAACTACTGACTAGGTAGCGGAGTACACAATACTACAAGCAGTTTCTGTTCAACTAACGACTAGGTAGCGGAGTACACAATACTACAAGCAGTTTCTGTTCAACTACTGACTAGGTAGCTGAGTACACAATACTACAAGCAGTTTCTGTTCAACTACTGACTAGGTAGCGGAGTACACAATACTACAAGCAGTTTCTGTTCAAATACTGACTAGGTAGCTGAGTACACAATACTACAAGCAGTTTCTATTCAACTACTGACTAGGTAGCTGAGTACACAATACTACAAGCAGTTTCTGTTCAACTACCGACTGAGTAATTTTGGGGTAAAACAGTGTGATACAACAATGTTTCAAAACTGAAATACCAGAAAACAGTTTCGAACGCTACATGTAAAACTAATAACATTTTGAAAATTAAAAAAAAAACAGTTCTTTAAAACTAAATTATTTAAATTCAGTAAAACAAAACAAAAACACAGACAAAAAATGAGAACCAGGTATAACTTACATGTAAACAAATGCAAACAAGACCTAGAATTTAAAAACAAATTGTGGAATGTATATTTAAACAAGATGTAGCGCTGACAGGGAAATTGAAACATGATGACAGAATGCATACGCACGTAAACATCAACTGCCATCCTTACTTCTACAAAGAAAAATCAATAAGAAATTTGAGCGACAGCTGATAAATATTTCAATAGTAAAAACGTCCCATGTTTGTATTGTTAAAGATTATTAGTATAGGACATGCGGGACAGTAAGGTGTTTGACCTGGACTTAATGTTAGGTACTTTTATATTAAGAGGCTTGTCCTGTCAGTGGTAGAGTATGTCACAGAAAACCAGACTAATATTGTGATGAATTGACATTAGCTTGAGGAGGTGAATACCTTCAAATACCTGGGATCCAGTATATGCAGCGATGGTAAATTCAAAGCAGAACTAAAAATAAGGCTGGAGATGGCTTTAGCGTTCTTGTCAAGGATAACTGTGATTTGGAAAAGCAACATCAGTGTTGGAGTGAAAATCAAACTGTATAAGTCGCTGGTGCTTTCTATTGTGTTGTATGGTTGTGAGAGTTGGACACTCACTGCGGACATGGAGAGAAGATTACAGACTTTCCAGTACAAATGCTACAGACGAATTCTAAGAATTTCCTATAGGGAACATAAGACCAATGTGTACGTAAGAAATAACGTAGAGATGTGTGCAGGTGTTCAGGATCCTAGGAGCCATTGCTTTCAATAGTGAAACGACGAAAACTAGCATGGTTCGGATATGTATGCAGACACGATTCCTTGTCAAAAACAATACTTCATGGAACTGTCGAGGGTGGGAGAAGCAGAGGAGGACAAATAAAGGCATAGACAAACAACATCAAGGAATGAACAGGGCAACATATTTCCACACTCATCGGAATATCTGAGAATAGAATTCGCTGGAGGCATCTGTGTGCTGAGGCATCCAATGTGGTACCCCTACGACCCTGAAGGGTTACGGGTTTATTGATTGATTGATTGATTGAGGTCTTGGCTATTCTGACCATTAGCCCAACGCAGATTGATAGACTTGATAAGATGCAGGATGAAGCGATGCGTATCATTCTTGGAAGCCACAGAGATACATAAATATTGGCGATGCACTTCTTGTTCGGGTATCATATTATGATGCAGCGTACCGAGATTTACTATGCTCTTGTATATATGCGCATCGGAGCAGACAGGAGCCATCGATTACATGAGGATATTTAAGATATCCTGGGCATTAACAACAAAAGACAAAACAAAATTTGAACCTACGTTAATGACGTACCTACGTACAATTTTTGAGTAACAAAAAGAGAGAATCAGAAATGAAAAAAAATGAAAATACTAACAAACACAATGCCAAGCCTGGATTACGTTAGAAGACAACATATTAATTTATATTCACGCTTCCAAACTACCATCAGAGTGCCCCTCAAAAAATAATTCCTGTAAAGAAACAAAGTATATAGAGTCAGAGGCAAACTAGGTAAAAGATGGATTGCAGAAATAAAAGAATCAACATATATAAATAACACAAAAATGCAGTATCTCGAGAACTCTTCTTCCCCTGATACTGAAAAGCAAAAAGGGATAAAAAGCGAAAAAAAACACAATATTGAAGAGATCAAAAGAAAAGATTAAAAAGGGGACTCTCATGACTTGGTACGGCGGACGGAGGTTATGACAATTTTATGCACAGTAAGAAACACATATCATGGAGAAGAGTGGGAAGTAAGACTATCAAATTTACACTGTGAAGAGTGGGAAGTAAGATTATCAAATTTACATGGAGAAGAGTGGCAAGTAAGATTATCAAATTTACACGGAGAAGAGTGGGAAATAAGTCTATCAAATTTACACGGAGAAGAGTGGGAAGTAAGATTATCACATTTACATGGAGAAGAGTGGGAAGTAAGAATATTAAATTTACACGGAGAAGAATGGGAAGTAAGTCTATCAAATTTACATGGAGAAGAGTGGGAAGTAAGATTATCAAATTTACATGGAGAAGAGTGGGAAGTAAGTCTATAAAATTTACACGGAGAAGAGTGGAAAGTAAGATTATCAAATTTACATGGAGAAGAGTGGGAAGTAAGATTATCAGATTTACATGGAGAAGAGTGGGAAGTAAGATTATCAAATTTACACGGAGAAGAGTGGGAAGTAAGAATATTAAATTTACACGGAGAAGAGTGGAAAGTAAGATTATCAAATTTTCATGGAGAAGAGTGGGAAGTAAGATTATCAAATTTACATGGAGAAGAGTGGGAAGTAAGATTATCAAATTTACATGGAGAAGAGTGGGAAGTAAGAATATTAAATTTACACGGAGAAGAGTGGGAAGTAAGTCTATCAAATTTACACGGAGAAGAGTGGGAAGTAAGTCTATCAAATTTACACGGAGAAGAGTGGACGTAAGACTACCAAATTTACATGGAGAAGAGTGGGAAGTAAGACTATCAAATTTATACGGAGAAGAGTGGGAAGTAAGTCTATCAAATTTACACGGAGAAGAGTGGACGTAAGACTACCAAATTTACATGGAGAAGAGTGGGAAGTAAGACTATCAAATTTACACGGAGAAGAGTGGGAAGTAAATCTATCAAATTTACATGGAGAAGAGTGGGAAGTAAGATTATCAAATTTACATGGAGAAGAGTGGGAAGTAAGATTATCAAATTTACACGGAGAATAGTGGGAAATAAGTCTATCAAATTTACACGGAGAAGAGTGGGAAGTAAGATTATCAAATTTACATGGAGAAGAGTGGGAAGTAAGACTATCAAATTTTCATGGAGAAGAGTGGGAAGTAAGATTATCAAATTTACATGGAGAAGAGTGGGAAGTAAGATTATCAAATTTACATGGAGAAGAGTGGGAAGTAAGAATATTAAATTTACACGGAGAAGAGTGGGAAGTAAGTCTATCAAATTTACACGAGAAGAGTGGGAAGTAAGTCTATCAAATTTACACGGAGAAGAGTGGACGTAAGACTACCAAATTTACATGGAGAAGAGTGGGAAGTAAGACTATCAAATTTACACGGAGAAGAGTGGGAAGTAAGTCTATCAAATTTACACGGAGAAGAGTGGACGTAAGACTACCAAATTTACATGGAGAAGAGTGGGAAGTAAGACTATCAAATTTACACGGAGAAGAGTGGGAAGTAAATCTATCAAATTTACATGGAGAAGAGTGGGAAGTAAGATTATCAAGTTTACAACTTTTATTGAAATGCTCATCACAATTTCCAAGAAACGTGAAAATGACCTTCCATGGCATATGGATGCATTTGTCCAGACTTTGATCAGTGTTATTTCCTTTGAGATATTATTGTGTACATTCTGGGTCCGTGGTTCGGCATGTGAGGAATGCTTTGGCATTTACAACTCAATGCAGAGAGAATTGTATTAGAAAGTGGGGCTCTGGCATTCACTACTAAATGGAAAGAGAAGTGTATTAGAAAGTGGGGCTCTGACATTCACGACTCAATGGAAAGAGAAGTGTATTAGAAAGTGGGGCTCTGACATTCACGATTCAATGGAAAGAGAAGTGTATTAGAAATTGAGGCTCTGACATTCACGACTCAATGGAAAGAGAAGTGTATTAGAAAGTGGGGCTCTGACATTCACGACTCAATGGAAAGAAAAGTGTATTAGAAAGTGGGGCTCTGACATTCACGACTCAATGGAAAGAGAAGTGTATTAGAAAGTGAGGCTCTGACATTCACGACTAAATGGAAAGAGAAGTGTATTAGAAAGTGGGGCTCTGACATTCACGAATAAATGGAAAGAGAAGTGTATTAGAAATTGGGGCTCTGACATTCACGACTCAATGGAAAGAGAAGTGTATTAGAAAGTGAGGCTCTGACATTCACGACTAAATGGAAAGAGAAGTGTATTAGAAAGTGAGGCTCTGGCATTCACGACTCAATGGAAAGAGAAGTGTATTAGAAAGTGGGGCTCTGACATTCACTATTCAATGGAAAGAGAAGTGTATTAGAAAGTGGGGCTCTGACATTCACGACTAAATGGAAAGAGAAGTGTATTAGAAAGTGAGGCTCTGACATTCACGACTCAATGGAAAGAGAAGTGTATTAGAAAGTGGGGCTCTGACATTCACGACTCAATGGAAAGAAAAGTGTATTAGAAAGTGGGGCTCTGACATTCACGACTCAATGGAAAGAGAAGTGTATTAGAAAGTGAGGCTCTGACATTCACGACTAAATGGAAAGAGAAGTGTATTAGAAAGTGGGGCTCTGACATTCACGAATAAATGGAAAGAGAAGTGTATTAGAAATTGGGGCTCTGACATTCACGACTCAATGGAAAGAGAAGTGTATTAGAAAGTGAGGCTCTGACATTCACGACTAAATGGAAAGAGAAGTGTATTAGAAAGTGAGGCTCTGGCATTCACGACTCAATGGAAAGAGAAGTGTATTAGAAAGTGGGGCTCTGACATTCACTATTCAATGGAAAGAGAAGTGTATTAGAAAGTGGGGCTCTGACATTCACGACTCAATGGAAAGAGAAGTGTATTAGAAAGTGAGGCTCTGACATTCACGACTAAATGGAAAGAGAAGTGTATTAGAAAGTGGTGCTCTGACATTCACGACTCAATGCAGAGTCATAAAACCTGAGATATATACATATATATTCCATACGAAGAAGATGATATACGAGATGGCATACGAAGAATAAATATATTACGAAAACTCGATAGAACGTTAAGACGTGTATGAGATTAATTCTTAGACAAACGTCTAATATCGAAGTTCTCAGAGAGGCTAGATTAAATAGCAAAATTATAGCACAAATTAGAAGCAGAGTGATGCTAGATTAAATAGCAAAATTATAGCACAAATTAGAAGCAGAGTGATTCTAGATTCAATAGCAAAATTATAGCACAAATTAGAAGCAGTGATGCTAGATTAAATAGCAAAATTATAGCACAAATTAGAAGCAGAGTGTCAAGATTTTTCGAGAACTCGACGTGACGAAAACAAAATCTTTAATATTTAGTAACCATCGAAAATATCAAATGTAGAAGTTACAGAAGAAGATAAGGAAGGATGTTGCTGGATGTATTGCGCCAGTGTGACACAAGAGAATGCCATTAACAAAACAACGAAAGAGAAAGAAATGTGGAGAAACAGTATCGACTGCGCCATGACACTTAATGACACTCATTATAGCACTTGATTTCTATAAATATAAAGAGATAAAGAGAGAGAGAGAGAGAGAGAGAGAGAATGAGATTAAAGTTGAAATCGAAAGATAGTTTCATTTTATTAATTAATCTAAATCAGAATTAATTACTTACTTAACATCTCAATGTTCTGTTTACCCGTATTGTGCATCTGTTTCCATGACAATGTGTGTATTTGTAATTATTACAAGTGTCGTTTCTACAGAAATATATTTGGTGACGGTTCAATGTTGTGAACACAGCTCAGTCCCTGGGTGATTCACGTTAGAAGTACGAACTGTAGACCTAAAGCCTGAGATTATTATATAGTAATCCAAACAATTGTGGTAATAAGAAAACTTCCAGGCAAATTACTCTCCAGTAGACTCACAGCCGCTACTGAAAGAGATTGATGGCTTGCGACTTTAATACGTTAGAGACACTACATGATAATTTCCTTGATCAGTGATCCCAGTTGGGCTTGAACCAGAGCGAGCAGATTTCTGAGGTTTACGGGGCTGAGCGAGTGCGAGTTAGCGACACTTCAGTCAGGCGCACACCTCGTGGAATGTTCAACGATTGTACCGGGTTATATTTTTAATTGTTGTTTTGTTCACGGAGCGTCAAAGAACATTTCACCCTTGTAATATCAGTCTGAAGAGAGAGGGGTGTGAGGGGTACATGAAAACCACTAGTTTGACATACATATCACGAGAGGCCACTATGAAGATTGATTCGGAAGTGGATTTGTCCCCCTATCGCATATGACTCGAATATAAGGCTGAAGAGGAGCGTGTCAGGAGTAAGGCGCACGGATCACAGCACAGATAGACATCACCTTTTATTTCATTGACTACATCTTTTTATGAAAAAGAAGATAAACATCAAAGCCTAGTTCACATCATTAGTTCTACAAGATAATACTCAGTGAACTAACAGACACTAGTCAGTGAACTAACAGACACTACTCAGTGAACTAACAGACACTAGTCAGTGAACTAACAGACACTACTCAGTGAAGTAATACACAATACTGAGTAAAGTAATAGACACTACTCAGTGAACTAATAGACAGTACTCAGTGAAGTAATACACAAAACTCAGTGAAGTAATAGACACTACTCAGTGAACTAACAGACACTACTCAGTGAACTAACAGACACTAGTCAGTGAACTAACAGACACTAGTCAGTGAAGTAATACACAATACTCAGTGAACTAATAGAAACTACTCAGTGAACTAATAGACACTACTCAGTGAACTATTAGACACTACTCAATGAACTAATAGACACTACTCAGTGAAGTAATACACAATACTCAGTAAAGTAATAGACACTACTCAGTGAACTAATAGACAGTACTCAGTGAAGTAATACACAATACTCAGTAAAGTAATAGACACAACTCAGTGAACTAATAGACACTACTCAGTGAACTAATAGACACTAGTCAGTGAACTAATAGACACTACTCAGTGAACTAATAGACACTACTCAGCTAACTAAAAAATAATACTTTGCTAACTAAATGATAATGTTCAGCTAACTAAATGATAATACTTAGCTAATTAAATGATAATACTTAGCTAACTAAAAGATAATACTTAGCTAATTAAATGATAATACTTAGCTAACTAAAAGATAATACTTATCTAATTAAATGATAATACTTAGCTAACTAAAAGATAATACTTAGCTAACTAAATGATAATACTTAGCTAACTAAATGATAATACTTAGCTAACTAAATGATAAAACTTAACTAACTAAAACTAACAATGACATGGACTCTGATTCGGAATAATATGATACTGGAGATAAAACTCAATAGGATGTCATAACGCTTCTGTCCTATGACCTACAGTTTAGTTCTACTTTCATCATCAGATTGCTTCTCTTGCCTTCTTTTTTACGAGAAAATTTGTGTACAGCTCTTAGTTACAAGATGACTGTTTGACTCAATGTAGTTGTAGTTATGTTATGTTATGTTCCTCCAGGGCCATAGGCGGCGCATAGGGCAGAAACCATAGCTTTCCATTTCTGTCTTTATGTTGCCAGGTCTTTCAATTGTTGCGTGTTGTTTAGGTTCATTGACATGCCTTCTCTATTAATGGTTCTTCGTAGAGTTTCTATAGGTCTCCCTCTTCTTCTTACTCCGATTGGCACCCAATATAGTGACTGCTGGGGAGTTCTTAGGTTGTTCATTCCGAGAACATGGCCGATGTAGTTGTAGTGAGTAAGTGATAAGACAAGTTTGCTGGTCTTCTGGTCTGAACTCGACTTTAACATGATTTTTTAAATCTAGAAGAATGGTTCAATTAAAAGGGTTGATTCCATTTAACATTATTGTTGTCATCCCTATAAATATTTTTGAGCAAATTCAAGAAGGAAGCACGAGAATAAATGATTAAAATACTTACAGCTGATGGGAATTGAACCAGGTTCGTTCTAGCGCCACCGAATCGCCGTGCAACTCAAGTGAATAGATTTTTCCGTACTTGATCAACCACAACCCAATGTGATCATGTGACAATATTCAACATGTGTAATCGTGTACAGAGAACGGACTAATCGAGACAAGGACTATTGCAACAAGAACAAACATTCGTACACATATTGAGGTATCGCTCAAAAAATGGAAATCAATATTCGTACTACGAGGACCTGAACGCCTTCTTGTAAAGAGAATAATGTTACTTCTAATAATAGCTTATACAAGTACGTTCAAGTAGGAAGCGTAAATATAAATGAAAATAATTCTTACAGCTGACGGAAATTGAACCAGATGTTATCAGAACGGACCTGGTTCAATTCCCGTCAGCTGTAAATATTTTTGAAACCATTTATCTAACAATTCTTCAAACAAACTAATCTAACTAGCCATACAACACGCAATCTAACCATTTTTTCAACGTTACATCGAACCTGCCACCTCATTATTCTTCCAACATGCTATCTAACCAGCAACCTAACAATTCTTCCAACAATCTATCTAATCAGCTACCTAATGTTTCTTCCAACTGTCAATCTAACCAGCCACATAGCACTTCTTCCAACTATCCGTCTCGTAAGCCACCTAACCAATCTTCTAAATGTCAATATAACCAGCCACTTAACAATTCTTCTAATTATCGATCTAGCTAGCCATCTAATCATTCTTCAAATGTTCAATCAAATCTGGCACCTAATAATTCGTTCAACTTTCATTCAAACTAGCCTCCTAAGTATTCTTCCAACAATCCATCCATCTAGCCTCCTAACTATTCTTCCAACAATCCAAAGCATCATCTAGCCACTTAATCATTCTTCAAACTTTCAACATAACCAGCTACCTAAACCGAATCATTCTTCCAACTATCCATCTAACCAGCCATCTAACCATTATTCCAACTTTCAATCTAGCCAACCGTGTAAGCAATTATCCAACTATCCATTTAACCAGCCATCTAGGAATTATTCAATGTTTCAAATTAATCTAACCTGCCAGATGACCATTTGTATAACCATTCTATCAACTATCAATAGAATCTATCATCTAATCATTAATCTTCCTACCAGCGATCTATCTAACTAGCAACTTACCTAGTGTTTAGTCATTTTTCCAAATATCCAACTAATAATCCACCTAACCAGCCATTCAATCACTAACTTAGTCATCAATCTAACTGCCCATTCAATTATTACCCTCGTAGTTAATCTAAGACCCATTTAATCATTAATTCAGTCATCAATCTAACCATCCATTCACTATCTCAGTAATCCATTTAACTACCCATTCAATCATTAACTCAATCATCCCGTAGTCGTAACCTTCGATAACAGTTACCATTTTGTTGTGCCATTTTGTTACCGACGTTGTGCTTGAACTAGTTACGGGCACGGCATGGGTGGGTTGAACAACAAAGAAACCTGTCGCAAGGGCCAGAGTTGTGCCCTGATGTCGACGTCTGTTTCAGTGGCATCAGACTCTTAATACAATCGAGTCGAATGGCTGCTGAGGACAGAGCACTTATGGGAATACCCTACGTGCTGTGAGTCCAGTTTCTAATCAAGAATCAAGAAAGAATCTCAATCATCCATCTAACCATCCATCAAATCACTCATCTAGTCTTCTTCCTAGCAATCCACCAAAGCATCATCCAAATATTCATTCAATCATTCATTTAGGTACCCAGCAACAATCAATCCAACCATCCATGCATATATCTATCCAATCTTCTTTTCATACATACACGCATTCATTAATTCACATTTCTCGCTTGCTTCCTTCGATTCATCTCTTCACTCAACAAGCGTAATCTCAAATATTCACAGGCGGGCCAGTCTCACAAATAGTTCCCTAGACATGTTTACAGCTATCAATAAGAGACCCTTACTTTGAACAGATCAAAACAAGCCCATTCCTCATCTTTCCCTTACTTCTGGCTCTAAAATTACCCACTCTCCGTCACTTTCTCCTTGACGTAATGCTGAAATATTACGAGATAAGCATAAAAATGTTTGTTCCGATTCTGTGGATTCTTAAACATTTATATTTATGTCTCTGACATAGATATTTTTTGTTGGTGGAATCCTGGAATCGTGGAGCAATTTTATTGTTCAGGGTGGAGCATTTCGAAATAAAAATTATTTGTACTTGAGATTTAGTTGTCTGTCTATTATATGTTTTGAAAATGTTCTCATTCAGTACTGTTTTTTTTTCTAAATCATTTTCTAGTGATTTCTTCGAAAACCCTAAGTCGTGTTTCCTGAACAAGTATTTAGGCTTAAATGGTGTTTCCTGAACAAGTTGTAATTAGGCTTAAGTCGTGTTTCCTGTACAAGTTGTAATTAGGCTTAAGTCGTGTTTCCTGTACAAGTTGTAATTAGGCTTAAGTCGTGTTTCCTGAATAAGTTGTAATTAGGTTTAAGTCGTGTTTCCTGAACAAGATGTAATTAGGCTTAAGTCGTGTTTTCTGAACAAGTTGTAATTAGGCTTAAGTCGTGTTTCCTGAATAAGTTGTAATTAGGTTTAAGTCGTGTTTCCTAAACGAGTTGTAATTAGGCTTAAGTCGTGTTTCCTGAACACGTTGTAATTAGGCTTCATGTAAGGAATAATTCTATTTTCGAATATAAAATAATGTGTATTTGCTAGATATGGCGGGGGGGGGGGGAGTGGCATCATAATTTTAGAAACACGTAAGTGGAGCATGGGTACAAAAAAGTTTGGAAACAGTGTCATGTGTTCGTCCATCACATGATGATGATGATGATGAGCATTTTGTTACCTCCACTTTTGAAAATTCCGTTAGAATTATGTCCATTCCTAATAGTTCGAATATCGCTAACAAGCTCTACTCCAGTTGTAAATGGTATTGGACATTTCGGACATGGGATGATCACTATAGACGAGTTGTGGTCTATCCGTGACTTTCTAGCTACTCTCCGCTGTTGTGCTATTGTATTTCTCCTATTTTCACAAAATGATGCTCCTTTTTTACAAAAGATGGATGCTACTGTAGAGCGCCATGTAGATCTATCTTGTGCAAGTTCTTCTCATGCATCTTGGTCTATTTAAAAAGCTTTCAGTGAGGTTTTTAACGAGTCCTTGCAGCGCTACTTTAGGCCACCTTGAGATTGTACATCCTTCTCCAGTTCACCATGACCTAGGATATCTTGATGGACCAGCTGTTAAATATTGCAGTAAATCCTTTTGTCGTGCGGTGGGTTGGTGCCGCCTTGATGCACAGGATAGTAGTTCTTAAGTATAGTAACTAAATATCGGCACCAACGGTTATTAGCCCTGGTTTGCAACAGGGATCGGGTCGATCTCCTGTACTTTTCAATGTATACAGAGTGCATATCGCTGGCAATCAAATCACAGGTTCTGGCAGAACGATGTCATACGCCGATTATATCCTAGTGTATAGACAGAGCAGAAATCGAGAAGAGTGGTACTACATAAGAGATGGACAGACTGATAAATTGGTGTCGAGATACAGGAGCTGTGGTTAATCCTTCTAAGGCATTCGTGACGTGGTTTTCCTTGAACAATCACATGGTAAAGACACACATGCAACAAGTTTCGTTTTCCGGGAAAAGTTTAGAAAGAACTAGCACAATGAGATATCTGGATTTGTTTTTTGACAGAAGTCTGGTTTTCAGGAAACATGTTCACCACGGTATCATACGAACAGGCAAAGGCTTAGCAGCAATGAAAGTTAGGGCTGCTGCGCAGTGTGAACAGAGGTTGTTATTTCTTTTGTACCAGGGTATGGTGGTTGCTGTGGTGGAATATGCACTGGCAATTTTGACTCTTAACCAAACTCAGATAGAAATACTAGATGGAATCCAGAATGCAGCAATGGGTATCATACAGGGATGCACAAGAGACACATCGACCAGAGTATGCGGTACCTACTTGACTGCCCAACAGTTGAGCATAGATTACAGTTTTGCAGTGCACGGGCTTACCTTCAAATATATGCAGATAAGGAACACCCGTTGCATTCCGAAATACAGAAAGTTAACGGCAGCAGACTTACGAGAAGGAGGACGTCGATGGGACGTGCTGAGGATGCCATACAAAGCGTGAGCAGATTGCAGGATGTGGCAGCAGGTGCGGAATGGATACGTCTGCCCACAGATTTCCAAACTTGTTTGAGAGTAATAATATCACTTAGCAGGGAATGCAGAGAATGGTGTCCCACAGCTGTCTAGAAAGAAGTGCAGGCTTTGGTCAGTGAGAATACAAAAGAGGGGGATGTGATTATATACACTGATGGATCTGTGATTAGGCATGTCGTAGTGCTTGGGTCTTTACAGCTCAGTGTGCAGGTAAAACGATCAAGGAGGAAAGTGGTGCCTTTGCGGTCACTACGAGTAGTATGACCATGGAGACTATGTCGGTGACCATGGCATTTGAGTGGGTACGCACACAGAAGGTATCGCAGGTCTGCATCTTGAGTGACTCTATGAGTATGATTAGGAAGGTAAAAGTGGGTCTCGTCTGCGAACAGTGGATTGAGGCCTTGAGAAAGGCGAGGTTGAAAGTGGTTACATTTATTTTCGTGCCTCGACATGTGGTTGTTCGAGGCAATGAAAGAGCGAATCAACTAGCATCGTGCGCGATTGAGGTACAGGGCGATGGGGCAATGAATCACGATGACGATTTGAACTCCTTAAGAGATATAACACGCGAGAGTGAGACTAATGTGGATGATGATTCCTTTTCAATGGCTATGATTAAAGATCAGGGATTGAAATGCGGTGTTGCTAGAAGTGAAAAATTTGGAGGGCGCAGAAAAATGATGGTCAACTAGCATAGGACCGGTACTGTCAGCATAAGTGTAATGGCGGATACACTCTAGAAAAGATCGGAGCAACTATGGACGCATCCAGTTTGCAATGATGCTGATCCGACAACTAACTAACTATCTGTGACAACATCTTAGAACTCACCTAATTGAAAACGGCTTAGAATTCACTTGATTGACAACGTTTTAGAATTCACCTGGTTGATTTTTGTCTTAGATCTCACCTGATTGACAACGTTTTAGAATTCACCTGGTTGACTGCGCCAAAGTCTCAGCGGGTTTGCTACGTCTTATATCTCAATTTATTGACTACCTTTCAGAGCTAACCTGATGTATTACGTTTTATATCTTGTTATTTGACAGCTGTCATTCCTGTTTCACAAATTATTCCGATTCACGCAATAATTTACAGCACAGTTTAACTCAACGACCGATTATCAGAAACAGAGAGTGGAACAAGTGAAGAATCATCACAGCATTATTCATTGTACTTGTTGATTACAGCTTCCAATTGCTTCCAATTGCAATCTTTTTATGTATTCATTTAATTTCAGTCTTTGTAATTTTTATGTTATATTGTGTGGAACCCTTGAAAACTCCGCCAAGAAGAAAATATGTGAACGTGAGCCAAATTAATCAAAATTTCTTTACCTTGATGATTCCTGGGCCGTTGCGGGAATATAATCGTGAAGTTGGAGGAATTTGACATAAAACGTGGCGTGACTCCACTGGGACTGTTGCTAGAGCACCCTAGATATGTTTATCACCCACGATCTACATCAGTGGTTCTTGACATTCGCTTCCAGTGGGCCCCATTTTGTGACAATGGTTCTAATCATGCCCCCATATCGGTACATTTATTTTGTCTCAAAATAGTACTTAAGAAAACAGGTGATGAAGTATTACTGCACGACGAATAACACATTATCAATATAGCAAGCTCACGCGAAATAATACACACAACGGAAAACAAGTTAAATCATACAAATAACAATACACATGACATAATTAACGTTTCAACCAAAATGTCTTTACTCTGTTCATGTGAGCTTCCGATAGTGATAGTATGATGTGTGCTAGTCGTCGTGTAGTAAAACTGTATCTGTTCTCTACGTAAGTACTATTTTCATACAGTTTTACTAGCAGTGTCTTTTGACCTATTCCTTTCGGAACGTTGTCTTCCCAATGAACTCTCTGAAACTCTCTCTGTTTTGGGCGATGTGGCTTGCATTTTCTAGCGATGTATTCATGTTATAGTTAACGTCGTCAGTCCATCGTCTTCTTGTTCTGCCCTTTCTCCTCTTCCCAGGTACTAGCAGTATTACCTTTTATTGATTGTTATTTTATCTCAGAAATGTTATGGATTTCAGAAGTTAGATGTCGTATACCACTGTCTTTGACATATCTGGTGTCCTTAGTATTGACACTAGTATTCGCAAGGGATGTCGTCCATGGCTAGTGATTGTGTATCTGTTAGTTTCCTTATAGATACTTTCAGCTCTAACACATTCTCACACAACCAACAACACATTCTCACACAATCAACAACACATTCTCACACAATCAACAACACATTCTCACACAACCAATAACACATTCTCACACAACCAACAACACATTCTCACACAATCAACAACACATTCTCACACAATCAATAACAACTTTCTCACACAATCAATAACACATTCTCACACAATCAACAACACATTCTCACACAACCAACAACACATTCTCACACAATCAAAAACAACTTTCTCACACAATCAACAACACATTCTCACACAATCAATAACACATTCTCACACAACCAACAACACATTCTCACACAACCAACAACACATTCTCACACAATCAACAACACATTCTCACACAACCAACAACACATTCTCACACAATCAATAACACATTCTCACACAACCAACAACACATTCTCACACAACCAACAACACATTCTCACACAACCAACAACACATTCTCACACAATCAACAACACATTCTCACACAACCAACAACACATTCTCACACAACCAACAACACATTCTCACACAACCAACAACACATTCTCACACAATCAACAACACATTCTCACACAACCAACAACACATTCTCACACAATCAACAACACATGTAAATGCGACACTTTCTATTTACTCTTCTACAATTGCCTTCTTCATGTCTTAAGCCGTAAAACAAGATACATCAAGCTATTCCTCTCCCATAACTTGCTTATTTCATGTAAATTTAGTTTCTATAAAACTCGTCCCTAATTCCCTAAAGTTGCCTACAAAATTGCTTAGCCATTAGAAAATTTAAGCTCCTTATTACATCCGAGCAATTTTCTGAAGAAATTGTGTCCCTTGATGTCGTTTACAATGTTGCGTATGTTAAAAGGATCATTCCATATATTATTGGATATTTGAAGATGATATATATATATATATATATAGTGGTGTGACATATTTTTTCCAGAACGTGGTCTTCCTAGTGGATTCTCTAAACACTCCGCTATTCTGGGCGAGATGCCCGACCAGCTGCAGCTAGAGACATGTTTATACAATCTGATATATCACTACACCATCGTCGTCTTAGGTGCCCTCAGATGCAGGATTGTTGATATGACTTATTTATAAAATGACTGACATAATATTTGACACATTCAGCTCACACATTCAGCTCACACATTCAGCTCACACATTCAGCTCACATATTCAGCTCACACATTCAGCTCACACATTCAGCTCACACATTCAGCTCACACATTCAGCTCACACATTCAGCTCACACATTCAGCTCACACATTCAGCTCACACATTCAGCTCACATATTCAGCTCACACATTCAGCTCACACATTCAGCTCACACATTCAGCTCACACATGCAGCTCACATATTCAGCTCACACATTCAGCTCACACATTCAGCTCACAAATTCAGCTTTCACAGTCAGCTCACACATTCAGCTCACATATTCAGCTCACACATTCAGCTCACATATTCAGCTCACACATTCAGCTCACATATTCAGCTCACATATTCAGCTCACATATTCAGCTCACATATTCAGCTCACACATTCAGCTCACACATTCAGCTCACACATTCAGCTCACACATTCAGCTCACACATTCAGCTCACACATTCAGCTCACATATTCAGCTCACACATTCAGCTCACACATTCAGCTCACACATTCAGCTCACATATTCAGCTCACACATTCAGCTCACACATTCAGCTCACAAATTCAGCTTTCACAGTCAGCTCACACATTCAGCTCACATATTCAGCTCACACATTCAGCTCGCTCACACATTCAGCTCACACATTCAGCTCACACATTCAGCTCGCTCACACATTCAGCTCGCTCACACGTTCAGCATTCACATTCAGCTCACACATTTGGCTAACAAATTCCAGCTGAAACATTCAACGCACTCATGTAGCTTATACATTCACACAATCAGCTCACTCATGTAGCTTATACATTCACACAATCAGCGCACTCATGTAGCTTATACATTCACACAATCAGCTCACTCATGTAGCTTATACATTCACACAATCAGCGCACTCATGTAGCTTATACATTCACACAATCAACTCACTCATGTAGCTTATACATTCACACAACCAGCTCACTCATGTAGCTTATACATTCACACAACCAGCTCACTCATGTAGCTTATACATTCACACAATCAGCTGACACGTCAGTAGAGATCAACCACGGGTTGCATGAAACAACACAACTCCATTGAGAAATTACAGTTTACAATAACAAGCACGACATACTTGCAATGAAACACAAGCACACACTACGTTTCGACTGCTAAGCATTAATAAAGACGAAAAATCATGATAATATTCTTTGCTCAAATTTCGGGCCGTGGAACACACGGGCGTGGCCGTACGGCTAGAGCGCCGGCCTCAGATTCCTGAGGTCTCGGGTTCAATCCGCATTTGGGACAAGGATTTTAATCTTTCGGAGGTGCAATAAAAGAGTTCTTACTGTACACGTCGCGGCGACAGCTTTGGTAAAGCGGCCTGTATTTCCACAGCCTCAACAGCCTCCCTGCACTCCTTAACAGGAAAACATGTAGTAATGAAAGTTTTGAAAGAAAGAGCACATGAGCTATATGTAATTATATATAAGTTATGCTATATATAGTTATATATACATTGATCCTGCATGCGTTGAAACAGTCAACTGCACGCAAAACTCCTTAATTTCCTTTTACAACATACATGGTATTCGCTGATTGGGCATCATTCAACCTATCGACTGTGTCCACCTGGTCATTAACTTCTCGTGGCTACCTGAATTGTACACACTTCATGGTTCGTGAGTCATACATGGAAGATAAACGTTGTAGCTATCGTTCACTCTTCTTTCAGAACTGGAACATGGGCGTTTATAAGATTAGGCAAGTGGACAACACTATTTAAGTGTAGAACACTTCGCTATCAAACTCGCATTGGAACTCTCCTTTATCAGAACAATGACATAACTCGATTTTCTGCATGATGTCACTCAAAGAGTGGTGATGCGTTGTGCAGTGATTTCATATGTGCAAATGGCCTGACATATCAACATTATGTGATATATTCTTTCCAGAACGCGGTCTTCCTTATAGATTCTCTGAACACTCCTCGATTCTGGGAGAGTTGATCCAACTCTCTACTATTTGGTGTATAGTGATTGGTGTTATACTTAGAATCTTTGGCTTAAATAACACGAATACTTGTGCTCGTTATATGAAAACAAACGATGAGGAGGAAGATTTATTGATGTGTAAAGGGCATACTCTATTAGCCTTGTAATTTTCTTTGGCTAACAGTATATATGAAGGACGTGTCTGTATTTTTTCAACAAGTAATTCAAAAGAATGATTCAACAAAGAAACGATGATGAATCGAGAAGTACTCAAGCACATCCAAAAATCAAACACTATACCCCAGCGTTATGAAGTTAGTGCAATAAGATTGTACTGCTGTGTACCCATGCTACCTACCGTTATAGCAGACAAATATATAATGTATATTCCTTAAAAGTTTGATAATGCCAAATACAATGATGTGGACATCTTATCAGAATTGGATACCCCTCCCCTCACCCCCCCCCCCCCCACTTACAGGGAGCCGCGTTAGCGCAGTGGTTAGCGCACTAGCTTCGCTTATGAGTGGTCCTGGGTTCATTCCCCAGTTGAGGCGGAAATGTTTTTCAGATCGCAACGGCTCCAATGTCTTAAATGGGTAGTGGATTAATCCGGGAAGTGAAGACTGTGAGGGAGAGGAAATGGCTACCGCCCTCATTTGCAGAGCCTCTGAAATGTGAGATCGCAAACATCTCACACCACTACGGCATTAATAAATGCTATGAATTACTTAACTTTTTTCTTACCCCAACTAAATAAAATCGCACATAATATAATGAAATAAGGTTACAGAACCAGATGACGACCATGAAATAAATGGATCAGTCAGTCAGTTCTTTTGCCAGGTTTGGCACATAGAGCGGATGTCATAGTTCTCCATGCCAGTCGGTCAGTTGCCAAGGATTGCAGGTCTTGTGCATTTATGCCTGTTGATTTTAATTCATTCATAACAGTTCTTCTGAGCGTTGATTTTGGTCTTCCCTGTTTTCTTTTCCCGTCTGGTGTCCACATGAAGGCTTGTCGTGGAATTCTGTCTTCATTCATTCTAAGTACGTGGCCGATGTATGTCCAGCGGAGTTTTCTGATGATGTTCGTCATGTATTCTTCTTCTGTCTCCTCTCTTAATAAGCCGTTTGATTTGAAGTCTTTCAAATTAGTATTTGAGATATTTCTGAGGCATCTATTTTCGAAGGCAACTAATGTCTTATCCATTATTGCGGTAGTATTCCAACTTTCACATCCATATGTCAATGATTGAAGCACACTTGCATTGAATAACCGCAGTTTTATGTGGTGTTGTTTTTTTTGCGATCTTTGATTTCCAGATGTTTGAGAGTTTGTTAAAGGCGTCGGAGGAGAGAGAACATAAATGGATAGAGAACATCAATAACATTTTGAGAAAAAAATGATACAGAACAACCGAGGCGAGATATCTGGCCGAGGAGCGAAAACTAAAGCTCGTATCTTAACGGGACATATGGACTACTAGCATAATCATCCACCTGTATCAGGAGAATAGATAATAGGCAATTTTAAGTGCATGAGATATATCATCCAAAGGGAACACATGAGTATGTGACTACATATGCAGAGTCAGAACAGGTGAGTATGTGATTACATATGCAGAGTCAGAACAGGTGAGTATGTGATTACATATGCAGAGTCAGAACAGGTGAGTATGTGATTACATATACAGAGTCAGAACAGGTGATTACATATGCAGAGTCAGAACAGGTGAGTATGTGATTACATATGCAGAGTCAGAACAGGTGAGTTTCTCATTACATATGCACAGTCAGAAAAGGTGAGTTTGTCATTACATATGCAGAGTCAGATATTTCAAAAACATGTTATCATCCGAAAGCGAGTTAGGACATGTTGAAACCAAATGACAAAACCGATCAACTGTAATCACTTTAGAAAAATCTCAATTGCCCTCTAGGGCAGCATTTCTACGACGTCAAATGTTAGGGCAGGAGGAACATCGACGGATCAGAAAATGAGCTCATCTAAAGTCTTCATAAATACGACATTGAAACAGAGTGCCAAGATAAATGGAAGATCACGCATGCAGACTGGGAGAGGTGAGACAAGCTCATGACAACGACTGGAATTACGACGCCACAACGACAACCCGATGAAGGGATTGTAGAAATTGAGCCAAGAATTGTAAGGATCTTTGTCTAGAGAAGGGATAAGTAGAAATGTTTAGAAATGAAAGTAGGTGACGTGAAATGTAATAGAGAATCAAGCTAAGACAAGTGGTTTTGTGAGATTATTCTATTAAATTGCCAGTAGAAAAATGATAGAAATAAAATATAAATGTTTCAGTTTTTCATAAAATATATGCTTTTGCTGCACTATTCAACGCATATATCTATATGTAGACGGATTCATAAACGAGTAGGTCAATTAAATGTAGACATACTTCTTTCAGAAAGAAAGAGAAAGAGTCTACAAAATTGTATACATATATATAGACAACTAGTCGCATAGATGGACAGATATATGGATATAGATAAACAGCCATATGTCTGTCGTGTAGCTTCTATACAGCAATATGATGGTAGGATAAACGTACAATTAGTACTAGATATATGAATATATTGGACTTTGCTGTAATACTGATCCTACTTTTCTAAGTCACATACATGCTTGCCTTGACAGCAATCGTAATCGTGAGTCTTAATTTCATTTTCCGAGTTACCATCATCACATATTTGCAACCCGAGGTATTTAAAGATTGTAAATCTTTAGGCTTGTGACCGTTTAACCAGATATTCGTGGGAACTTGCTTGTTTCACTGGTCACCAATATTTTGTTTTTGCCAAAGATATTTAGAACATATACATAAATACATATTTACAGATAGATAAATAGACAGACAGACATACTGATAGACAGACAGACAGTTAGTTAGTTAATTAATCGTTGGATCATCGTCACTGCACTCCGGGCAAGTCCATAGGTGCTCATATCTCTACTTGAGTGTATCCGCCATTACACGTTGACTGACGGTCCCAGTACGCCGTTGATTGACTATCATTGTTTCTCGCCCACGAAAACGCTCCTTTCTACCGACACCACATTTCAAACCAAACTCCCGTATTATAGTTATGGAACAAGAGTCATTGTCACTTATTCAATCATTTTTTCATGCGTTTTCCCATAGGACGTTCAAAATTTCTGTTCAATCCATCGCTCCTCCAAAAGTTGTAGTAGCAGCGAGTTCGGCCAACCTATCTGCTCTCTCATTACCCTGGTCTCCTGCATGGATGGATCGATGGCTAGATAGATAGATAGATAGATAGATAGATAGATAGATAGATAGATAGATAGATAGATAGATAGATAGATAGATAGATAGATAGATAGATAGATAGATAGATAGATAGATAGATAGATAGATAGATAGATAGATAGA
This sequence comes from Meghimatium bilineatum, assembly GCA_034231615.1. Classification (NCBI taxonomy): domain Eukaryota; kingdom Metazoa; phylum Mollusca; class Gastropoda; order Stylommatophora; family Philomycidae; genus Meghimatium; species Meghimatium bilineatum. The sequence goes on from CM067301.1 coordinate 11,698,583, forward strand.
TAGATAGATAGATAGATAGATAGATAGATAGATAGATAGATAGATAGATAGATAGATAGATAGATAGATAGATAGATAGATAGATAGATAGATAGATAGATAGATAGATAGATAGATAGATAGATAGATAGATAGATAGATAGATAGATAGATAGATAGATAGATAGATAGATAGATAGATAGATAGATAGATAGATAGATAGATAGATAGATAGATAGATAGATAGATAGATAGATAGATAGATAGATAGATAGATAGATAGATAGATTGATAGATAGATAGATAGATAGATAGATAGATAGATTGATAGATAGATAGATAGATAGATAGATAGATAGATAGATAGATAGATAGATAGATAGATAGATAGATAGATAGATAGATAGATAGATAGATAGATAGATAGATAGATAGATAGATAGATAGATAGATAGATAGATAGATAGATAGATAGATAGATAGATACGAGATATATTGATAGAATGATAGATTGATAGAATGATAGATTGACTGATAGATATTTTATAATTATAATGGCAAGACAGAATGAAGGAATATAATTTTTTTTTTAAACAAGAAGTTTCACTTTCAATAAAACTATGAGTAACTTCATTCTAGCCGAGAGGCAGCGATTACAAGAGAATAGTCTAAGAGGCGTTATAGATCAAAGGAAATAGAGATTGAAAAATTCCAAGACACGATTTGCAGACATTCAGAAACGAGATGGTAAAAAAATTGGTATGAGGAAAGAATCAAATGATTAAAAGAGACGATAGCTAACAAAAAATTTGAATCTAAGACTACTGAGGCTAAACTACTGCTTTAAAAAAACCTACATGAAATGAATAAAATAAAACAACGAATTGACAAGATAAAACTTGTTATGATGAAACTGTCTTGTACAGTGGTTCCCAAACTGTACGTAGGAAAGGTATTGAATTGTACAGACACTGTCACCTAATACGCTGTCTCATTTGAAATTGTTATCAACACACGTTAGTCTTATCTCCTGAATTATGGCCGCTTAACGAAGTAATTACTTTACTACTCAAATATTTGTTACTCAAAAATTTGTTACTCAAATATTCGTTAATCAAATATTCGTTACCCAAATATTCGTTGCTCAAATATTCATTAATAAATATTTCGTTACTCAAATATACCTTACTCAAATATTCATTAACCAAATATTCGTTACTTAAATATTCGTTAATCACATATTCTCTAAAGTAGTATCAAACATGAACTCCAGTATCACTCAAACATGCACAGAAGAAACGAATGTGTTACTCCATATGTTAAAAACAATGATATTCAAATCATTTTTAAACACAAGCGTCCACAGATTGATCAGCAATTAAGGTCACTAATTGGCAAATGTTACAATCAGTACCATCTTACAAGACGAAACTACAAAATAACAATCTTTTGCCACAGGAACAAAATATACAAATTTCATAGCGGGGGCATTCTACTCAAATCTACATCTATTCAAATTTAAGGTGGCGGCCTTTATTGTATTGTTGCCCATATTGTTTTCGAGACATAGTTGTTTTATTTCGTTTTCATTACACATAATTTTAATGCGCTTCTTTATGTTAATACCTGTGTATAATTACGTTATTGTTACCTTACGCAGTTAAACATGCACCAGATAACAAAGCACCATGAGTAGACGGCAAACCTATAGAACTAATAAAAATTATAACAGTAATGGGTGTAAAATGGCTACACAGACTGTTCATTGTGATATTGAAGACACAAAAGACACCACAGGAGTGGAATACAGCGGTGATTGTTCCCATCTAGAAGAAAAAAGGCAGTAAGAGCGACTGCACTAAGTATAGAGGCATATCTGTCTTAAGCCACATAGGAACAATCTTTAGCAAGATACTAGAGAGAAGGATGCGCGTATATATAGAACCACGGGTCAAAAACATACAAATGGTCTTTCGGAAAATTAAATGCTGTACAGATGCAATCTTCGCCATCAAACAACTTTCAGAAAGAGCGATAGAACATAACCAAGAATTATATTTGGCTTTCGTGGACCAAGTGACATACGACATACTAAGAGAGGAGATAAAACAAGAATACGTGACGTACATCATCAGAAAACGCCGCTGGACATACATCGACCACGAACGTCGAATGAAGGAAGACATAATCCAACGACAAGCCTTCAGCAGAAACAGCAGACTTCTTCTTCTTCAGCGTTTGTTCTCAAATAACCACAACGAATATTTCGTGTGATTTACGCCGGGGAGCGTGAAGTACGTTGTGCTGCAAGTTCCACAGTAGAACTGTGATTATTTGCAACCCGGTTGGCTACTTGTGGTCAGGACGTCCGAGGACCAGCACATCCGCTTTCATCACTCCTTTTTTCGGGTTTGGTCCCACGTCCGTGACAGCCCTATTTATCTGTCGCCTGGCACGATGGTGTGTAGTGCCTCTTCGCCAAGACGCTTTTCGAGCGAGTCTATCTGGCACGAGGTGCTCCACCGTCTATAAACCCATTTCGTGCAATTGAACGAACTCTGCCTGTGTCCATCGGGTACTGAACCTTTTCTCATCCGCGACCCTGGTTCCGTATGAGAAAGAACTCGCCTGAAGAGTTGGACCCTGGCTCGTTCACCCTCCTACCCGAGGCGTCGTTCACAGACATCGTGAGCCCCTCGAACAAGTTTGACTCTCACTCCACGCGTTTTAAAGCAATGCGTTCTCGAGCTGAGCGACCTTGTCCCAATAGCGCAGAGCCCATCAGGTACTGAACCCTTTCTCTCTGCAAGTGTATTTCCGGTATAGGAAAGCTTGACAGTAGAGTTGGGCCAGGGCTAAAATCGTTGTCCCTTTTGTGCCTGAGCCCATCAGGTCCCGAACCCTTTCTCTCTGCAAGTGTATTTCCGGTATAAGAAATCTTGACAGTAGAGTTGGGCCAGGACTGCCATCGTTGTCCCCTTCTTGCCTAAGCCCATCAGGTTCGGAACCCATTCTCTTCGCGAGCATATTTCCGGTATAGGAAGGCTCGACATTAGAGTTGGTTTAGGTCTTCTTGCTTTTCCGAGTGCCCACGATTGGGTCTGGATCTCTGCCTATGATGAACACAGGTAACTAGAAGCTCGTCTCGAGCTAACAGAGCTTATAATTCCCCTTTCCTAGAAACTTTTCACTTTTCCGTTGCAGTTCGCGCTGCCCTCTGGCGATCTTCTGCCCTTTCATTGTGTCATTGTACTCATTATGACATATATTTGTTTCTCTCCATGCACCCACCTTTACGTGCGTTTTACATTGGCGTCCCCTCCAATGTTCTGACTGGACTACCAGGCATCACTGTATGTCGACAGTGTCGCTCTATGTGGTGATGCAAATGATGTCGGAGATATTGTCAGTCTCTTTTGCAGTCAAATCTCTTTCCATCTGCTTCCTCCACATTCTCGGACACGATCCCCAAATGATTTGGCCAGAATCAGCACGAGCTGCTGTTTTCTGTTACCAGGGTGCACCGCGAGGAGGTAAATTTTGGATCTTGGTTATCTGCTAACCCTGGTTCCGCCTAGAGCAATGCGTTTCCTTTGCACCCCACAGCATACTTATTCAGGTGACAGAATTCATATACCTAGGAAGTAATATAACCACAGACGGCAAGAAATACACAATAGATGTAGTAAATCATACCAAGCCCTAGGACAAATGACAAAAATCTTCAGAAACAAAATGTAGATTTTCAAGCCAAAATAACACTATTTAAAACGAATATTATGTCAACGTTCTGTTGCCAATGACAAACATGAACAACGGCAGCGCAAGACTAATGTAAACTTGTGACAGCTGAAATGATACGCTTACGCAGAATTTTAGAAATCTCTTAAGAGACAGAGTGAGGAATGAAGAGATTAGACAAACAACAGGCACCGAATATATTAAGAGACAACAGATCAAATGGTTTGCACACATCAACAGACTGACTACCATTAGACAGAGTCCACAGCAAACTATACTGCACAGGTTGGTTGGTTGGTTGCTGATGCAAAGGTCCATGGGCTCATGCCCTTTGACCCAATGCCATTAGATGGCATTATATTGCTGGGAAGTCTGTGGATTTTCGGCCCACCCCGGGACAAAGCCAGAGAATAACTATCACACCTCCAGGAAGGTAGGTTTCAACTTATGCACTGCGTCTAGCCACTGTAGCCAAGATAGGGCTCACTGTGCTCATTCCCCGCCACCAATTGACTACTGGTTATGCCGAACTTCTCTATTGCTCCAGGCAAGCAACCAAATGTTCAAGTCAAAAGGATTGTCACGTCCTGAGTCACTGTGCCTCTATGATAGGCCTCAGCCATAGGAAAAACAGTGATGTCAGTTTCCTCCTCCTCAGTGCTGCACAGTACATCTCTGGCTCCCTCCCGACCACATAGGGTGCATACATATATATTCAGGGAAACATGAAAAACATTTCAACAACAAAACAAAATCATAACTGTATAGATGACATGCCATGAAGCTTCTATAAGAAGATAACCTCAATATAACGGCATGTTATCCACTAAGGTTTTCTGTTGCATGGATGGTATGTCTAGTGGGCCATTGGTGAGACCAACATAAGCAACCACATGCGTATACTGCACAGATACAGTGAAGGCTGACCTAGAGAACGACCACAAAACAATGGACCACCGAAATAAAAGAGGCGATAAACTTCACAATTTACATTGCATACAAAAGGGCCATTTCCATAAAAATCTTCTACCCCTGACGCTGAAAAGCAACAAGGGGTTTAGAAAATATAGATAGTTTCCTTCGATGTCTCTGCTTTTAAACGTCTGCTGTCTAATTATATTATGATAGTGCCACTATTTTTACTGTGTTTAATGTTCTTAAAGTATGTTCTTCAATATTAGTAACTCTCAGTATGCTACGATGAAAAAGCCACATTTTTGCTCTCTACTTTATCATAAACTACAATTTAAAGCCATCAAATGGCTTCTAGTAAAAATAAAAACGATTGAAAGCCACTTCAAATAATACCGCGAAGTTTAAGAGTTAATCGAGATTTGATCCTTGTTCATCTAGTTAACACCAAGTCGTTACGTAACAGATAGTAAAAGAGAACGATAAAACACGAGTATTCAGATATTCAGCAAACTGATGTATGTGATATTTTCCGTACCACATCATCATTATTACCAAAACAAAGGTGATATGATCTTGAACTTTGGTTTTACTTGATCAAGTTTATAGCTTTTATTACAGTATCAAGAAATACATCCAGGCTACCTCCCACGTTGTTTGTAACCAAATAATGCAGGTAAACCGAATAACTGAAATGTGTGCAAAACACTTCAGATGTAGCACTTTGAAATGAGCAATAAATAATTTCTTGTGCCAACTATAGAACTTGCTGTGTAAGTGTCATAAATCGCTATAATTTCGCGAGAAGTGCATTTTCTCGTTATAGCTCAACTATTTATTATTTATACGCAAATATTGGCATATATTTCTGTCTGTTTCAAGATATTTGGAAAAACCAAAGTTTTGGGGGAAAAGCATTTATAATGATATTAAACAATCCAAAACCTGATAGAGAGATTAGCAAGGAAGTTGATTTGTACAAGCTCGTGCCTCAAAGGCCGATGACATTGATGCCGACGACAACAGCAGACTTTCTAATATGACTGCTGTAGTTGGTAGACTGCGCGACAATGTCATGGAACGGACGGGCATTAGACTCTCCACAAAATTAAAATTATGTCATTTCATTATACTCTCTACCTTGATATACGCCTTTGAGGCATTGGCAGTGTACTGAAGATAAGCTAGTGTGATAAATTACTTCCAAACGTGTTTTATCCCGTGTTATAATTTCAGAATAATATGACAAAATAAACGCCCACATATTGCCAGGGCCTGAAAGGGGAGCAAAGAATAGCAACACTGTTTACCTTCCATGCATGTCGTAAAAGGCGACTAAGGAGGTTATGGGATGGAGTTGGCTGTTCCATCCCATATAGGGTCAGTGACATAAAGCCATGATGTCGGATGTGTCAGGCCGAGAGGCGCAGATATCGCAGCAATGCTGTAAACCATGACACAACGCATTCCGTTCTCCGGACTACATCCTGCTAATCTGCAGGAGTTTGAAAACGAACGCAGAAGAAGAAGAAGACAAAATAAAGTACCTGATACTAAAGTCTTTACTATAGTAAATATCTCAAGCATTCATACAACGCTGAAGAAGGTCTAACCTAGATGGGCTGCAAATGTTACGGGCATGCCTGGTAATCACATCCCAAAATAGCTGATGCATGGTGAACCATCAAGGGAAAACGATTGGCTCATGGACTTGAAGTAACGCTTCAAGGACTCTCTCGAAACGTCTCTAAAGAACTTCAACATGAATGTAACACCCTGTTAATCTATCGATACAAATTGCCCAGTGTTTCATAGAAATTACAGCAAATGTTTTCACATCACTGAAACGTTTCAAACCTCAGAGACACAGAGAAAACGCGCTGTCCAAAAAGACATACAAACACACAGATATCTAATCATGACCGTCTAAAATAAAATACCTCTGCACATAATTAATTAAGCCTTAATTTGTTGCTTTCTGTTGGTCACTGTTTATATACTTTGAGTTCCCTTTGCCATTTTTGGCATACGACTCTAAGTATATAAATAGTGATCAATCGAAATCGTGACAATAATCAAGAAAATGAACGAATGAATGGCTAATTAATTATATGCAGATGCCTTCTATTGCAGGTGGTCATGGTCCGATCCTGACCATAGTGGTCCCAAATTTGCAGGGATTCTACGCCAGAATCTAACTTTTCGGTCATCTCCGCACACACCAGAGAAATACAATACAGCATAAACCTGAAACTCTTGTCATCATCGCCTGCGATGGACGTCCATATACACGAGACAGACAACAGCTAAAATCTGAAACTGTTCTTATCAGCGATCAACGTCTACTAATCATTTACCAACTTTTGAGAATTTGTCCATTGTTAGAGTTCTTCGACCGGTCTCACCTAATTCTGGCAATGTTATTTACTAAGTAAGTTTGATTCAGTAAACATATCGCCCGTGTGTTGCCGGGGCCCGAAAGAGGAGCAAAGAATAGCAACACTGTTTACCTTCCATGCATGTAGTAAGTTGGCGACTTAGGAGGTTGTGGGATGGAGTTGGCTGTCCCATCCCATACAGGGGCAGTGCCCAAAGCCATTCTGAAATCGAATGTGTCAGACAAAAAGGTGCAGATATCGCAGCAATGCTGTAAACCATGATACAACGTATTCCGTTCTCCGGACTACACGCTGCTAATCTGCAGGAGTTTGAGAACGAACGCAGAATGAAGAAGAACTGAAACTATAATTCAAGATACGCTGCACGTTTGGTAGACTTTATGGAAGAGTGTGGCATAGAATTGGCCTAGGCCTACAGAGTAAGCTAAAACGTTACGGGTCATAGGTACTTCCAGGGTTGCCATACACAAATGGAACATGGAAAACGTAAATTCTACATGTGGGTAAGCTCACTTACCTTCACATAACATTTTCACAAAGGTGATGAACATCAGATGGCAAGAAAAGATTCCGGATACCACTGTCCTTGACAGATCAGGTATTCCTAGCATTGACACTACAGGTAGTGCTCGACTTACGACATATGCAACTACAGGTAGTGCTCGACTTACGACATATGCAACTACAGGTAGTGCTCGACTTACGACATATGCAACTACAGGTAGTGCTCGACTTACGACATATGCAACTTGTGACTATTCGACTTAACGATCGCAATCACTAGTTATACATGTATTAGATTTCAGACAATAAGAAACAAAATGGTGTAAAGATGATACAAATGGCACAAGGTGAACATCGGAAATAATGATTTAAAACAATAATAAAAGAAATGTATGATATAATTTAACTTAAATATTTGTATTACAACACTTCACATCACTGAACGCATAGCGAACGCAACTTAGACCAAATCGTGTTACAACCAGTCTGTCGGAACCAATTGTGGTCGTAAGTCGAGCACTACCTGTATTCTGATGCAGACACAGATTCGTTGGGCAGGTCATGTGGTACATATGCCAGATCATCGCATATCAAAGAAACGTCTCTATGGTGAGCTGAATAAGGGCAAACGTTCTCAAGTGTAACGATACAAAGAATCCATAAAGACCTCTCTGAAAGCGGTTGACTTATGCCATGCTTTAACAGAAGACGCTGACGAGACAGAGCTAAACAGCGCAACCATTTTTTTCAAAGGCATATCATTGTGTCTAAAATAACATACACCAACACAACAGCGGAGAGTAGCTAGAAGGTCAGTTCAAACAGCGTCAAAAGTAATTATACCATGCTTTACTAGTCAAAAGACATATACTGCAGGCTTAAGACTTAATAGACATCTACTAAATCATAAAAGACATATTTATAATTGAACTTCATAAACTGAATGCGACAGTAAGTTATCATTTATGAAGGACAACAACATTTATCATTTGAAATCGTACACTAGATCGTATTTTGGTCTTGATACCCGATAACACCAAGAGATGCATGAATGATTAATACATTTCAGCCTGTCTCTCTTCTTTGAGGCTGGGATCACTTGAATATTTATTGCAAGTTTCTATGATATTGCATTAAGCGTACAGTTTTATGTATTGAACAACGCACATTATATGATCCAAGTATTGAATTTTTCATGTGTCAAAGTTGTGTTACTTTGAATCTATCTTTTCATCACTACTCGTTTCACATTTCATCTCTTCACTGATCTAGTATCCGTAACGTAAACAGTTATGCACATGTATTCTTCTTCGTTCGATCTCAAACTCCTGCGCAGTAGCAGGATGTAGTCCATAGAGCGATATGTGTTGTATCACGACTTAGAATGTGGCTGAAATATTTAAGCCTTTCAGTCTAAGACATCTGCATGGCTTCTGTGTCACTTTGGTCATCTATGGGATGTGACAGTCAATCCCCTCTCCTAAACTTCCGAAGGCTCTTCGTGTGATATGCGTGACAGGTAACAGAGTTGTTATTCCTTGCTCTCTTTTCGAGCACCGACAACACAAAGTGATGTACAAGTATCAATCAAGATAAACTTCCCTTATGTTGCCGGTGAAAAAAATAATTAAAACTAGCGACATTGCTACTTGTTGAAAGAAGCTACTAATGTTTTGGCGTTGGTGTTGACTGTCCCATCCCACAGGGGGTCAATATGACACAGACGCCATGCAGGTGTGTCACATTGAAAGACTCAAATATTTCAGCAAAGTTATAAACTGTAACACAATGCTTATCGCTCAGTGATTACAACCTGCTAATCTGCAGGATTCTACGAACGAACCAAGATGTCGTAGAATAAAGTAATGTCCCGTAATCTAGAAATAATACTGTATCGGATGTCTTCATCATCAAGTGACATATTCTTTCCAGAACGTAGTCTGTCCTGCATCTTCCAGTGACATGCGCAGTCATTCTTGAATGTCTTTTGTCCAACGGCGTCTTGGTCGATCTTCGTCCCTGTTGCCTTCTATCAACCCCTCCATTAACACTCTCTCCATGCCGTCGTGTCTCTTAATATGACAAAAAAACTAGTTTTCTTTAATATAGTGTTCCGAAGCGGATGTCGTAACTGGGAAAAATACTAACCCATTATGATTATAGATAGGCAGTGCTATCCCAATATCATTAAAGACAAGAAGTACTGTCCCTGCATCCTTAAACACAAGAAGTGATGTCCCTGCATCATTAAACGCAAGAAATACTCTCCCAGTATCCTTAAACACAATCAGAATTGTCCCAGTATCCTTAAACACAAGCAATACTCTTCCAGTATCCTTAAACACAATCAGAATTGTCACAGTATCCTTAGAAACAATCAGCACTGTCCCAGTATCCTTAGAAACAATCAGCACTGTCCCAGTATCCTTAGAAACAATCAGCACTGTCCCAGTATCCTTAGAGACAATCAGCACTGTCCCAGTATCCTTAAACACAAGCAATACTCTCCCAGTATCCTTAAACACAAGCAATACTCTTCCAGTATCCTTAAACACAATCAGAATTGTCACAGTATCCTTAGAAACAATCAGCACTGTCCCAGTATCCTTAGAAACAATCAGCACTGTCCCAGTATCCTTAGAAACAATCAGCACTGTCCCAGTATCCTTAGAGACAATCAGCACTGTCCCAGTATCCTTAGAGACAATCAGCACTGTCCCAGTATCCTTAGAAACAATCAGCACTGTCCCAGTATCCTTAGAGACAATCAGCACTGTCCCAGTATCCTCACCACAAGTATTATTCTCCTGGTACCCTTAAACACAAGCAAAACTGTCCAATATAACACAAGCAATACAGCCGCATTTACCTAAAAACAGTACTGTCCCAGAATCCTTAAACAGGTAAAATATTTTCCCAATGTCCACAATGACAAGCACTAGAGGACCACCATTATTAAATAAAAAATTAACAATTGTCTACATCACAGAGGACACATAATAAATAGTGTCCCTATATCCTTTAATAATAATTCTGAACTTTTCCTTAATATTAAATACAAATAGCACTGTCCAAATACTATTAAGATAAGAAGATATCCGATTATACGAATCACAATTAGCCGATTCTCCTAATGTCCGAATCGAATTTGGGTGAAATAATTTTAGATTGAGAGCGTTTACGGACGCGGTAGAGAGTTCCCGGGGCAGTGCGCACGTCCGCTACTATGTAGTTTATGTGCAATTCATAGTTTGGTACATATTACTGTACTTTCATTATTTAAAATTCCGTTCATTTCAATGTATGATTGTATGCATGTACACTGCTTTACTCAATTCCTGAGATATATCTAATTATCCGAGTATTCGATTATCCGAATCGGCACGATCCCCAATTAATTCGAATAATCGGATTTCTACTGTATATAGGGTCACTGTTTTAAAGAACACATTACTATCACAGCACACAAGATAATAAATATTACTATTACATTATCCTCAAGGATGCATGATACTACCACATAATCCTTACGGATAAACAATAATATTACAGTATCATTAATGATATACACATGTATCACATTATCCTTAAGGTTATACACTACTGTCACATTATCTTTAAGGTTATACACTACTATCACATTATCCTTAGGGGTAAACAATAATATGCATTGAACAATAGAAGAGCAGTTTATTACACATATTATTAGTTATCTCCCCTTGATACAAATGACAGAACCTACACATATCAATAAAATCTACGACAAATAGGATAAAAACTGTCAGTCCTCTTCAATGAAGCATTAAAGCGGACAGGACCACGTTTATTAGAGATTAGGCATGGGCCATAAATCATCAATTCTCATTTCAATTTCAGCTTTGCCTTGGGTTAATTTTAGGTCGATCGTTTTAATCCTGTCTCGGGTCTGGAAAGCCATCTCGAATGTCAAGATGAGATCATTTTTATAAATACGCAGCTCAAAATACCAAGTTAACAAACACCACAGAGAATTGTGCTGCTAGAAGTGAATGTAAATTAATTGAACCTGATAGTACAAGCAGCAGTGTTGAAACCAATTTAAATTAGTCCATGCAGCAGTGTTGAAACCAATTTAAATTAGTCCATGCAACAGTGTTGAAACCAAAGTTAAGATAGTCCATGCAACAGTGTTGAAACCAAAGTTAAGATAGTCCAACCAGCAGTGTTGAAACCAAAGTTAAGATAGTCTGTTCAGCAGTGTTGATGTTGATACTAATGTTAATCATTATTTTTCCTATTCATTCTCTAACTCCTTTCAGCTAACAGGATGTATTCCGAAGAAAGAAATCACCCTGCATTATAGGTTTTATAGCTGAGATAACTGAGCCTTCTGACAGGAAAATTTGATTAGCATTCATTTGTTGTTACTTTAACCATATACGAGGGTGTAGCAGTCAATGCCTTGTCATGCCCTACTCTTCTCATTCTAAAGAGAGAACATGGAGATGAAGATTCGGCACACTCTCAGAGATCTAGTAAAATATTTAGATAATCTGCTGTCACAGTATGTTTAAACACAAACAGTACCGTCCCAGTACCACAAGCAGTCTATTGTCTATCCCCAGGTGTATTATGTTAAGAATATCCACACTTGAAGTTAAGCGAATGGGTGGTGATTGTGAGCTATAGCTGTCTATCCACGGCCAAATATAGCGCACTGGATCCATTGAATCTGTATGTGTTCAGTGTTGTCTTAATGTTATTTAATATAAGCATTACTTTTCCAATATCCTTAAACACAATCAATACATGTCCCAGTATTCATAAAACACTCGCAGTACTGCCCTAGTATATTTAAATACATTAAACACATGTCCCAGAATACATAAATACACACAGTACTGTTCCAGTCTACTTAAATACAATCAATACCTGTCCCAGTATATTTAAATACACCAAGTACCTGTCCCAGTATACTTAAATTCAATCAATATTTGTCCCAGTATACTTAAATTCAATCAATATTTGTCCCAGTATACTTAAATTCAATCAATACTTGTCCCAGTATGTTTATATTCAATCAATACTTGTCCCAAAAATACTTAAATTCAATCCATACTTGTCCCAGTATACTTAAATTCAATCAATACTTGTCCCAGTATACTTAAATACACCCATTACTATCCCGGTATACTTAAATACAATCAATACTTGTCCCAGAAATACTTAAATTCAATCCATACTTGTCCCAGTATACTTAAATTCAATCCATACTTGTCCCAGTATACTTAAATACACCCATTACTATCCCGGTATACTTAAATACAATCAATACTTGTCCCAGTATAGTTAAATACATGCAATACTGTCTCAGTACACAGTATGCTTAAATGCAATCAATACGTATATTGATTGGTCTATATGGGGACGTCAGCTATGTATACCCCTAGTAAATGGCGTGACTATATGGGGCCGTCAGAGATAGAAACCTCTAGTAAATGGCGTGACTATATGGATAGTCTATAAACTGCGCCAACAATTAGAAAATTGGAATTGGCTCCATTAATGTATAACAGGTTGTTGACAAGGAGGAGGGGATTCACAAATAGACACAAGTTGGTGTGAACAGTATAGTTTTTATCGTTTGAATATGCATTTTTGTTTCTAAAAACGTGAAACAAATCATGAATTGTTGTTGCTTCTTCTTCTTCTTTCGTTCACTTGAAACATGTCTATATCTGTAATTCTGTCTCCTTAATAAAACTCACTGTCTTTTGTAGTTCATACAGTGTCCCATAGAGCTGTGATTCCAGTGTTGTTTCCTCTGGCCAATATGTCTGCCTCAGCGTTTCATGCTCAGAACACTCTTGAAGTATATGTTTGGCACTCTGTGCTACCTGTCCACATGTACACATGGCACTGTTGCCAATCTTGAACTTTGTATACATGTGACTGCGTAGTCGGTTGTGTCCTGTTCTGAGACGTAGAATTATAACTTGTTCTGATCTGTTCATAATGTGATAGTCATCTTGTGTTGGTGTTTGTAGCTTTCTTATTGACTTGATCATCTGTTTTTTCTGATGGCAAGTGATTGGTATATCTGGTTGGTCTTCGGCAGCACCTTCCTTAGCCAGTTGGTCTGCTTTTTCATTTCCTGGTATTCCACAGTGAGAAGGTATCCACTGCATGGATACCCTATACTGGTACGACAATTCGCTAAGTAGTTTTTTCAAGTCTGTTAGTTTTCCAGGCTGGAGAGCTTGAAGCACTGACCTTGCATCTGTCAGGAATACCACAGGCTGTAGGTCAGAGTTGGAGTTCAGCAGTTTTTTAGCTGCCACACTAATTGCCTGGATTTCTGCATCATAATTATTGCAGAATTTTTCTGTCGGTGTTCTGATTGTATCTCTAGGCTTGTGTGGATATTCTATATATACACCTGCACCTCCATTCCTCACAGCATTCTGTGCTGACCCATCTGTGTATACTCTGACCCATATATTTTGTGGATATTCCTCATCCAGGAAACTGAGGGTGACTGTCCTTCGCTGCACACTGTTCTGTTCGTCCTCGCTTAGTATTCCTTTCACATGAGTCCGAATGTATATTTACATTCCATGCCTTTCACTCCACGGGGTGTGTTCTGGTACAGACCTTAAGGGGCTGTCAACTTCAGGTAGGTCTGTAAGTTCTCTACGGAGTCGTTTAGCTTGATGGATAAAATTGCTTCTTTTCAGTCGCCCCATTGCTAGATTTTGGAATCTTTCCTTCATTGGATGACTTGGCATACACTGAAACTTTTCTGCTTGAATTAGTACTTTTGTGTCTCTGCGTTCGCCGTTTGCATTCTTCCCATTATCTGCATCTCTGCTATGGGTGTTGATTTCATTGCTCCCAACATTATTCTAAGTGCCTGGTTTTGCACTTTATCTAGATCTTGTAATGTGGTGTTTGATGCAGGACACCACGCAGCTGAACCATATATTCCAGGTGTGGTCTTATGCCTTGATGGTAAACTTTACAGAGTATATTTCCACTGGCTCCCCATGTGGTTCCACTTAGTTTTCTCAAGATAGCTAACTTCCTCCTGGCTTTTGTTGTTGCTTTGTTTATGTGCTGCTTCCATGTCAGCTTATCATCAAAAGTAACTCCGAGGTATGTGGGTTGTTTGTCTTCTTTCAAGAGCTCTTCGTCTATCTTGATATGACCAGCTTTTTGTTTTGGTGAGAGGGTAAAGAGTATAGTGCTGCACTTATCTGTGTTAATGCTGACGCACCATCTATTTGCCCATAAGGTTAGGGCATCGATAGCTCTTTGTATTTGTTTAGTGGCCACTGTTGCATGTTCTTCCGTGCACCAGATCACCAGGTAGTCAGCATACATTGCCACTTTGATCCCGTGTGGTAGTTCAGCAACTAGGTCATTGATGTAAACCAAGAAAAGTGTGGGTGACAGGACTCCTCCCTGGGGGACTCCATGACGCAGTAGAACTTTCTTGCTCTTGCGACCATCTAATTGTACACTGGCTCTTCTATTATGCAGGTATGCTTTTACCCATTTGTACATTCTTGAGCTAACCCTGCAATTTCGCAATTTCTTTAGGAGCCCTTCTTTCCAGACCTTATCAAATGCTTTACTGAGGTCTATCCATGCTGCTTGTACCGGTTTCTTATCTTGGAAGGCATCTTCAATCTCTTGGGAGAGGTAGGTTGCCTGATCTTCAGTAGAGTAGCACTGTCTGAAAACTGCTTGCTGTGATACCAGAAGGTTTTCACTTTCAAGGTACCACTGCATCCTAAGATTGGTAATGTGTTCCATTGTTTTGTATAGACAGCTTGTGAGGCTGATGGGCCTGTAGTTGGAGACTGTGTTGCCATCTTTTCCTGATTTGAGGAGTGGTATCATTATTGCTTCTCTCCACGCCTCTGGTACATTACCTGTGGACCAGCGTGTGTTAAAGATCTGCAGTAGCTTTGCTCTTGCTGCAATTCCCAGAATACTAATCATTTCATTGGACACTCCATCAGCTCCAGGGGACTTTTTCATTTTCAATTTGGATATTGCATGCTCCAGTTCTCTCATTGTGATTGGTGCCTCCATGACTTCAGATATAGGTTCGCCTTGTCCAATGTTTTGCTGGTTCTCTCGAACCTCCTGTTGTTTGTCTGGGCTGACTTTGACGTTATTGTCTTCTGCAAAGGAATCTGCAAAGTAATCAGCTGCATGTTTACCTGTTAAAATGTTTCTATCTTTATAAAGTGTGATCCTGGTATTTCTCCCTGTACCTTCATCATTTAGTTGTTTTACAAGTTTCCATAATTTCCTAGTATCTCTTTCTAGGTTCAGTGACTCTGTTTTTTTCTTTCCAGCTGCTCCGTCTGGCTTGTAACTTGGCTCTTTGAAAAATTGTTGTTGCTAAAAACTTGTATCAAATCATGAATTTTTGTTGCTAAAATAATTTTCCTGGGAAAGGGGTACATTTTTGGGACATAATTAGACGGACATAATAAGAGGGTGTAATTATTTTGATATAATAAGAGGGGCATAATTTAATGGACATAATAAAAGGGACATAATAAGATGGAGATAATTAAAGAGTAACTATTTAGATGGACATATTAAGAGGGGCCTATTAGCTGAACATAATTTGATGGATATGATCAGAGCGGTTTAATTATTAATTATGTTATATTGATATCTTGTTATAATATTAGCGGTAACCTAGTTGATAGTGGGCTTGCTTGCTATGGGTTCAATCAATCAGTAAACCCGTAACCCGTCAGGGTCGTAGGGGTACCACATTTGATGCTTCAGCACACATAGTCCTCCAGCAAATTCTTTCCTCAGCGATGCCGATGAGTGTGGAAATATCTTGTCCTGTCCATTCCTTGATGTTGTCTGTCCAAGCCTTTATTTGCCCTCCCCTGCTTCTTCGATCCTCGATAGTTCCCTGCAGTACTGTTTTTGATAAGGAATCATATCTGCACACATGTCTAAGCCATGCAAGTATTCGTCGTTTCACTTTTGAAAACAATAGTTCTTGTACACCTACATACATCTGTACTTATTTCTTACGTATACTTTGGTCTTATGTTCCCTATAAGAAATTCGTAGAATTCGTCTGTAGCATTTGTACTCGAACGCCTGGAATCGTCTCTCCATGTCCGCAGTGAGTGTCCAACGCTCACAACAATACAGCACAATAGAAAGAACAAGCGACTTGTAGAGCTGGACTTTCACTCCATCACTGATGTTGCTGTTCAAAGTCACTGTTAGCCTTGACAAGGACGCTAAAACCATCCCAGGCCTAATTTTTTAGTCGGCTTTGCATTTTCCAGCGCTGTATATATTGGGTTGCTATGGGTTACGAGTTTACGAATGAATGACTATTTGTGATTGATATATCACCAATTCTTGAAGAAAATTGAAACGATATTTCGAATATCATTGGAGCAACCGAAAATTGTTTATTTCCGAAGAGGTATCCCGTTATGAAAAAGTTGAGGACCACTCATTTTGAAGACTTCATTCTAAATGCAAATGTGACGATATTGTGAAGAGAACAACGAAAGAGAAAAGAATGAAAGAAGGAACCAAATTGAGGAAAAGGATAAAATCAATATCCAAATAAACTGTTCTTAATCCTCTCCTGAGATGGCACATGCATGATGTTTCAGCGCCTAAAATGACAAGTTACGTGCATCGCAATATGTGACCAGCATAGATGTTCTCCACGACGTTGTTATCTCGTGTACACACGATCAGATCACGTGTCCTTCTCCATTAAAGTTTCAGTATGTACATGACAATAACACCGATCATAAGCTTCAGATTTCATGAGTTATTATTTCATAATAACATTGAAAATCAACAAAGTCACTTGTAAGCTTCATAAATAAAACCTTATTTATTTTGTAGACAGATGATAGTTTATCGCTATGACAAAACAGCTTTTATTTCAACAGGAAAAAGCCTCCCGGCACTCATAAACAAGAAAACGCGCTGTGATGAAAGTTTTTTTTTTAAAGTTATGACACAATTTCCAGGCACATTCTCATGAAAATTTCAGAAACAAAGTATTTCTTTATATTATTTTTTAAAACGATATTTGAAAACTATTTACAAACAGGACTAGACAATGATACTGATATTGATGAAGGTTATAGCAATAACAGTGATTCTTTTCTTTATTTAAGGTGTAATAATCGCTTATTTATTTATTAGTATATTTATTAAATAGCGTGAAAATAATTGAATTTCTGTGCTCCCTTCCCTATATTTCATTTCCATTTTTGCCTTTTATAGCTCCTTTAATAGTACTTGTGGCGGATGTCCCACGCTGAGAACCAATGACTTACGTGATTAAACATGATTCGTGCCTACGTCAGAAAACAGAATTATTATCAACGGATGTCAATCATAGCTTATAACGATAACAGCACATTTTGAGATTTATGTCAATCATAGCTTATAACGATAACAGCACATTTGGAGATTTGATATTTTTTTAGTAGTGTTATTAAGAGTATATTATTAAATTGTACTTTTAAACACGACGCCACGATTGAGGATCGAACGCATCGACCTCATAAACATAAGGTGAATGTCTTTAACGACTACATCAGTGAAATCCCCACAATAAGTAAAATATACATTTTATAACACTCTGCGTCTCCATCACGCACTGGTGGTATGACCATGGGGTATGTAGTGGTGGCGGTGCTGTTTAGCATTACCACTTTGACAATTGGATGTTGGTAGTTACAAAAGAAGGTCATGCGAGTGTTCAGGGCAATGACAGAGCAGATCGGCTGGCGTGCGTGGCTATTGTGTAGGAAGATAGAGCAAAAGACCGAGCTGAAATACTGAACTCATTACGATAGCACAGGCGAATTAAATTAATGAGGTGGTGATTCCTTTTACATGCCCAAAAGAAAGGAACTTGGCCCAAGGTATGGCGTTGTCACTAATGAAAACCACTGTCAGTTTACAAGAATATTCTTCACACGGGAACAGTCAATCCTCGTGTAATTACGAATACACTCTAGGAAAGCTCGAAGCACTTGATGTGTCATGTGTGCAATGATGATAATCTAATGACAACTAAGTAGCGTGAAGCCCTTGTTGATGTGTCATGTGTGCATGTGGCATGTGTCATGTGTGCAATTGTCATGTGTGCTATTGTCATGTGTGCAATTGTCATGTGTGCAATTGTCATGTGTGCTATTGTCATGTGTGCAATTGTCATGTGTGCTATTGTCATGTGTGCAATTGTCATGTGTGCAATTGTCATGTGTGCTATTGTCATGTGTGCAATTGTCATGTGTGCAATGATTATAATCTGATGACAACTAAGTAGCTAACAACTATTGAATTAGGTTTTGTCACGTTATTGAAATATATAACTCGGCGAAATTATGCATTTCTGTTCTCTGGACTATATATTGCTGGATGTCTAGCACAACCACTGTCCAGCTATAAGAGAAATATAGTGAGAGTTGGAAAATGACAACCCTCATAATTAGCTAAATAACCAAACAGCTAAACAACAAACACACCAATTAACCAAGTAAATAGGTAATTAAGGAACTGCAACGCTAACTAATTAACCAGCCAATTAGCCAACCACAAAACACTAACCAATTAACTAAAGGGTTAAAAAGGGTTCAAAGTACGTAGAGGATTGTCTTCAGTGTACTCGGTTTCCCATATGTACTCCGTCACTTACAACGAAGCAGCACGCTGCGTGCCGAGAGTATCACTCATAGCACGTAACTGCGTAGTTTCAAGCGATAATACATAGGGATCTCCGAAAAAAAAACAACCTTGTACACAAGACGACACGAGTAGTATTCTAGACCATAACCTCTTGAACACAGCCAAACAGCGTAACCACTACGCTAGGGAGATCCTCAACCAATTAACTAACTAACCATCAAGCTTGCTAGTTAAGCAGCTAACAAGTGGATTAATTAATTACCGAATAACTAATTTATTACGAATAACTAACCAACTAACACACTAACCAATTAAGGACTGAACCACTTACCTAACTAATTAACTACAAACAAAAATAGGGAACTAATTAAGGAAATATTGTGTGAGGAAACGTGATTTGTCAGTAAGATGTCTCATATACAAATTTTACTAAGAAAAACAGCGCACGCGGTTGCGTCTGTGGGTCTCACCAAAGACTCACTAGACAAACCATCCATGCAACGGAAACCTTAGTAGACGACCTGCTTTAAATACTGAGGTTATCTTCTTATAGAAGCCTAATGGCACGTCATCTATACAATCCCGTAGTTGTAACCTTCGATAACAGTTACCATGACGTTCCGAAAGGCCGACTTTGTGCTTGAACCAGAACGGGCACGGCGTGGGTGGACGGAACAACAAAGAAACATGTCGTAAGGTCTAGAGTCGTGCCCCGATGTCGGCGTCTGTTTCGGCTGTATTAGACTCGAAACACCATCGAGCCCTATGGCTGCTGGAACAGAGGGCGGAGCACTTATGGGAATGCCCCACGTACTGTGAGGCAAGTTTCTAATCAATAATGAAGAAGAACTAACAAAAACATCATTGTTCATATATATCAACACATGAGTTCGAGAACGTGTTAACAACTTCCAGAAAATGAATATGAAGATTTGAATAGAATATAAATATTAGATGGAATCATGTGTATTCTTAATAGTATTCTGAAATTAGAAGTGACTGATAATTTGTAATATATTCTTATCTATTTCCCTGCATTCTCATCAAAGTCCAAAATCTTAAACCTACCCTTTAATGTGTATATTAGTTATTAAGTGTTTACCAACGATGTTAGGAGGGTATAGTCCAGGAAAGAAGATTCGATTCGCGCATGGAGACATGTCCGGTCGCAATAGATCTCGATGATGCTTACAATAGGGTGTCCTTGGATATCTTGATGGTTTCTTGATTAGAAACTGGCCTCACATCACGTGGGGCATGCTCATAAGTGCTCCGTCGTCTGTTCCAGCAGCCATCCGACTCGGTGTTTCGAGTCTAATGCCGCTGAAACAGACGTCGACATCAGGGCACAACTCTGGCCCGTGCGACAGGTATCTTTGTTGTTCCGCCCACCAACGTCGTGCCCGTTACTAGTTCAAGCACAACGTCGGCCTGTCGGAACAACATGGTAACTGTTATCGAAGGTTACGACTACAGGATTGTTTAGATGACGTGCCATGAAGCTTCTATAAGAAGATAACCTCAATATAAAGGCATGTTATCTATTAAGGTTTTCTGTTGCATGGGTGGTTTGTCTAGTGAGCCATTGGTGAGACCCACAGACTCAACCACATGCGCTGTCTTGATGGACCAATTGCTACATTTTGCAGTAAATCCTTTTGTCGGGCGGTGGGTTGTTGCGGCCCTAATGCACATGATAGTACATATAGTTCTTAAGTGTGGTAACTGGATATCTGCACCAACGGTTATTAGCCCTTGTCGGCCACAGAGATCGTCTATTTGTCTTGTGCTTTTCAATGTTATACACATATCACTAGCAATCAAACCACAGGTGATGAAAGAAGGATGTCGTACGCCGATGACATCTTGATATATATGCAAGGTAGAAATTGAGAAGAGTGCGTCGTGGAACTACAGGGTGAGCTTGACAAACTGACGAATTATTCTAGAGATACGGGAGCAGTGGTAAATACTTCTAAGGCATTCGTGACGTGCTTTTTTCCATGAACAATCACATGGTAAAGAAACCCATGCCACATGTTTTGTTGGCTGTAAAATGTTTAGAAAGAACCAGAACAATGAGATATTTGGGTGTGTTGTTTTTTTACAGACTGAGTTTCAGGGAACATGTTGACCACGTTATCATAAGGGCAGGTAAAGGCTTAGCAGCAATAAAAGTTATATCTTGAACCTATTACGGCAAATGTGAAAATGACGTTAAAAGGAAAATATGAATGGCGGCTAAAAGTGTTTTCAATGACATGAGGAAAATAGTAACATCTAAATAAATTACAAGCAAGTTAAAAATGAGAATTATAAATTCCTACATCTATTCTATATTAATATATGGCTGAGAAACATTGACAATAAAGACACAACTATAAGAAATAATCGATGTCTATGAGAGGTGGATATATAAAAGAATAGGGAGAACATCATGGAAGAAGAAGGAAATAAACAAAGAGGTTATAACAACATTTAATATGAAGAAAGAATTATTAAAGGTAATAAAGATCAAGCAAATAAAATATTTTGGTCACATTAAAAGACATGACAAATTGTTAAAGACCTTACTTGAGAATAAACTCAAAGGGAAGCGAGCAGGACGTAGGCAGAGATACAAATGGAAGGTATCATCACAAGATGGACATGACACAGTTTAGCAGTGTGCAACACCAAAACAATAGGAAAGTGATGTTGGAGGGTTGTTGTAGCGAACTTTGTTGCGGAGACGACACTTGATGATGATGACACCTTCATGACAGTTGGGTCATCACAGCACAGTGGCTAGTGAGCTTATATTTTCTAGACACTTTCTTTAGTTTTCGATTCTTTGTAGAGAATGACCATTCTTAGACCATAAAAAGCAAGATTTACCACTATTATAGACCACAGTTGTCTCAAAGTGGGCGACAACGCCACTGCGAGTGGTGAAAGACTTCAAGGAGTGATAATTCTTTATAATTTAAATACCTTTCTGGCAAGTATGTTAGTCTGATTAGAAGTTTTCGTTAATGATACTGTTGTTTGTTTAATTTCTATCCTTAACGGTGACAGAAGAAACTCAAAACAAGTGTCATCAGCAGTATTGACAAGTGTCATCAGCAGTATTGACAAGTGTCATCAGCAGTATTGAGTAACTTAGAGTTGCGATTTAATTGCTGGGCCTCCTTAAAAGATTGCCCCACTGTGTGAACATTGTTGTTCAATGAGATTATCAAGTCATCGAAATTACCTTATATAGTTGTACAGGAAGTGAGCTTTACATTGAGTGAGATCTACAGGGAGTGAGTTCTACAGGGAGTGAAAATTTTACAGGGAATTACAGTTTTACAGGGAGTGACAGTTTTACATGGAATGTCAGTTTTACAGGGAGTTACAGTTTTACAGGGAATGACAGGTATTTGGAGGCAACAGAGATGTGGTTCTACAGAAGAATGTTGAGAATACCACGGAATGCCAGAAAAACTAATGTAGAGGTGTTGAGAGAGTTAAATGCGAAAAAGACCGTAATCAACAATATAAGAAAAAGGCAATCTTCTTTTTTGGCCACTTCATGAGACAGGCAGGTTTAGAGAACATAATCACAACAGGCAAGATTGAAGGCACCAGAGACAGAGGGCGACAATGTGAGAAAATATTAGACAGTTTGACAACCTGGCACGGCAAAGAAACAACAACGACTTATATACATAATACTGTGGACAGAGAGCTGTGGAGAGCCATGACCGCCTTCGCCACCCGGCATGGCACCTGATGATGATGATCCCACAAATGATCAAAGTGATACAAAAGTCATTTTGAAGTCGGATGTCTCGGTCAAAAGGCGGAGATGTAAAAACTAAGTTATAAAGCACGAAACCATGGCACGATGAATTCCGTTCTCCGACTCCAGCCTGTCAATCTGCAGGAGTTTCAGAATAAGCCCAGGACAAGAGGAAAAGCGGAGTATATTTATAGACACTTAAATCTCCTTCTCTGCAAATACATCAGAGTTATGCAGCTGAGGGTTCCAATTCCATGCTGATTTGGTTTTAGACAATTGTATTGGGTGTTCTCTCCAATATTGATCTCTTCTCACGGATAGCAAACACATATGATTAATGACAAGCCGCATTCTCTTGCAGTGTTAATCACGTGATCTAGCTTTCCAAGAATTTTATTGCCGTGTTTTCTTCCTTAACCAGGAAACAAAAAAAAATATGCGAATTTCGCCCATGATTATAAAAAATAATTCGCAAACAAAAATTCTGCTCTATAATAAAATAAAATATAAAAAATACACGAGCCTATCGAATTCTCACATCAAAAATGTTATCCCCCTTAGAACACGCATCTTAAGCTCTAAATACAGCAAATTGAATTTAGCAGAAGTCAGTAATCAAACATCTTGCTGGCGGATCCAATTATCTCAAACGTGCAGACAATTTGTTCATAATATCTCCAAAGATCAGCCGCTATAACTCAGGAGCATCGCACTTATTCACAGAAGCAATCTTCTATTCACGCGTTACATGTTATGACGTATAATTGGACGTGAAATGTTGACCTTTCCATGGCGGGTTTGTTGTAATTTGATCCAAATAACGAACAGCGGCAATAAATAAACGGGATAGTGGAAAATTATAGGCAACAGAGATGTGGTTCTATATAGGAGTGCCAAACTGTAGACACTCTAACCATCATGGAGAAACAGTTGAACATCTCCAAAACATATGCTTCTGTATCTAAGATCCAATAAAACAAGCTTCCATTATTTGCAGCCAATCACAATGTAACCTATACAACTACATCAGAACTTCGGAGAGACTGTGATTTTGTCAGGAAAGTTAGGGACTGTCAAGAGCTTCCTGCTCACAGCTAAAGGACTAAATTACTATCATCATTACATCAAAGGAGAATGCTGACAGTGCCATGCGCAGCTAGATTGACTGGCGGGGATTTGCTGAAAAACTCACATTCGAGACGAGGTTTACTTCATAATAACAGAAAAAGATCATATTTATTTATTGGATACGTTTTTAGACAGGAAAGCCTGGAGAACATAGTTACAGCAAACAAGATAGAAGGCATGAGAGATCGAGGACGACAATGTCAGAAATTATTATATTGATATTGTTACATGACAAAGATTCACAACGAACATATACAAGATATTCTAAATAGAGAGTCGTGGAGACCTATGACCGCCTACAACAGTCTCCACGGCACCTCATGATGGTGAACGAACAACCTTGTTTTAAGGCTTTTATGGCAAGTTATGCAAGTATTGTTTTGTTCATTTCATTTATCATTTCTATGTTATCAAGTATGTTGATCGCGTTAGAATATCAGGTAAATTTTTTTCGTATCGGTGTACACTGCGCGTGTAACACCAATGGATACCGTGACGTCAGATCTCCCGACACAAACCACATTTATAAATATAACTTTTATAACTAATTTATTTTTTAATTTATAACTGATCCTAACCCTTCTTCTTCTTCTTTCGTTGACTTGAAACATGTCTATATCTGTAATTCTGTCTCCTTAATAAAACTCACTGTCTTTTGTAGTTCATACAGTGTCCCATAGAGTTTTGATTCCAGTGTTGTTTCCTCTGGCCAATATGTCTGCCTCAGCGTTTCATGCTCAGAACACTCTTGAAGTATATGTTTGGCACTCTGTGCTGCCTGTCCACATGTACACATGGCCGTGTTGCCAATCTTGAACTTTGTATACATGTGACTGCGGAGTCGGTTGTGTCCTGTTCTGAGACGTAGAATTATAACTTGTTCTGATCTGTTCATATTGTGATAGTCATCTTGTGTTGGTGTTTGTGGCTTTCTTATTGAATTTATCATCTGTTTTTTCTGATGGTAGGTGATTGGTATATCTGGTTGGTCTTCGGCAGCACCTTCCTTAGCCAGTTGGTCTGCTTTTTCATTTCCTGGTATTCCACAGTGAGAGGGTATCCACTGCATTGTTACCCTATACTGGTAAGACAATTCGCTAAGTAGTTTTTTTAAGTCTGTTAGTTTTCCAGACTGGAGAGCTTGAAGCACTGACCTTGCATCTGTCAGGAATACCACAGGCTGTAGGTCAGAGTTGGAGTTCAGCAGTTTTTTAGCTGCCACACTAATTGCCTGGATTTCTGCATCATAATTATTGCAGAATTTTCCTGTCGGTGTTCTGATTGTATCTCTAGGCTTGTGTGGATATTCTATATATACACCTGCACCTCCATTCCTCACAGCATTCTGTGCTGACCCATCTGTGTACACTCTGACCCATATATCTTGTGGATATTCCTCATCCAGGAAACTGAGGGTGACTGTCATTCGCTGCACACTGTGATCCTAACCCTTATTCCTAACCCTATTTTAAATATAAATTCTACAAATCACACTGCAAAGGTTAGGTAATACCTCCAAACCTGAGCGAAGGTCACAGTGTACACCGATTCATGAAATCTGCCGAATATCGAATATGTATGATGATCGAACAAGATTCATGATTATACCGTGACTTTGACTATTTAAGATATATTGACTAATGGAAAATCAGCCATATAAAGTGACTCCACTGAATTTTCCCGTGATCTTCATTGGCTATCGACAACGCATAATCATGGTGACCAATATAACGAAAATAACAGGAATAATTTAAAACATATTGCCGACTTCACACACATGCATACCCAGTAAACCAGGCGCTGTTATTAGTGCCAGAATATTGAGGGATCTTAAGAATCAACCAAAACTGTGTACCGTATAGTAAGTAAATATTGAACATATATATATATAAATTTTATAGCAGTTTTGCGTTAAAAATAAACAGGATCGAAGATTCGACCAAAATCAAGACAGGGACGAACAAACGTAGAATGGAACCACAAAATCAAATGGAGACTACATCCAAGCAATGTAGTTTAAAACTGACAGATTTAATTTTAAAAAAAAGAAGAAAATAGTGAGACGAGAACCACGGAAGTGTGGTTACATGACAAGATAGTGCAGTTCAACAACACAAAAATACACAATTGAAAACAAAAACATTAACATTATTGCTATTTAAAAAAAGGTCTCGACTGGATGGGATTTGTAATTGCAAGTTGAGATGGCGGAAGTACATTATGACAAGAACATGATGTGACACTAGATGGCGTCTGCTGTTCTAAAACCAGGGAGAAGAATGGAAGGAACAACGAGAGGTAGGTTTCAAAACAGTGTCATGAGAGAAAAGAATTTATGAGGCAGGTTCCAACGATCCATTGTATGGATGAGGCGGTTCTCATCCTAAAGAGTCCCCGCCTCCATGTTATAATGTACAAAGTTGAATTCCTGTAACCGAGAAGTCACAAGCACCACTGTGGCTGGGGGGGGGGGTCATTGAAATGGGCCACCTCGGATGTCGTCATGTCATGCTGTACCAGCAAATGCCGTATAAGTATCAGTGAAAGCAATTGCAGGCACGTGCGCGCCTGTCTGCGTGAGTGCGCATGTGTGCTTTTGTGTGTGCGTATGTATGTGGTGCGTGTGAGTGTGCATGGTCGTGAGTGTGCGTGCGTGTGTGTTTGTTTGTGCCCGTGGTACTCTTGGCAAGCAGTATATTGCTTCTTTAAGATTGACAGAATAGATATGAGAAAACCAAAATATAATGAAGGCAATAATAAGTCTTTGAGGGTCTGTTTCTTTACAATTAGTTATGTTCCTTTACGTCATCATCAGGTGCCATGCCGGCTGCCGTAGGCGGTCATGCATCTCCTCAGCTCTCTATCTACAGTATTATGTATCAAAGTCGTTGTTGTTTCATTGCCGTGCCAGGTTGTTAAACTGTCTAATAATTTGTCACGTTGTCGCCCTCTGTCTCTGGTGCCTTCAATCTTGTCTGTTGTGACTATGTTCTCTAAACCTGCCTATCTCATGAAGTGGCAGCTTTCTTCAACAACTCTACATTATTTTTTCTCGCAGTCCATGGTATTCTCAGCATTCTTCTGTAGAACCACATCTCTGTTGTCTCCAATCTCCCACTTTCCAGTTTGTTTATTGTCCAAGACTCGCACCCATATGTTAGTATAGGGGTTATATAGCACTGCAGAACTCTTTTTCTCACCTCTAATGACAAGGTCATATTACGCAGTATATTTTTCATTTTTCTGAATGTTGTTTTTGCCTGTCCTATTCAAAATCAGTTAATTACGTAGTTAATTTAATGTTTAATTAGTTATTTGTTAGGTAATAAGTTAATCTGTTAGTTAATAACAAAATATTTGGTTATTTAATTTTAAAAACATATTTTCTTTTTTAGTTAATTAAAATATTTAGTTGTTTCTTTAGGTAACTAATCAATATTAATATTAATGTAAAATTAATCTGTTGTTACTACAAAACGATTTCAGCTACTATAATTGTACTATGAAGTTGTCACTATAACTAGCTGAAATTTTTCGATAACTTCTACTATGACTGTACTCTGAAGTTGCTACTATAACTAACTAAAAATGTGTCTATAACTTCAACTACTATGACTGTACTCTGAAGTTTCTACTATAACTAACTAAAATTGTTCGATAACTTCAACTACTCTGACTGTACTCTGAAGTTTTTACAATAACTAACTGAAAATGTTGGATAACTTCTAAGACATCCTGTATAAAAACACAACTTTCTTAAATCCGAATCTCATTACATCCCTTTAGTGACGAAATATGTATTGTGTTTTCGCCTTCAATTAAGAAACGACGCCATTAACTGTATTAATATTTCTACATGAATCAATTTACACCTTTATTGATTTCTTTACATCTCCATTAGTCCTAAACATCAGACAAGTTATATCTTAAGAAGAAATAATATCACAAATATATTATCGTAATAAATCTGTAATATATCATAATGTTCAAACTATTTTCCCAATCGCATTCTAGTGATCACGTGGCTAGTAACTGACAAAGTTATAATTAACCACCTGAAAAATAAATTGCGTCGTACTTCTTTTGCTTTCCGTTCTTGTGACATTTCAGTAACTCGTATCAATATATTAAATCAAGTGTGACATTTCAAAGCCCAGGAATGACGCAGTTTACAGAGAATATATTTTCACTCAATGTTCTATGTAATATAGCATCATCAAAATACATCACATTGTTCAAATCCATTATCAGTGGCATTTCCTT
Organism: Meghimatium bilineatum; assembly: GCA_034231615.1. NCBI lineage: Eukaryota > Metazoa > Mollusca > Gastropoda > Stylommatophora > Philomycidae > Meghimatium > Meghimatium bilineatum. Next base: position 11,726,973 of record CM067301.1, read on the forward strand.
CACCATCCTAGTTAGTTAGTTAGTTGCTTAGTTAGTTGCTTAGTTAGTTAGTTGCTTAGTTAATTAGTTAGTTGCTTAGTTAGTTGCTTAGCTTGTTAGTTGCTTAGTTAGTTACTTAGTTGCTGTTAGTTACGTGCTTAGTTAGTTGTTTAGTTAGTTAGTTGCTTAGTTAGTTAGTTGCTTAGTTAGTTAGTTAGTCAGTCAGTTAGTTAATCAGTTAGTTAGTTAGTTAGTTTTCCTCTAGGGTCAAAGACAGCACATGTCATAGATGTCATAGATTTCCATGTCTCTCGTTTCATTGCAATTTTCTTCAGATCTTCATTGTTTCTGATACCGATGGTGAAAAGTTCTCTTGCAATAGTTCTGCGTAAAGTTTCTTTTGGTCTTCGTCGTTTTCTCTTACCCTTTGGTGGCCACATCAAAGCTTGACAGAGGGAGTCTTTCAGTATTCTTTCGTAGCGCGTGTCCGATGTAATTCCAGCGACGCTTTCTAATATATGTGGATAAATATTCTTGTTTTTATTTTTGTCTGACAACTGTGTTTGATTTGAAGTCTGACCAACGTATGTTTAGTAGCCATCTTACACATTTATTTTCAAAGGTGTTTCCCACCTACCAGTAGTTGTATAGAAAGCACCGCTATGTAAAGTTTTTAATTTGTTATGACTTGTTTTCTGAAAAGTGTGATAACTACCTGAATGAAAGTTGTAAATTTGTTATGACTAGTTTTCTGGAAAGTGTGATAACTACCTGAATGAAAGTTGTAAATTTGTTATGACTAGTTTTCTGGAAAGTAGGATAACTACCTGAATGAAAGTTGTAAATTTGTTATGACTAGTTTCCCAATATGCTAACATATATAAAGAATATTAGTTGCAATATTTGCTCTCAGTCTTGGCACAAGTTTGTTCAACCAATGTTATCGCTTATATATGACTTTTGCACGTCATGAGAAGAGCACTACTGAAAAGTCAAGGCAGAAAGATGTGATAACACAATAGTGTCGTGTCACCAATGCACCAATGTGTGCATTGGTGCGCCTTCATTCCGTTCCACGATGTTCTTCAACTGTTCTTCCATCAGTTTTCTAGATTATTAATACAAGATGACATTTTAAAATTGTTCATATGGGATTAGAAGGAGTAGATAACCGGGGGGAGGGAGATTTTTCACACCCCTCTTCCCATAACACGTCAGAACATGACTGTTAGTACACGGAATGTGTCCAACGGGATGTTAAATCGCCTCAACGATTTATAACAGATGAATGCTAGGAAGAGGGTAGGAGAGATCACTCCTCCTTGAGGTACTCCTTGTTGGAGAGTAACACGTTTGCTTAGTTTACCATCTACTTTTACTCTTGCAGTGCGGTAGCAGAGGAAATCTTTTATCCAGCTGAACATTCTTCCTTCAATTTTGTTTTGGAGAAGCTTGAAGAGGACTCCCTCTTTCCACACCTTATCCAAGGCCTTACTCAAGTCCATAAAAGTAGCAGATATCATCATATTTCTCTTCACAAGGAGGACATTACACACACAAACTGGAGAAATATATTTGTTAAGGTAAAACCGCCCTACTTAATGAAAATGTATTTACATCCCTGTGTGTGCACATTTCTCTTGTATTTATATCCCTGTGTGTGCACATTTCTCTAGTATAAACATCAGGGTTACATGGTCAATAATGCTTTTATTTAACATAAAATGAATGCATAGATACAGAAATACATACACGCATACATAATTGTATCCATACATACAGAAATACATACACGCATACATAAGTGTATCCATACATGTTGTTCGTCTATCACAAGTGATGATGACCATTTGTTACATCCACTTTTGAAAATTCAATTTTAGTTATGTCCTTGATTATGAGTTCGTAGATGGCTAATGAGCCCTATTCGAGCTGTAAATGTCCTTGGACAGTTTGGACATGGAATGACGACTGTAGACGGATCTTGATCTATCCGTGACTTTCTAGCTGCTCTCCGCTGTTGAGCTGCTGCATTTCTCCTCTTTTCACAAGATGATGCGCTCTTTTTTTATTCTAGAACGCCATGTAGATCTATTTTGTGCAAGTTCTTCCCATGTATCGTGGTCTATTTCAAAGGCTTTCAGTGAGTTCTTTAACGAGTCCTTGTAGCCCTTCCTTTGGCCACCTTGAGATCGTATACCCTTCTCTAGCTCACCATAGAGAAGTATCTTTGGTAGACGATAGTCTGGCATACGCACCAAATGACCTGCCCAACGAATCTGTGTCTGCATCAGGATCGTGTCAATGCTTGGGATACCAGCTCTATCAAGGACAGTGGTATCTGGAATCTTGTCTTGTCATCTGATGTTCATAACTTTTCTGAGACAATTTGTATGAAAATGATTGAGTTTTTTCACATGACATCTATACACAGTCCATGTTTCACTAGCGTATAGCAGCACTGGAAGTACCACTGCTCTGTAAACTTTCAGCTTAGTCTGTAGGTTAATGCCTTTTCTACGCCAAACATTTGCGTACAATCTGCCGAAAGTACTGCTTGCTTTAGCGATCCTTGTATACACTTCATCATCAACGTTGGCATTTTGTGATAACGTACTGCCTAGATATGTGAATCCATACATACACAGATACATACACGCATACATAATGTATATATACATACATACATAACCATACATTCACGCACGCATATACATGCACATAAATATATACACATATACATATACACATCAATGTCCACACACCTGCATGCTCGTACCCCCAAGATATTCTTCTTCTTCTTCATCGTTCTTCAGTCAGATATCAGGTTACAGCACCAATAGCTTCAGTCAGATATCAGGTTACAGCGCCAATAGCTTCAGTCAGATATCAGGTTACAGCACCAATAGCTTCAGTCAGATATCAGGTTACAGCACCAATAGCTTCAGTCAGATATCAGGTTACAGCGCCAATAGCTTCAGTCAGATATCAGGTTACAGCACCAATAGCTTCAGTCAGATATCAGGTTACATCGCCAATAGCTTCAGTCAGATATCAGGTTACAGCGCCAATAGCTTCAGTCAGATATCAGGTTACAGCACCATTAGCTTCAGTCAGATATCAGGTTACAGCACCAATATCTTCAGTCAGATATCAGGTTACAGCACCAATAGCTTCAGTCAGATATCAGGTTACAGCACCAATAGCTTCAGTCAGATATCAGGTTACAGCGCCAATAGCTTCAGTCAGATATCAGGTTACAGCACCAATAGCTTCAGTCAGATATCAAGTTACAGCACCAATAGCTTCAATGAATTGTGTGATTCGCTTCAGGTCATCCATGGAACCCCTCAAGTCTGGAAGCAGTGCCGTCTCAGTAGGCCATATTTTCTCCCTCTCTTCTTGGTAGAGTTGACAGGCATGAAGAATGTGTTCTGCAGTCTCTGGGCTCAGTCCACAGTTGCACAGGTCTGTCTCGCCAAACTTCAGCTTTTGGAACATGTGACTTCTCAGTCTGTTGTGGCCAGTTCGTAGTCTGAAGATGATGGTAGGGATCTTTGGTTCTGCAGTTGGGTGCATCTGCTTCCACTTTTTCTTATATTCTGCTTTTAACATGGTCTTACATTCATAGTACGTGTTATCACTTTCTATTTGTTCCAGTGATCCCCCTTTCCTTGCCAGGAGATCAGCTTTTTCATTTCGAGCCCTGATTTGTGATGATTAAATATACCTTTTCTATAAGAACTTCAAGAACGCAGAAAATAAAGGTTCACAGTTGCACATAAATTAAATAATTGTTAATAATAGTTCTATTACTGCAAAAGTTACCAAGGTGCAAAAATTTGAAAATCTGTTTAACGGTGAGACTCTCTAAAGTTTCTTGAGTTCTTCCAGAAAATTAGATTGAATAATGTCTTCTATTTCTGAACACAATTTCACAGCGGTAAAGAGGTAAACAACAAAGAACAAAAACCATGATAATCAGCAAAGACACAGAAGAACAGGAGCTAAACATAAACATACAGGGAGAGAAACTACAACAAGTAAAACAGTATCAATATCTAGGACACATAGTCACAAATGATAGCAGATGTGAAACAGAAGTTAAAAGGAGAATAGGAATGGCTAAAAGTACCTTCAATGACATGAGAAAAGTGTTAATATCTAAACAAATTACAAACAAGTTAAAAATTAGAATTATAAAATGTTACATCTATTCCATATTAATGAATGGCTCAGAAACATGGACACTAAATAAACAATTAGAAGACAAAATTGATTCCTTATAGAAGTATATTGAAGTATATAGAAGAATAGGTAGAACATCATAGAAAGAGAAAACAAATAAAGAGTTACTAAAAACACTTAATATGAAGAAGGAACTACTAAGAGAAATAAAGATCAGGCAAATAAAATACTTTGGACACATTAAAAGACATGACACCCTATTGAAGACCTTACTTGAGGATAAAGTCAAAGGAAAGCGAGCAAGAGGTAGGCAGAGATACACGTGGGAGAGTAACATAACACGATGGACAGGTTACAGTCTAGCAGAGTGCACCACCAAGACAAGAGGCGTAGGATGTTGGAGATACGTTGCAGCCAACCTTCGTTGCGGAGACGGTACTTGATGATGATGATGATTAAAGATTCAGAAGCAAGAAGCGAACACAATATATCAGAAACATCAAGAGATTTAGGTAAATCTCTGCACGATCTACTTTTCGCAGAAATCCATTCAAAGTATTTAACTTAGTTCTATTGTAGTTCATCTCAGTATTTCACTGAAATTAGAAATAATTTCTCTTTATGCAAACTTTGGCTCTGGCTTAACCGTTTTAGTTAATGGCAGTATTTCGCTAAAATTATGTAGAATTTCTGTTTTAGTTCATATCAGTATTTCGCTGACATTATGCATAATTTCTGTTTTAGTTCATGTCAGTATTTCGCTGAAATTATGTAGAATTTCTGTTTTAGTTCATATCAGTATTTCGCTGACATTATGCATAATTTCTGTTTTAGTTCGTGTCAGTATTTTGCTGAAATTATGTAGAATTTCTGTTTTAGTTCATATCAGTATTTCGCTGACATTATGCATAATTTCTGTTTTAGTTCATGTCAGTATTTCGCTGAAATTATGTAGAATTTCTGTTTTAGTTCATATCAGTATTTCGCTGACATTATGCATAATTTCTGTTTTAGTTCGTGTCAGTATTTTGCTGAAATTATGTAGAATTTCTGTTTTAGTTCATATCAGTATTTCGCTGACATTATGCATAATTTCTGTTTTAGTTCATGTCAGTATTTCGCTGAAATTATGTAGAATTTCTGTTTTAGTTCATATCAGTATTTCGCTGACATTATGCATAATTTCTGTTTTAGTTCGTCAGTATTTCGCTGAAATTATGTAGAATTTCTGTTTTAGTTCATATCAGTATTTCGCTGACATTATGCATAATTTCTCTCTATGCACGCTTTGGCTCCTTCTTAAGTAAAATTAACTTAATTCGTTTCCAGCGTTACCGAGGATTGCTTTTGATTCCGCAACCGAAGCTATAAAGTCTGCTCGAATCTTCTTAGTGTTATTATTGTTGATTAAGATGTTGTACTCGGGTTTCCTCATGTACTCCCAGTCCCTCTCAATACATCATCATACAGTCTGGTAAGCGAATCACTTATAACACGTAATAGCGATAATTCTCAATAAATAAGTTCCAGTTTTGAACTTGTAACCTATTAGAGACAAGGTAAATGAAACAACAACCACATCATCGTAAGCTCTGAACCTGAAAATATATTTTGATGTGTGAAAATGCTATGCAATATGGACATGCTATTTCATATTGTGACATTCAGTGTTTGAAATGCATATTTGACATTTATTTATAACCTCGCTAATCTGTACGATATGAATAATTTGGAAATGATTCACCTTATCTCTTCGACATTCATACATTTCCAGCATTCATACATATTTTGATTTATTTGAAATAATTTGATATTTTTAATATTATTTTCCAGGCTTAAACTTCCTTCATCTCTAAATCATGTCAATTTCATGGATAGAAATGTCATGATAGGGGACGTCATTGAGATGTTTTGAAGACAGCTGCAGGTTAGGATGTTGCGCGGTGATCAGCGTTCAATTCGGCTATCTACCTAGTCACCAAGCTAAATACGGTGATAATGTTTCAGGAAAAGCATGCGGTTGCGTCTGTGAGTCTCACAAATGGCCCACTAAACAAACCATTCATGCAACGTAAAACCTTAGTAAATGATATTCGGTTATATTGAAACTCTCTTATGGAAGCTTTGAAGCATGTCATCTATACAATTATAGAGCCCTCTCTGAGTAGAAGTCTCTGTTAATAGATATTGCGCTAAGCCGAAAGTTGAAGTCTCCTGGGTATGAAAGAAAGCTCATAAAATCTACCACACTGCACATAGAATGTTAGATATGATGCTAATCGCTCGCAATTCCTGGACTTCTCAAACAAACAATGTCTCAGGAGGATTCAGACCTAACTATGGGGCATACATAGTCGGTAATTGGACGTGTTGAAGTCATGAATAGTATTGAATATATCTTCTTCTGCGTTCATTCTCAAGCTCCCACTAGATTCTCTTGTAGCAGGACAATGGTCCTACTATATTTCCAGCAGGATGTAGTCCAGAAAATGGAAATGAGCTATGTCGCCGTTCTATTTGCGCAAATGACCCGACACATCCGTCTTCGATGGAATATTGAGTATATTATTTGTATGGTCACAAGTGAACGCATTGCCAACCATCAAATGGTGGTTGCCTTTCAAGTAATTGACATACACGGTCATGGTGCCTTCTGCATAAATACATAGATTTCCTGCTATATCAAGTTTCATCAGTTCTGTCCAAATTTAAAATCATGTATCTCATCAAATATATAACGCATTTAATTGAGATTGTGTGTGCACATTTAAAATGGCATAGACCATATCACATTTTTTTTCTCGTTACATTGCATTCATTTATCTCAATTTTCACTTATATGCAATATAGATCAAAAGTCTACGTGTCACGACACATACACATAAAAAATGTGACCGTTTACAATCAATTATATGACGTTATTTACACACGATTTATTTATCAAAATTTAGCATTATTTAAGCGTGAAAAATGGGCGATTCTGAACTCTCTAACATAAGACAGACGGTGTTTAAAAATGGTCTATTGTCTATCACCATGTAGATGATGGTGTGAATATCCACATTTGCCGATAAGCGTATTGGTGATGACTAGGAGCCTTAGATGTCTATCCAAGGTCAGATGTGTCGCCTTGCTTGTGTTCATAAACAGTTTTAAAAGTTGTATTCGGTGTAATGTCTAAAGTAGCAAAATTTATTTTTATTTTTTCGAGACACAATAATTAGTATGCCGACAAAACTCAAAGTATTTCATTCGTGCACAAAAAATGGACATGATGCAAAAATATAAAGTATAAATTTGTTCGATTTAACCAAAAATAACATGATATGCAGAAAATGACGTTAATACGTAAGACGGTTACTCAGATAATTACATTTATGGGAGGGAAAAGCTAATGAAACGTGCTATAGTGGGAGACTTATACTCAAAGGATTTCACATGGCAAGAGTTGGTCTTCTTTGTATGGAAAAAATAAACTGGAAAAACGATCAAGGAGGAGAGTGGTGACTTTGTGGTCACTACGAGTAGTATGACCATGGAGACTATGGCGTTGACTAGGGCGTTTGATTGGCTATGCACACAGAAGGTAACGCAGGTCTGCATCTTGAGTGGTTATGCACACAGCAGGTAACGCAGGTCTGCATCTTGAGTGACTCTATGAGTATGATTAAGAAGGTACAAGTGGGTCTCGTTCGCGAACAGTGGATTGGGGCCTTGAGAAATGCGAGCTTGAAAGCGATTACTTTTATTTTCGTGCGGGACATGTGGGCGTTCGAGGCAATGAAAGAGCGGATAAACTGGCATTATGCGCGATTGTGGCACAGTGCGATGAGGGCAATAGATCGCGCTGACGTTTTGAATTCCTTAAGAGATATAACACGCGAGAGTGAAACTAATGTGGATTATGATTCCTTTTCAATGGTTAGGATTAAAGATCAGGGATTGAAATGCGGTGTTGCTAGAGGTGAACATTTTGGAGGGCGCAAAAGAATGATGGTCAACCAACATAAGACCGATACTGTCAGCAGAAGTGTAATGGCGGATACACTCAAGGAGAGATCGGAGCAACTATGGACGTGTCCAATTTGCAGTGATGATGATCCGACGACTAACTAACTGGAGACTCCTTCATCGCTGGTAACTCATGGATAGAAAATGCAATCAAACAAATTGACGAAACATAGACCTTGTATTAGAAGTGATATGGATGCTTGCTGAAGTTGAGTAGATAGTACCTGCTTGACGTGTACATTCCGATAATACTAATTAGAGGTGTACATTCCGATAGTACTATTTAGAGATGTACATTCCGATAGTACTATTTAGAGATGTACATTCCGATAGTACTATTTAGAGGTGTACATTCCGATAGTACTATTTAGGGGTGTACATTCCGATAGTACTATTTAGAGGTGTACATTCCGATAGTACTATTTAGAGGTGTACATTCCGATAGTACTATTTAGAGATGTACATTCCGATAGTACTATTTAGAGATGTACATTCCGATAGTACTATTTAGAGGTGTACATTCCGATAGTACTATTTAGAGGTGTACATTCCGATAGTAATATTTAGAGGTGTACATTCCGATAGTACTATTTAGAGGTGTACATTCCGATAGTACTATTTAGAGGTGTACATTCCGATAGTACTATTTAGAGGTGTACATTCCGATAGTACTATTTAGAGGTGTACATTACGATAGATGGACCTTCCAATTTGCATAGAGGTAGATCTGTAGTATTTATTTTTGTTTTCACTCATACTATTAGTGAGCTCCCTTGTAAAGTTGGCGGTTTCTTATAGACTTTTGATGAAGCCATACATATGTTTCCTTCAGATAGTTTTGTTGTAGATTTATGGTATTGTCTATTGTCTTTCCCCAGGTAACTGATTGTTGATCGCATTCACCCTTGCCGCTAAGCGTAGGGGTGGTAGCTTAAACTGTCGTTTCAAGGCCAGATGTGTCGCCGAGGTTGCATTTAGTCCATATTTGTTCAAGACTATCTTGATGTTTCCTATCCACCGTTTTCTTGGTCTACCTTTGGCTTTACGCCCGGATATTATTTTGTTATATGCTCTTATTGGTATTTGGTTTGTCTTCATTCTCATAAGATGACCGAACCATTTTACTTGCTGTCTCTCAATATGTTCGATACATGATATTATACCAACTCTTTTCCTAATTTCTTCATGTCTTATTTTATCTAGTTTAGTAACCATTGCAGCTTTTATCTGACACTTCATTTCACATGTGACGATTTTTTCTTTTCTGTGAAGCTGTTAAAGACCCTGTTTGACATTGGTAGCACAGTGTTGGTATAAAAATTGTAGATATTTTTTTTTTTAATTTCCATCTTCATCTTTGGATGAAGAAGTAATGGTGAAAGTTGGTAAGTCACTGTGTTTGCTTTCTGGTACATTGTTTCTATTTCTCTGTCTAGTCTTCCATCTTCGGAAAAAATGCTGCCTAGATATTTAAATTCTTTGGCTTCTTTCACTTTGGTGTTATCTATTGTTATATTCATTGGTGTTGAAGACTTTCTAATTTTCATAACTTCTGTTTTTGTACATTAATTTTCATGTTGTACTTCTGACATGCTAACAGCAATGCATTGATGTGCTTTTGCAAAGTTTCCTCATCTTTGGATATTAAACTTTGATCATCAGCAAATAATAGTTCATTGATTTCATTATTAAGTTCTTCATCAGGTTTATTTGCAATGTTTTCCTCTTTGTTGATATTTATGATATAGCTACATATTTGTCTTCTTCTTGTAGTTTTGTTATAGACTTGTGCTGTAGCCTCATGTTTACTGGTAGGTTTTGGATATATTTTGCGTAGGGAAATAATGATCCTTTTATGATATCGACAGTTCTAGCGTATCTAATGTTTGATTGATTTTCTAATGTTCGATTGATTATCTATGTCTGCTTGATTCTTTAATGTCTTCTTCATATTTTAATGTCTGCTTGTTTTTTTCAATATGATCATATATTTGTCGAACATTATTCATCATCAGGTAGCACTCACTTCACATCACTTCACACTCACTTCACATCACTTCACTTCACATCGCTTCACATTCACTTCACACTCACTTCACATCACTTCACACTCACTTCACATCGCTTCACACTCACTTCACATTCACTTCACACTCACATTAACTTCACACTCACTTCACATCACTTCACACTCCACTTCACATCGCTTCCCACTCGCTTCACAATCACTTCACAATCCACATCACAGCACTTCTTCTCGCTTCACATCACTTCAACTCGCTTCACACTCACTTCACATCACTTCACACTCACTTCACACTCACATCACTTCACACTCGCATCACATCACATCTCACATCACATCACATCGAACATCACATCGAACAATTTCATAAATGATCCGACGACATCTCAATACATCCATTGGAGTGTCAAAGCTCAAAGATCCATTTCCGTGCTCATTTATCCATCTATTTGCACATCTATTTCTGTTTACCTTCTCTACCATTACTCACTTTATGTGGAGAGTGGCCACATGTTAGAGCACGGTTCTCACAATTCAAATGGCTCGAATTAAAATAGAATACACACCTGGATTTTTAATTCTGAAGTGACATTTAAACTTCCACCCAGTACTCGTCGTGGAAACTTATATTTAAGGGAAAAAATTTTTTTATCACAGCGAAATAAATCCTTCGTGCGTGTACTAACTGTAAACCTCGTAACAACAGTGTGTTGTTTTAATTTCATGATATTCTAACATTTCTTTATGTATATCTCTCATCTCAAGATCATTCTGTATTAAAATACACCTCCTTTGTCCCTATTAGCCCTATAGTACACAGGCAACAGAACAATGAAATCGTGCGGTCTCATCAATAACTTTCAATTCGTAATCTATTCAATTTTCCCTTATAATTTCGCCTCGGAATATCGGGAAAATATTTCTGGGTTTATTAAATCTTTGCTCATTTTTTTTAAAATCGAATCTGTAAAGAGGACAGTGTAAAAGAAAAGTATAAGTTATATCTGATTCACTTTCAGAATGCAAACACGATTCTTAACGATATTCTATAATCCCGTGAGAGTGAAATAGTACTAAATGATTTCGACATTCATCTTGTGTAAGGTATAATATTCAACGACTGCAAGTTGTAATTTGTACTGGTCTTCGATTTGTGACGTGTTCAATCACAGCTCAATTACTGCAAGTGACAGCTCGAGCAATTTTGATTACGAAAAAAAATAATGCAACCATTTTTTTGTGAGCAGGATTATTTAACATTCACATCGACACCGGAGATATATGCACGATCAGCGAGGAAATTACTAATAAGAATAGTATTGTTTCCTCTCGAGAGAAGGAGATTAATGAGAAAATAAAGCAGTATAGTAATTGTATGTAAGTGTTTTCACTATCGTGAATTATTGAGATGTATTCCACCTGTAATTGATTAGAATAACTGGGACAGTTTTTTTACATTCAATTATTGTTGAATGTATCTAGAGATTACTAGCATATCAGCACTTGAGACAATGTAAGTATGTCTGTTGTGAATGGACACACAAATATAGTGGAAATTATAATTTAGATGTTATGTCCAATATAAGACTCAGTCAGTTCTTCTTTTGCCGAGTTGGCACATAGGGCGGATGTCATAGTTCTCCATGCATGTCGGTCAGTTGCTAGGGATTGCAGGTCTTGTGCATTTATGCCTGTTGATTTTAATTCATTCATAAATGCTCTTCTGCGCGTTGTTTTTGGTCTTCCCTGTTTTCTTTCCCGTCTGGTGTCCACATGAAGGCTTGTAGAATTCTGTCTTCCTTCATTCTAAGTACGTGGCCGAAAAGTAAGACTACTACGGTAAAATGACAACTTGAAAATTGTTTTCTGTATAATACAAATATCTTTTTAACATCTATGAAGACAATATAATGAGAAATGTAAGAGACGAACAAGAGGAAAATTAGTTTCATCCAAGAAATATCGGTGGGTACAAAATTTCGGAAATAAGATATGCAGATGACACAGTCCTCCTTACTACACATCCTGAGGGACTGAAACAGCTAATCACAACAACAAAGAAATACAGCGAGATCCAAAATATATATTTAAGCGCACAGAAAACAAGACTTAGGACAACAGACAAAATAAAGATCACAGCAATAATCAACATAGACAATATAGAACTAGAATGAACTAGAATGTGTAAGCAAATTCGAATATCTGATAGCAAATATATACAGTTCCAGAGATTGTTTAGTCGAGATTAGAAGAAATCTCGCAGCTGCAACATTCAAATTAACACAAATTAGAAAGATTATTCAAAGTAGTTATCTATCTATCTATCTATCTATCTATCTATCTATCTATCTATCTATCTATCTATACGCTGTGTCCCGTGTTTGCCTTGCGGTGTCAGGGATGGAAGAGTTCTATGGAGATGGCCTTCTTGTGCGCTGTTTGTAAGCTTGTTCCTGTGGCTTCTTTGATTTCTGTGATCCTTCTTTTACATGGTCTGCATCTGCCTTTATAACCGTTATGTTTATGTATCATGACCATTTGTGGCATGCTATCTGTCGGTAATCTGGAAGCATGTGAAAACCACTTGATCTGTTGAGTTTGTATGTGTTCCAATACTGGTATTGTTTTGGTTATCTATCTGATGTTATCGTTTCTAATTCTATCTCTTAATTACACCCCGAGTATTCTTCGTAGACATGTAATTTCTGTTTTCACTATTTTTCTTGTGTCTTGTGCAGTCATTGTCCAGGTTTGGCACTGGTAGCATAGTGACGGAATAATAATAGTCTTGTATAATGCAACTTTAGTGTCTGTTTACATTTTTGTTCTTGAAAATACCTGTCATCTGTTCTAGGATCTGGTATGTTTTGTTGCATCTATTTTTTCCCTTCCCTCGATATAATGCTTCCTAAGTAAGTGAACTCATTTACCTGTTTAAGGTGTTTATCATCCATGGAGATAGTGATATTTCTTTCTTTCTTTGCTCTTGCCATTATTTCTGTCTTTTCAATATTAATCTTCATGTTGAATATTTGACATGTTGTGTGGAGTCTGTTCATATGGTCTTTCAATTGTTCTTCTGATGTCGCTATTAGTACTTGGTCGTCTGCAAAGAGTAGCTCATTCAATTTGTCTTTTATGTTAAAATGAAAGTAGTATTAACGACACTAAACTAACTCTTTTAAGATCACGTGTTTTCACAGTGGCCACATATGAATACGAGACTTGGACTTTAAATAAGACAATATACAAAAGAATAAATTCATTTAAAATGAAGTGATACTATCTACAGAAAGATACTACGGACAGAGAAAACGAAGAACATTGAAGTTTTGAAATTACTTAAACTAAATGAAGAGTGGCTTCTAAATACCATCATAAGAAGTAAATACAGTATTTTGGACACTTAAAGCGACATGATGGTATCAAAAGGCTGATTCTAGAGGACAGAGTGCAAGGCAAGAGAAGAAGAGGAAGACCAAGAAGACAATGGAGTAGCGACATCGAAGAATTTATGCACATGTCTCTGGCCAATGCAGGACTGCTTGAGTTCTCCGTCGGTTTATATCTGAAGTTATGCGGTTGAATGAAGAAAAATTCCGACCGTGAGAATAGCATAAAACAATCTTGAATGGCAATTATTGGAGAATTCTTCTATGTCAATCCCACTGAAGCGACTGACGATGGTCTCGACTGAAGCAAGCATAGCGATTATAAAAGAAACCGTTAATCACCTGTGTGTTGCTGTACTTTAAAGGGAAGCAAAGAATACTAATACTGCTATCTGACATAAATGTCCTGAGAGGCGACTAAGGAGATTTTCGAGTGTGGTTGGCTGTCCCATCCCATATAGAATAAAAGTGACCCTGAAACAGTACAGAAGTCGGGCATGTCAGGCTGCAAGGTGTAAATATTGAGCTATGATGTTAACGATGATACAACGCATTCCTTTCTCTGGACTACACACTGCTGGTCTGCAGAAGTTTGAGTACGAACGTAAAAGGAAAAAAAAGAAACTATTCACCCCAAATACCATAAATCTAACGTACACATATTTCATAATCACACACTTTTGAATTATTGTCTTCTTGGACATTCCTCTGCTATTTCTCCCCATCACTCTGTTCTTCTAAACTGTCTTCCATTAAAACAAAATCCAATCAGTTTCACGTTTTATGTTTACCAGCGAACACATGAACTTAATTGTCCCCAAGTTCTAAAAACTCCCAATTCTATTGGACAAACAAAATCCATTTAGTCGCTTCACAGAATGTTCGTTTTCTATTTCCTGTTGACCCTATCAATGGAAGAACTAAAGGTCACTTGTGAACACCTTTTTCGTGCTAGAATGGAAACTAAATTAACTCTCTATTTGCTTTTATCTTTACTTGAACAGTCTACATTCAGTCTCACACGAACGAACTTTGTTTCTCGTCACTTGTAGACCTCGATCTACCAACAGTCTCGATGGAGCAATTCTACTGAGATTTGAAATTCTTCAGAAATTGTCTGGGTTGATTTCAGTTTTGACTGGATCAACTTCTATAGGTTAAATGTTGACTTACTTAAAAGTATTTGAGACGTTTCGTGTGTATACACTGTAATAAAGTATTATTAGGATTGGAAGCTGAAATATTAGTAAGGGATATAATGATATATTTAGTGGGATAGTTAAACGGTACTGGACAAATGAACATCATCTGTTAATGTTGTTATATTTACCATTTCATGGGAAAATTTATCAATTTTGATTTCCATTGGCCATAACATTTTTGGCATGTAATTTGGTAAATTAAAAATGTATTAATTTTTGACATGATTTTGTTAAACTAAAAAGAAATGTATTCATTTCTAAGTTACATTTTTTACATGTTTTTGTTAAATTAAAAATGTACTAGTTTCTACATTACATTTTCTTGTTTCAAAGTTTCAAAATCCGAAATGTTTGGTAACAGAATTAAATAATATTCTTGTGGTTGACACTATTCTCTCATATTGCTGTAAAAACATAGAGAGAAAAATATAAGGGAACTCTTTAATGAAGTTCTTAGAATTAGTGCTTATTATCGTATTTAATTAGTGCTTATTATCGTATTTAATTAGTGCTTTTTATCGTATTTAATTAGTGCTTATTATCGTATTTAATTAGTGCTTTTTATCATATTTAATTAGTGCTTTTTATCGTATTTAATTAGTGCTTTTTATCGTATTTAATTAGTGATTTTTATCGTATTTAATTAGTGCCTTTAATCGTATTTAATTAGTGCTTTTTATTGTATTTCACTGAATTTGGTTTCATTGCATTTCATTTTTGACAGGCTGTGTAAATACATTGCAAGTCAAATCAATTTTTAGCACTTTCTCACTCAACATTTGGCGATAAAAAATTGTACTAATCTTGTTGTACCTGTTTTCCCTTTTCTCTTTCCTTTTTATCCACTATCCTTCAATAGCTAATGTAATGTCTCTTCTCTTTCCTTTTTATCGAATCTCCTTTAATATCTACTTTAATTTATCTTCTTCTCTTTCCTTTTGTCCACTCTCCTTTAATATATACTTTAATTTTTCTTATTGGGTTGGAAGGGTTTCACATTGCTCTTGTGCGATTCCCAGGTAAGATCCAGGTAAGATCCAGGTAAAATAGCTAAGATCCAAGCAATACCTCTTGGTTGTGCTCCATGTGAAATAGACGTGCATAGACGCGTCCTGTGTTTCTGGCTAACAATTGCAAAGATCATATCCATATATGTGGAGGTTACAGGTAGAATGAGAATTGATTTCAAAAAATTAAAAGTACCTCCGCCACCCCTCAGTCGACGCAGCCAGAGGTATTGTACAGTTATCTGGTTAGGACAGCTGGAATGCAATATCGATATCTGATATATGTAGATGCATGCTCGATATCTCGATGTGAATAGAAGCATGACAGGGCTCCAGTATAGACTTCTCAACAGAAGGTAAACAAGCCTTCATTCATGACGTTTATTATTATTGTTGTGATTTCGTTGGTCATTATTTATATACTTTGAACTCCTGTCAAAAAAGCCCAGGCCATCCAAGGAAATATACGAAAATAATAATAAAAATGAGCTTTATATGTAATGTTAACTTTAAGTTGGAAGGTCTTATAGTACTGTCGAAGGTAACGATAGATGTTGCTGCGGTATAGCGGCGACTAGATTACACATTGAATGCCTCTGGAGCAGACAACAGGTACTAGAGGTGAGCTTTGTGTAAGGGAAAGCTAAACCGGCACTGAAGTTCCAATTGTCCAGCACGAGACCGCACAGTGGAAGTGTTCTTTGTCGAGAGCACACAGTAATCGAAACGTTATGTCTGAAAGCAAATTAATGCCACGCCACAATTGACCACATTCAAAGTAGGAGCCATGATTCAGGTCTTGGTCACGCATGTGCTCCAGGTATGAAACCAAATACTTGAGTACAGCTTCCCGTTGCACAAGGGAAAAGCTTCAACATGTGTCGGGGAACGATTATTGTTCAAGCTACCCTACCGACTGAAGCAGTGTTGAAACACACACATGGACATTGTGCGCAATGTAGGCGGAGATCATGGCCTTATGTTTGAGTACAAACAAATCATAGTCTAATTCCACTATTGTCGTTGCCCCACACTGCTCATACAGAGGAAATTTGGTTCAGTACCCAAGGGTACAGTGAGCAATGTTATCGTCTTTCTTACACCAAATTGTTCGCCGGCTGCGAAGCTAGTCGTCCGAGATAGACGTAACCCACCAATTTCTATGGATGATAAATTTAATACAACGACGACATCATCAATAACACCAACAACAGCAAACCTAACAACAACAAAATAACAACATCATCTGCACCAACACTGAAACAGCAAAAATAATAACAACAACAGAAACAGCAACAATAAAAGAAGTCACGAAACAGCAAAACAACAACAATAGCAACAATAATAGAAGCCACAACAACAACAAAAACAACACCAATAGCAACACTAATAGAAGCCACAACAACAACAAAAACAACACCAATAGCAACAATAATAGAAGCCACAACAACAGCAAAAACAACAACAATAGCAACAATAATAGAAGCCACAACAACAGCAAAAACAACAATAATAGCAACAATAATAGAAGCCACAGCAACAGCAAAAACAACAACAGCAACAATAATAGAAGCCACAACAACAGCAAAAACAACAACAACAGCAAAAACGACAACAATAGCAACAATAATAGAAGCCACAGCAACAGCAAAAACAACAACAATAATAACAACATTACCAACTGCATCAGCGGGATCAATGAAACCACACATTGTCACGCAATCCTGATTAATTAATGAAGCCACAGAGAACGTTATTTCAGGTCATGTAGAAAAATAGAAAAACTCGACGATGCATGATCACAGGTTAACTGCGCTATTGGCAAATCGATTAAATTTTGGCAAAGAAGAATATTTTTCTTCCTTTAGAATGTTCTTAGTCTAAGAACATCACGCATGTCAGCGACTAGACAATAATCAGAAATCACAAGTATATCAGGAGTATGTGCCATTTGAAAAAAATAACAAATATAAATGGAGTCTCTGCCATGTATAGTTTAGATGTATAGTGTAGGTATACCGTTATGTATATGATCACACACACACACACACACACACACATATATATATATATATATATATATATATATATATATATATATATATATATATATATATATATATATATATATATATATATATATATATATATATATATATATATATATATATATTAGTATATTGTATATCTTAGTATATTATATATATATTGTTGTTATACAATATAATCATGATGATGATATTGTATATATTAGTACATGTTTTCTCTGTAGAGAGAAATAGAGAGAGAGAGAGAGAGAGAGAAAGAGAAATGAGCTTGAGTTTATGTGTTCCCTAACTATGACCCTAGAAGTGTTTATATCCTGCGTCTATGAAAATCAGAGAGAGAGAACATATTACGAGAGATAAATCTAGCAGTGTGTTATACCTAGACAACATAAACAGTATACTACTCATGTTCTTGTCCGCCTGCTCTGCATTCTTACTCGACACTATCACCTTCTTCCTCTCTCGCTCTATTCATATGACAGCTAAATAGGACCAACTTTCATTAAGTCTCCCCCCAAAGTGAAAAAGGTGATGTGTCCTTTCAATATTCCTAATTAATTTCGCGACAGAATCCTTATACAAGTCTCATCTGTTCTACAGCAGGGGCCAGCATTTTCAAACCTGCATCTGGCTGTCTCTCATGAATAACACCCGTAGTTCCAGATGTAAAGGCGATCACGTTAATGACCGGTAAATGACCACAGAAAACTCAATTTTACTATCTCTCCCGAGTTCTGGCTTGACAAATCATTGTGAGGAAAATTAACTACCAGGAATTGTGTTGCGATACCCAACGAGAGAGTTAAATAACCCTCTGGGACAATGATTCTCAAAATATAATCTTGAACCCAGTGGTCAGCTGCAACAAAAAAAAACATTACAAATATTCAAGACTGTCTTGCAATATGACTTCTTATATAACTTGGGTTGCCTGAGGTTGAAGTGTGTGGTTAATTAGGTATTAGGTCTGTTATTATCCTCTTCGCACACCGGACAAGTCCATAGGTGCTCAGATCTCCGCTTCAGTAAATCTCTCAGGGTATAACGGCTGATGGTTCCGGTTCTATGTTGGTTCACTGCTGTTTTTGATATCTTTGTCATGAGTTCTCTACAGGCCTCGCTATCTTCACTCCCATTTCGCGCATTCTCGATATTGACTCATGCTCATTCATCTCAAAATTATCTGATCGTGAGGATTCACGAAGAGCAATGAGTATGTCTGCTCGGTCCATCGGCTGACCTTCTGTTGTGGTGGCGAGACTAGCTAATTGGCTCGTTCGTTTCCCTCCACTCCCGCGTGTCCGGGGACAAAAATAAGCGTGAGTCTTCGTAGTGATGCCCGCATTTCTTCAATCTCTCTCTCTCTCTCTCTCTCTCTCTCTCTCTCTCTCTAATGACACCATCCATTCGCTACGTACATACCACCTGTTTTGACTTTCTGAATCATATTCAGTCACTTAATATTCACACATGGAAATGAGATTGCGATTCCAGCCAGTTAAGTTCCTGCGTTACCGCGAATACTTCCATTGTTAGGCTGCTTGTTGTTGCGGTATAGGCACCACTGGCTTCATGTACTGTTCTTCCTTTTGATCTGGCAGTAAAGACCCATGCGCATCGGTGGTGATGGATGACCGACCCATCCGTGTAAATCACAACATCTGTGTCATCCGTGTGTTGTTAAGACGTAGCCAAGTTTTTGGTAACCATTTTCGTCTTTTGATAATCAAGAAGCAGTCCAGTAAAAAATATAATGGACTACGAAGTCTTAAATTTCAATTTCTTCCGTTGGTGTCTAAATAAGGAAATACAAATCTATACATAAAGTGTTAAATAGCAGTTTTATATTGAGCCATACACAGGAACATCGTTTAAACAAAAAAAGGTCTTTATTAAGAAAGATATAATAGGGACCAAACCCGAAATAAAGGAATGACGAAAACGAATGTGCTGGACCTTGGACCACAAGTTTCCAACCTGGGTGCAAATAATCACAGTTCTACTGTGGAACTTGCAGCACAACGTACTTCACTCTCCCCGGCGGAAATCACACGAAATATTCGCTGTGGTTATATGAGAGCGAACGCTGCAGAAGAAGAAGAAGAAGAAGAAAGATATACAAGACGAGAGTATTATTCAACAAAACTAATATTTAACACACTTTATATAACTTTTTTTTCAATATTGATTAAATATAGACTACGGTTCACAGTTTTACTGCATTCTCCTGATAACTCAATTACTCTCGTGGCTGATTTTGATGATTTCGGAGCTGTAAGAAAGAAAGCAGAACATAGATAAGAGATCTGAGTTCAAGGATTTAGGAGCTTTTAGTCTTCGTCGTTTGTCTTCTGTTTCCTTAGTGACCTTTCAGACGATTAAATACCTCAGCGTAACGCAGCATGCCGTACTGTGCGATCATCATCCAACCCTCCTACGAATTTGGACTGGTAATCCTTCAAGGCTGTTTTACACATATCCTTATATCTCAGTTTTACAGATATCCTTACATCTCAGTTTTACACATATCCTTATATCTCAGTTTTACCTGATATCCTTACATCTCAGTTTTACACATATCCTTATATATCAGTTTTACAGATATCCTTACATCTCAATTTTACACATATCCTTATATCTCAGTTTTACAGATATCCTTACATCTCAGTTTTACACATATCCTTATATATCAGTTTTAGAGATATCATACATCGCACTTGTACAGATATCCGTATATCCTAGATTTACAGATATCCTACATCGCACGTGTACAGATATCCGTATATCTTAGATTTACAGATATCCTTATATCTTAGATTTACAGATATCCTTATATCTTAGATTTACAGATATCCTTATATCTTAGATTTACAGATATCCTTATATCTTAGATTTACAGAGATCCTTATATCTTAGATTTACAGATATCCTACATGTCACTTGTACAGAGATCCTTATATCTCAGTTGTGGTCTAAGAGAATTTCCTTGGAAATGCGCTCAACTGACAATCTTTTCTTTTCTGATGGTTGAAGAATTAATTCCGTAAAATAAAATTTTGTTACACGTCTGATATTCGGTGTCCATTAACACTGAAATAATGTATTTCTTTTTTTTTTCTTTTTTTTGAACAGTATGCTTCATTATTTTATCTATATTTCCTTTGATAGTTCTTTATATTAAGTGTTTGTTCCTGTGTGTTTATTTTCTTCTCTTTCCATGAAGTTCTCCCTATTCGTCTATATATCCACATCTCAAAGGAATCAATCCGGTCTTCTAGGTGTTTGTTTATTGTCCATGTTTCTGAGATATACAGCCATATAGGACAGTCATATAACTCTCATTTTTAGTTTGTTCGCGCAATTTTTTAGATTTCAATACTTCTCTCATGTCATTCGAAGCATTTTTACCCATTCTTATCATTCTTTTAACTTAGGAAAAAATTATAAAAACATTGCAAGCAGCGTACAATAATTATAGTTTGTCTAGTTTTCTATGTAACCCTTCAGTGAATTTTATTCGGACTTTGGATAGATTGTAAAGCAAAAAGTCATCCACACTTGTGGATGCACAAAATTTCTCCACAACGATCCACATCAGATCTATGCATGATCAATATAGGTCTTGACCCTTATGTCTGTAACTGTCCAATTATGAAAGTGTACACGGTGTGATGACACAATTATCAGTGCTCTTATATTATAATCCGTTTTAAGAAATGAATATCATCAGAGCTTTCACATAATCAGTTCTCAGAGATTCTGTAATCAGTGTATCGTATGTCATCATCAGTAGTCTGTCACATAATTAGTTCTCAAAGATTCTGTAATCAGTGTATCGTATGTCATGGTCAGTAGTCTGTCACATAATTAGTTCTCAGAGATTCTGTAATCAGTGTATCGTATGTCATGGTCAGTAGTCTGTCACATAATTAGTTCTCAGAGATTCTGTAATCAGTGTATCGTATGTCATGGTCAGTAGTCTGTCACATAATTAGTTCTCAGAGATTCTGTAATCAGTGTATCGTATGTCATCATCAGTAGTCTGTCACATAATTAGTTCTCAGAGATTCTGTAATCAGTGTATCATATGTAATGGTCAGTAGTCTGTCACATAATCAGTAATCAAAGAAGAATATCACCATTGTTCTCATAATTAGTTATACACATGAATATCATCATCTCTCTAAGATAATCAGTGCTTTGAGATGAATATCATCCGTGCTCTTACACATTCAGTGCTCTGAGATGAATATCACTAGGGAACCTGTCCACAACACGATGTAAAGATACACGTAAGATACCACAAGAACACATTGTTTTATTTGCAGAAAATTGTTAATTAAAATTACATTAACACTAATATTTACCACACAATGAACATAATACGAGGCAGCACTCTCGTGGAAATTATAGTTTCAGATAACTTCATACAGAGCACGTAGCAATTAATTCCATTTCTATTTTCTTTGTTAAATTTCAATACCTGCTCCGACAAAACAATCACGCGCTAAATGAATTTCCTTAGACACGACAATTTTGTTCCAGTTTACTCACTTTTAAAATAAGTGTACAGATATATTTTCTTACAAAAAATCCTGAACTAATTCTCGAACTAAGTACATCTCATAACCGAACGTTATTGATAGATTGTTATATATTGATTCCAGGAGAATAAACGTCAAGAAAATATTGATCTTTCCCTATGGCATTATATTTAGTGAGTTTCAGAAAAACAATAACCGTATAATGGTGTCAGACTTAATGGTGAAATGGAACTTTTTTCACATCTTTTTCTGTTTATCTTAGTTTAAATTTTCGTCTTATTCATGTCTTCGTTCGCTCTCAAACTCCTGCAGCTTAGCAGGATGTAGTTAGAAGGAAATACATGGAGCGATATTTCAACAAGTAGACCAGTACCTGTAACGTAGGTATAGTCGGCCTATATATGATGATAGTTGTGAAACAGGAGTTAAAAGGAGAATATGAATTAATAACAGTACTTTCAATAACATTGGAAACTATTACCATCGAAAAAAAATCTTTCAACGACATTGGAAACTACTGTCATTGTAAAAAATCTGTCAACGACAATGGAAACTATTATCATCGTAAAAAAATCTTTCAACGACATTTAAAACTATTACCATCGAAACAACTCTTCATAAATATATAAAAATAAACATTATACAATGCTATATCTATTGTACATTAATGTGTGGCTCAGAAACATGGATAATGAACAAACATCTATAAGACGGACATGACGATTTTGAGATGTGAATATATAGAGAAAAAGGAAGATGTTCTTGGAAAGAGTGTTCAAACAAAGAGTTTTTGATAACACTGAATATGATAAAAGAACTAATAAAGAAAATAGACATTGAACAAATCAAATACTTTGGATCTACTAAAAAATCGTGTTACAGCCATTACTTGAAGTTAGAGTCAAGGAATGGAGAGCATTAAGAGGTCATTAGTGGATTGAATGAGATAAGATTTAATCATGAGATAGACAAGTAAAGTCTAGCAGAGTGTACTGACAAGACAAAAGACAGACAATGTTGAAGGTCTGTCGCAGCCAACAAACAGGTCTTGACATGTCAATACATGCCCCTGGGTGGCAGTCTCCGTGGAAACGGTAGTCAAGTATTTAAGGTTGCATCGACTATGTCCATCTCGTAAGTGTTCCGCTGTCAGTGAACTCATCTCGTGAAATTAGACTTATTGTGACTGTGCCCATAGGGTACTGAACCTTTTCTCTCCGCGAGCATGATTCCGGTATAGAAAAACACCGATGGTAGATTTCGTTCCGGATTCTTTCGCTCTTAGCCGAGGTGTCATTCACCGATATAGTGAACCACTCGTTCAAATCTGAGTCTCCACACATTCTTTAGAAACACCGGGGACTAGATGCATGTTACGAGCTGAACAAAACTTTAGTTCCGATTTCCTTTCAACGTTTTCCCGTAGCGCTTCCCCATGGTGCTGTGCTGCCCTCTAGCGCTGTGCTGCCATCTCATTGTACTCAATATTTTATCTTTTCGACTCTCACTTTTCGTCTTGACATCTACCCATTTTGTGACAATTGCAATGGCCTCCCCTTCAATACTTGTGTTGAACTGACTTGCGTCTCGTATTTCGACATTGACAATGTGTATGTTGGCAGTCGGAGATATTGCTTATATTTTTGTTGTCAATTCGTATTCTACCTGAAGCCTCTATGTTAACGGACACGATCTCAAAAATGTTTGCCAGAATGTGTGTTAGAGTCTTTGGCCATTTGGGTTGCAGTGGCCATGGTAAGATAGTATCTCTATATGGTTTCATTGATTGTCTCCATCAATGTAGTTCTTGGTCTTCTCGTGTCTTGTACTCCGATCTTCTACTGTTGTATGCAGGGAGAGCTGTTTGTGTTGGTTCCATTCTCACGTGGTGGCCATACGACCTGGTTTGTTTTCTCTCGTTGTTTTGACTTGAGATAGTCTTTACTTCTTTCCTGATATCTTCATTTCTCCGTCGGTCTCTTCTGGTAACATGTATAACTTTCCTCAAACATTTCACTTCACAAATCTTTTTTCGCTAGTGACTTTGTCAAGTGCCATGCTTGACATTGGTAACATACAGTTAACATAAAACTACCATTTATCAATTGTCACTTGTAGCCATGCAGAAGAATCTTGTAGTATTAGTGACAGCTGGTTAAGTCACATTAGCTTTCTGACATCTTGTGACGTCTCTATCGAGTTTGCCATTCTCTGTAAAGTTATTTCCTAAACATTTGAACTCTGAGACTTGATTTAATTTTTGACAGATACATGTAACTGTCCTAGTTCTCTGCTTAACTTCATAGTCTGTGTGTTAGATATGTTTAGTTTCATGTTGTATCTTTCTCATGTTGTATGTTGTATGTTGTATGTTGTATGTGTGTCGCTGTAATTCTTCTTCAGATTCGTATATCAAACATTGATCCTCTACAACTGGCCGAGCAGTTCGTGATCTATGTTCTTCATTACATTTCTTTGCAGGAGTGTATTCTCTTAATGATCTATGTTCTTCATTACATTTCTTTGCAGGAGTGGATTCTCTTAATGATCTATGTTCTTCATTACATTTCTTTGCAGGAGTGGATTCTCTTAATGATCTATGTTCTTCATTACATTTCTTTGCAGGAGTGGATTCTCTTAATGATCTATGTTCTTCATTACATTTCTTTGCAGGAGTGGATTCGCTTAATGATCTATGTTCTTCATTACATTTCTTTGCAGGAGTGGATTCTCTTAATGATCTATGTTCTTCATTACATTTCTTTGCAGGAGTGGATTCTCTTAATGATCTATGTTCTTCATTACATTTCTTTGCAGGAGTGGATTCTCTTAATGATCTATGTTCTTCATTACATTTCTTTGCAGGAGTGGATTCTCTTAATGATCTATGTTCTTCATTACATTTCTTTGCAGGAGTGGATTCTCTTAATGATCTATGTTCTTCATTACATTTCTTTGCAGGAGTGGATTCTCTTAATGATCTATGTTCTTCATTACATTTCTTTGCAGGAGTGGATTCTCTTAATGATCTATGTTCGTCATTACATTTCTTTGCAGGAGTGGATTCTCTTAATGATCTATGTTCTTCATTACATTTCTTTGCAGGAGTATATTCTCTTAATGATCTATGTTCTTCATTACATTTCTTTGCAGGAGTGGATTCTCTTAATGATCTATGTTCTTCATTACATTTCTTTGCAGGAGTGGATTCTCTTAATGATCTATGTTCTTCATTACATTTCTTTGCAGGAGTGGATTCTCTTAATGATCTATGTTCTTCATTACATTTCTTTGCAGGAGTGGATTCTCTTAATGATCTATGTTCTTCATTACATTTCTTTGCAGGAGTGGATTCTCTTAATGATCTATGTTCTTCATTACATTTCTTTGCAGGAGTGGATTCTCTTAATGATCTATGTTCTTCATTACATTTCTTTGCAGGAGTGGATTCTCTTAATGATCTATGTTCTTCATTACATTTCTTTGCAGGAGTGGATTCGCTTAATGATCTATGTTCTTCATTACATTTCTTTGCAGGAGTGGATTCTCTTAATGATCTATGTTCTTCATTACATTTCTTTGCAAGAGTGGATTCTCTTAATGATCTATGTTCTTCATTACATTTCTTTGCAGGAGTGGATTCGCTTAATGATCTATGTTCTTCATTACATTTCTTTGCAGGAGTGGATTCTCTTAATGATCTATGTTCTTCATTACATTTCTTTGCAGGAGTGGATTCTCTTAATGATCTATGTTCTTCATTACATTTCTTTGCAAGAGTGGATTCGTACCTTGCATCTACTTCTTTAGGAATATTGTAAGTTATGAACATAAGTAGTGATAGCACATAGACTCTTCAGACTCCTGTATTTATTTCAAATGGATCTGTTGTGTCCGCCGTCTTTCAATTGTTCTGATTATTATATCGAAGATTGTGTATAAAGTGTTTATGTTGTCAAGCAATTGTCCATGTATTCTATACTCATCCAGTATTGTTCACAAATTTTCTATGTCAACTCTGACAAATGCAGTTTGTATGATCGATGAAGGCGATGTTTGGTTGTTTGACGAATGCGTGTGTTTTATCGCACTGAAACATTGCATCTGTGCATCCCATACCTTTCCTGAAACAAAATTGTTTTATTTAGCTGGGACTCTATTACCGGTTGTACCCTCAGCACTATACTAATGTTGCATATCTGAAACGTGTTCTTCTGACCATGCTGCAATGAATATTCTTTAAAGCCAGCTTACGCCAATGTCTTTGCTGGCTTGGATGGCTTCAATGTTTATGCCATCCACACCAGGTGTTCTGTTTCTTATGCTGTTCTCGATATGTTCCTTTTTTTCCACTGTCTAGTATTACTGGTTCTATAATATGTGAATATCTTGGAGGGAATGAATATTTTCTTCCATTTGTTGAGGAGTTGTACAACTCTTTAAAATATTCTAGCCAAATTGTTTCACATTTAACATTGATATATCCTTAAATTTGCTGATTGTCATTGTTTCTCCTTCAAGACGTTCATATTTAGTCTATTTCCCCTACGTGATACGTCCACATATTTAGTGTATGTCCTCTACGTGACACGACCACATATTTAGTCTATATCCCCAACGTGACACAACACATATTTAGTGTATTTCCCCTACGTGACACATCCACACATTTAGTCTATATCCCCTACGTGACACGTCCACATATTTAGTCTATATCCCCTACGTGACACGTCCACATTTTCATTAGGTTGCTTTTTTTCTTCAAATTTCACCATACACATAAATAAAAATATGACTACTGATGTTTTTCTTCTGCCAGATAAACGTTGTTAGATAATTACAAATTATATACAAAGATAAAGACTGCTAGTTTTTCTTCTGCCAGATAAACGTTGTTAGATAATTACAAATGAATAGAGACAATCAGTTATGTATTATCGTAATATTAAATAGAAGATACGTCACAATTTGACCCCACTCCCCCTTAATCTCCTACAAATATCAATGATAAATATGTGCCATAAATACATTAATTGTCTCATAGCAATCATATTACCGCAGCTCTCCAGACATTTATTTTTCACCCTCTTCTGGGCCTCGTCTCTTGATAGCGTCTACATAATCTGGAAAGGCTCGTTCTGAGAAACATTAAGGGCGATAACAACGTTGAATGGGCATTAAGTATGTAGATTAAGTGAACGATTGTCAATGTAGAACACACTCGAAGCGAACGTTAAGAAATATCAAGATTAATAAACATTTATTACTGGATATAAATAAAACTTAATTAAATTGGCAGTGCTACATTCCGTCTATGTCGATGTGTAGTGCAGAGTGGGGAATCTCACAAGAGATTCGGTGGAGATAAGGTCATTGCGGGGTCTCACAAGATGAAGCTAAACATACATTTACCATGAAGGATTTAGATCAGGGGTGGGCAAACGTTTTGTGCAGAGGGCCGCATTGAAAATTGTAAAGCTATTGGAGGGCCGCATATAATATTATGTATGTTTTTGTTTAAAATTCTCGGTAAGTAATCAATTAAATATTTTTATTGTAAAGAAAGGTAGTTTTACATAATGTAGATAACTTCTGAAATAAATTACATTTCTAACAGACTTACACTATAACAGTATATTTTCTAATATGGATAAAAAGTTTTGCAAATATTTTAACAATGTTCGTGTATTTAAAAAAGTGTTTGAGGGCCGCAAAATATCCAATGGCGGACCGCATGCGGCCAGCGGGCCGTAGTTTGCCCACCCCTGATTTAGATGAAGATAATTTTGATAAAAGCACCGCAAAAAGTGAAGTAGGAATTTGTCACTCTGACTTCTTACGCCAGGGAGTAGAGTTTTTATTCAGAACTTCACATATGTGTTTCAATGACATATATTTCGATGGGGAAAGATTTCATGAATTTTTTATTCCTCAGATGAATATTTCACTCAATATTTATGTAAGGTGCAATGCTACGCGTAGCGCTATATATGTGTAGCAATACTACTTCCCTCCTTTAGCATGTCTTGAATCACTTCCCTCCTTTAGCATGTCTTGAATCACTTCCCTCTTTTAGCATGTCTTGAATCACTTCCCTCCTTTAGCATGTCTTGAATCACTTCCCAACTTCAGCATGCCTTGAATCACTTCCCAACTTCAGCATGCCTTGAATCACTTCCCAACTTCAGCATGCCTTGAATCACTTCCCAACTTCAGCATGCCTTGAATTGCTTCCCGACCTCTTCGTTTACCAGGGGGGGGGGGGCTTATCCCACACCTGATTTTCTACTTCTTGAGCCTTACGTTTGTCTTGTCGAATTCTTCTCCCAACATCCACTCCTCTGCGATCATACTTAAAGGACCTGACCTTTTTCCTGATCTGCTTACTTTTGTCAATTTTCACGAGCGTAACATATGGGAGGTGGTCACTGCCATGATGCCCCAGCACGTCCCATTTGCAATTAGTCATAGAAGCCGATGACACAATCCCAGGTCGATAGCACTATTATCATCAGCATCCCTCCTTGCCATTCTTGTTATACGGCCATCACTAATGCACACCAGGTCCGTATCTGTCAGGGCCTCCTAGTGTTTTGTTTGGACACGTAACGAGACACGATTCGATTTGTAAAACTATTTTACAAGGAACAGTCGAGGATGGAAGGAAGAGTGGGTGACATACAAAATCCGAAATTGAGATCATCAAGGCAAGGAATGGTCTGAGCGTGATTGTTCTACACTGCTCCGAATGACTGAGGACAGAGATGTTTGGAGAACTTTTTTGTGCTGATGTCTCCAGTGTGGCACCCCTACGACCTTGACGGGTTATACCCTGACTAGACATTCATGAAAAATACATATAATCTAAAGACCATACATATTTACGACAATGACCTCAAGTTTCAAACTATGCAGCAATCATTACGACAGTGGAAAGCATATAACTGCAAAATATGCAACCTCGGGTTTAGATATCAAAAATGCCGAAACTCAGTAAGAACAACAGATGAAATGACTAAACTTTTCCAAACAAGATATGGAGTATGACAAGGATGCGCACTTTTCAACATATACATGGACATAATAATAAAACAAGCTCACATCAACAAAGAGGAAAACTTTGCAAATAAACCTGATGATGGACTATTATTTGCCGATGATCAAAGTTTAATATACAAAGATGAGGAAACGGCAAAAGCACATCAATGCATTTCTGTTAGTATGTCAGATGTATAACATGAAAATTAACGTACAAAAATCTGAAGTTATGAAAATTAGCAAGTCTTCAACACCAATAGATATAACAATAGATAACACCAAAGTGAACCACGCCAAAGAATTTAAATATTTAGCTTTGTTTCCGAAATGAAAGACTAGACAGAGAAATAGAAACAATGTGTCAGAAAACAAATACAGTGAGCTACCAACTTTCACCACTAATTCTTCATCCAAATATGAAGGCGGAAATCAAAAGACAGATAATATCTACAATGTGTATACCATCATTATGCTACCAATGTCAGACATGGTCTTAAACAACTTCGCAGCAGAGGACAACCGTTGCATGTGAAATGAAGTGTCCGAGAAAAGCTGCAATAATTACCAAACTAGATAAAATAAGAAATGAAGACATTAGGAAAATAGTTGGTATAATATCATGTATCGAACATATTGAGAGACAGCAAGTAAAATGGTTCGGTCACTTTATGAGAATGAAACCCAAACCAAATACTAATAACAGCATATAACAATAGAATATCCGGGCGTAAAGCCAAAGGTAGACCAAGAAAACGGAGTATAGAAAACATCAAGATAGCCTTGAACAAACATGAACTAAATGCACAGACGGCAACACATCTGGCCTTGGAACGACAGCTTAAGTTCCCACCACTACACTTAACGACAAGTGTGAACACTATCAACCATCATTCACCTAGGGACAGACAATAGACAATATGTTTAGAAAGGGTGATAATTACCGCAAGGGAAATAATTTTAATACGCTGTTACTTCGTGAATACAGATGTGTAAGATATATGTTTCAAAACATTGTTGATTCATTTAATAATCGATATTTGTGACTAGAATGAGTAGCTAGAAGGAGGTAGAAAAATATGTAAGTGGTGGGGATAGTCAAGTCTAGAAGGAGGTAGAAAAATATGTAAGTGGTGGGGATAGTCAAGTCTAGAAGGAGGTAGAAAAATATGTAAGTGGTGGGGATAGTCAAGTCTAGAAGGAGGTAGAAAAATATGTAAGTGGTGGGGATAGTCAAGTCTAGAATGAGATAGAAAAATATGTAAGTTTTGGGAATAGTCAAGTCTAGAAGGAGGTAGAAAAATATGTAAGTGGTGGGAATAGTCAAGTCTAGAAGGAGGTAGAAAAATATGTAAGTGGTGGGGATAATCAAGTCTAGAAGGCAGCAACAATATGTATGGTTGGTGGAGACCGCTAAGAATAGAAGACATTAGCAACAATTATT
This sequence comes from Meghimatium bilineatum, assembly GCA_034231615.1. Classification (NCBI taxonomy): domain Eukaryota; kingdom Metazoa; phylum Mollusca; class Gastropoda; order Stylommatophora; family Philomycidae; genus Meghimatium; species Meghimatium bilineatum. The sequence continues at coordinate 11,757,849 of CM067301.1, forward strand.
ATTTGTGGAGATTACTCCTGAGAAAGTGTTAATATGTTAATATATGAGAGATCTCCGTGACAAAGTGCCCGAGTTATTTGCATTGAGTTCATGGGATTTCAATGACTTGTTTGCAAGTATGTTTTTAGAGAATTACCGTTTGGGATTATTACTTACTTATTATACCGAGACTCTGCCGAAGACGGATGTGTTGTGTCATTGGCGCAAATAAAACGGCAACACAACGCACTTCCATTCTTTGGAAGTCTAATAGGACCATTGTCCTGCTGCAAGAGAGATCCAGCGGGAGTTTGAGAATGAGCGCTGAAGAAGAAGAAGAAGAATACCGAGACGGCAGACAGTGCGCTGTTCTGTTAAGAGTGACGTGGGAAATAGTTGTTAATATAAAGAAAGAATTACTAAGAGAAATAAAGATCAGATAAATAAAATATTTTGGACACATTAAAAGGCATGACATCTTATTGAAGACCTTATTTGAGGGTAAAGTTTAAGGGAAGCGAGCAAGAGGTAGGCAGATATACAAGTGGGAGAGTAAATATCACAAGATGGACAGGTTTCAGTCTGGCAGAGTGCACCATCAAAACAAGAGACTGGGGATGTTGAAGATCTGTTGCAGCCAACCTTCGTTGCAGAGACTGCACTTGTTGATGATGGAAAATATTTGGAAAATATTAGTACGATAAAGTCAGGAATCTGCGCCTTTTGAACTTGTATTCCTTCCTACAAAGATTGAGTCTTACTAAAGCATTTACAACCGCTGACTGCTGGAGTCTTCTGTCAATGAAATCAAATTATATACACATTCACAGTTCTCTCATAGCAGACATCCTTGAACATTGACGTCTAAATATACGCTGTAGATTTTGCCTTGCGGCGTGTAGAAGAGTTCTCTGGAGATGGCCTTCTTGTGTGCTGTTTGTAAGCTTGTTCCTGTGGATTCTTTTATTTCTGTGATCCATCTCTTACATGGTCTGCCTCTGGCTTTAAAACCGAGATGTCTATTGACGTGACCATTCATATCAAACGTTCGTATCTCAGACTAAAAGGGAGTTAATGTTTTAATATGGAAAGCACTATTCGTTTACAGGATTAATTCCCCTATAGACGACCGATATTTGGACAGACGTGGTCTTTGACAGTGTCACTGAATAAACATGCACTTGGACAGATATCATTAAATAAACATGCACTTGGACAGCTGTCATTGAATAAACATGCGCTTGGACAGATATCATTAAATAAACATGCACTTGGACAGCTGTCATTAAATAAACATGCACTTGGACAGATGTCCTTGTCTGCAAATGATCGCTCTGGTTTAAAATAATACTCATGTAAAGTGTTTTCCCATCGTGGTACATAACATTTTTCTGTTAACGGATGGATTTGCTATGGTGGTCCAAGACACGGCCGTTTCAACCATGGATTTTATTTCTATTGGTTATATCTCATCGTATTGTGTGGCCTAGTGACCTGGGCTGTCCTGTGGGGACTGGTAAGTTTGACCTGGGGATCTGGTCTGAAAGTCCTAATACGGACAATACATTTTATGATGTGGGGCTGATCTAGTCCTAAGAAGGACTATTTACAGGTATTTGCTCCAACTGAATCGACTGTGACATGCACATTGAGTGGTGGATCGTCCTGGGTGTATGTTACCACATTGAGGGGTGCATCGTCCTGGGTGTACGTTACCACATTGAGGGGTGGATCGTCCTGGTGTATGTTACCACATTGAGAGGTGGATCGTCCTGGTGTATGTTACCACATTGAGAGGTGGATCGTCATGGGTGTATGTTACCACATTGAGAGGTGGATCGTCCTGGTGTATGTTACCACATTGAGAGGTGGATCGTCCTGGTGTATGTTACCACATTGAGAGGTGGATCGTCCTGGTGTATGTTACCACATTGAGAGGTGGATCGTCCTGGTGTATGTTACCACAGTGAGGGGTGGATCGTCCTGGGTGTATGTTACCACATTGAGGGGTGGATTGTCCTGGTGTATGTTACCACAGTGAGGGGTGGATTGTCCTGGTGTATGTTACCACATTGAGGGATGGATCGTCCTGGGTGTATGTTACCACATTGAGAGGTAGATCGTCCTGGTGTATGTTACCACAGTGAGGGGTGGATTGTCCTGGTGTATGTTACCACATTGAGGGGTGGATCGTCATGTGTGTATGTTACCACATTGAGGGGTGGATCGTCATGGGTGTATGTTACCACATTGAGAGGTGGATCGTCCTGGGTGTATGTTACCACATTGAGAGGTAGATCGTCCTGGTGTATGTTACCACAGTGAGGGGTGGATCGTCCTGGGTGTATGTTACCACATTGAGAGGTGGATCGTCCTGGTGTATGTTACCACAGTGAGGGGCGGATCGTCCTGGGTGTATGTTACCACATTGAGAGGTAGATCGTCCTGGTGTATGTTACCACATTGAGAGGTGGATCGTCATGGTGTATGTTACCACAGTGATTGGTGGATCGTCCTGGTGTATGTTACCACATTGAGAGGTGGATCGTCCTGGTGTATGTTACCACATTGAGAGGTGGATCGTCCTGGTGTATGTTACCACATTGAGAGGTGGATCGTCCTGGTGTATGTTACCACATTGAGAGGTGGATCGTCCTGGTGTATGTTACCACAGTGAGGGGTGGATTGTCCTGGTGTATGTTACCACATTGAGGGGTGGATCGTCATGGGTGTATGTTACCACATTGAGAGGTGGATCGTCCTGGGTGTATGTTACCACATTGAGAGGTAGATCGTCCTGTGAAGTACATGAGGAATATTTTTTTTAATTAAAAGTTGTGTAAAATGTTTTTCCTTTGTATATATAATGTACTTTTATACTATCATCATCATCATCAAGTGCCGTCTCCGCAACGAAGGTTGGCTGCAACGTATCTCCAACATCTCCTGTCTCTTGTCTTGGTGGTGCACTCTGCTAGACTGTAACCTGTCCATCGTGTAATGTTACTCTCCCACTTGTATCTCTGCCTACCTCTTGCTCGCTTCCCTTTGACTTTACCCTCAAGTAAGGTCTTCAATAGGGTGTCATGTCTTTTAATGTGTCCAAAGTATTTTATTTGCCTGATCTTTATACTATAATGTACACATAATTTAGTCTTATTCCCTTCGTTCTTCATTAACTTTCTTCGTGTCCTGTCTTTGTTGAACTTGTGTTCTTCTCGATATGATCATTTCTTTACGCATATTTTCCATTTTCTTTGCTCCCATATTTGCCTATATACATAAACATACTTATAATTATATGGCTAAAATTCTCTATAAACATCGGTTTCCATTATTAATATGATTACATATGTATAATATATTTAGTCGATATCCGGAGGAGAGCAGTAATAGTGATGTCCAAATGAAAACATCTTGAGAAAAATGTGACACGGTCAAACGCGGAACTAAGGTATGTTTGTTACATTCGTGTGTGTTGTCAATGCCGACCTACACCTCCGAAAGATGGACAATAAATAAAACTAAACCCAAGAGAATAGAGGTTTTTCGAAAAGAAGTGCTATAGAAGAGTAACGAGAGTATCATGGACAGCAAGAAAAACCAACCAAGACGTGCTGAGCAAAATCACCGTTCAAGAAGGTTGACTTTTAAATACAATATTAAGAAGAAAGCTGTTTTTTTCCCGGCCATGTGAAGAGACACTACGGCATGTAAACACTACGGCATGAAAACACTACGGCATGTAAACACTACGGCATGAAAAGAGTGTTGTATGTTATTACAAACAAACGTAACTACGCATATTTAGGACTCTATTATTTTATGAGGTAATCAAATAAGGCCTAGAAGAGATATGTTTAGTGGAAACTTACTGACACAATTTCTTACAGTGGTCACGTGTTCACTGATAGGAAAAACATATCCAATATAATATATTTATATATACGATAAAACAATTGTGTGTCTTACAAGGCCATGAGTACGGGTTAGATCATAAAAAACGGGGGAGGAGTTTGGCTGTGGGGGGGGGGTTGATGTTGCTTTTAAAAGATGCACAGAAGAGCATTTACACTTCCTTTTATTACCCTCTTATTTTACTTGTAGGGGATGTATAGCTATTGTTTTGTAAAGAGCGGAGGGGGGGTTAATACTGCAAACCCCCCCCCCCCCCCCCAATCTCGCTGTTTTAATGGTTTGCTACTTCAATATGAAAATAACATTCTGCAGCTGAAATATAAACGTCGTTCGCCTCCCCTCTCCCCACCTCTCTCCCCACCCCCTTCTCGATTGTGTTTAACGTTTCTGGAAAATTGTCACAACACACAACACACAACACACAACACACAACACACAACACACAACACACAACACACAATACACATCTTTAAACTAACAGATAATGATGTTCATTTGTCATATTCAGAAAAATCTAACTCTCAGTTGTATGAAACTCGAAATCTCAGTTGTATGAAACTCGAAATCTCAGTTTTATGAAACTCTAAATCTAAGTGATGTGAAACTAAATCTATGTGGTATGAAACTCTAAATCTCAGTGATATTCTTATTCGTCGTCATACGCCTTGCGGCGGACCCTCTCAAAGCATTCCGCTGACCGTCCTGAGAAGGACGTATGAGGGTGATCTGCGTTGTGTCATGTTTTACAGCAAGCTGCGTTATCTGCGCCTTTAGACCTGACACATCCGTCTTCAGCCAGCATTTTTTTGGGTCGAGTTGGCATTCACGTATCTTCGATCCCTAGTACTTGGCCAGGCTACAGCAGGGTTGCTGCATTCCTGTTTCCAGGCCCACTGCATGGAAGTGTACTGAGGGTCTTGGCCAGCTGTGTTTCGCTGACCCTGATGCTCGACAAGGTATGGAGCGCCGGCCTGTGCACTCTGGTGTGCATGTCATCTCTCGGCCCAATCTCAGTGATATGAAAATCTAAATGTCATTAGTATGAACCATTAAATCTCAGTGGTAACAAACTCTGAATCTCAGTTATCTTAAACTCTAAATCTCAGTGATCTTAAACTCTAAATCTCAGTTATCTTAAACTCTAAATCTCAGTGATCTTAAACTCTAAATCTCAGTGATCTTAAACTCTAAATCTCAGTGATCTTAAACTCTGAATCTCAGTGATCTTAAACTCTAAATCTCAGTGATCTTAAACTCTAAATCTCAGTGATCTTAAACTCTGAATCTCAGTGATCTTAAACTCTAAATCTCAGTGATCTTAAACTCTGAATCTCAGTGATCTTAAACTCTAAATCTCAGTAGTATAATAATACTTTGAGAAGACACCTCCTACTCACAGGTTGCCTGTGTCTGTATGTGAAAGACATGTCCTAACATCGTTTATAAAGACATCCAATTACAAGGAAACCTGTAAAGATTTTGTTATTACAATGTTCGTATTTTTTTAGCACATTCTATGTGACTTGATTCTTGTGAGCACATTCTATGTCACTTGATTCTTGATTCTTTTGAGCACATTCTATGTGACTTGATTCTTGATTTTTGTGGGTACATTCTATGTGACTTGATTCTTGATTCTTTTGAGCACATTCTATGTCACTTGATTCTTGATTCTTTTGAGCACATTCTATGTGACGTGATTCTTGATTTTTGTGGGCACATTCTATGTGAATTGATTCTTGATTTTTGTGGGCACATTCTATGTCACTTGATTCTTTTGAGCACATTCTATGTGACTTGATTCTTGATTCTTTTGAGCACATTCTATGTCACTTGATTCTTGATTCTTTTGAGCACATTCTATGTGACTTGATTCTTGATTCTTTTGAGCACATTCTATGTCACTTGATTCTTGATTCTTTTGAGCACATTCTATGTGACTTGATTCTTGATTCTTCAATAGAAACCAACACATTATGACACTAGGATATACTCATTAGCGGTCAGCTCTCAGTGCCGACAGCCACCAAAGAGTATGCAGACTCTAATTCCCAGGCAGATGTTGGTTATGAAATCTTTGGATTTTTTCTCAGAGGAAAGACTGTCTACCCTAATCCATATTCATAACCATTGCTGCCAGTATGTGTATGTGCAAATTATCACCTCCACCATCGTCGTCTTCCGTGTGAATAAAATAAATGACTGCCCTAATGAGGTATACCATCTTAGGTCATAGTAGATACAGTGGAATCCCTCTATAGCGCATTCTTTTAAAAGATATTTCCCTATATAACAACACTTTTTCAAAATTCCCAGTTATATTGATTATATATTGTTTGTACTGTATATAGCGACGTTCCGCTATTACATACATATTGTGTCGATCCGGACCACATATTTATAACGGAATTACACTGTAATAATAATAATAATAATAATAATGAGATCCATAACCTGTCAGAGTAACAGGGGTGCCACAGTGGAGACATTCAGCACCAAATAAACCCTCCACACATTTCTATCCTCAAACGTTCGTAGGAGTGTAAAATAATTCACGCACAGACCATTCTTTGATGTTATCAATCCACTATTTTCCTTGAGCTTATCGTATCCTTCTACCCTAGATTGTTCCTTGCTAAATCGTTTTAGGAAGCGAGTCGTATCTCGTTACGTGTCCAAATAAAACAAGTTTACGCCATTTCACCACTGTCAAAAGTGGTTCTAGATATCTTGCAAGCTTGTTTATTTCCTGCCCGTTGACCATATCTCTTTTCAATACCATGCCATCGACTTCATCCCACCAATGAGTATAATCTTTAGTTACCTCTTACTCCTTCATAACCGGGCAGTATATAATCCAACCGTATTACATGTACAACTGAGTACAGCCGACTTATTCAGTAGCGTGATTCATTCTTTTCTTAGCTTGCCACTTTCTATCTTACGGAGCATCATCCTACTCTTTATGACTACAGGCTTTTAATATGGCTGACGATGTTGTGTACGAAATGTCATCCCAAAGAATACATTCTACGAACTGTGGGATTATAATTTAAGACAGTATTACGAGAATTGGCTAGAGTCCAGAGGAGGGGTGACAGAGAAATACGGACTAGGAACGAAATTAAGAGGGTTAAGGATCAGTGGAATTCTCCAAACAAGAAAATTATGTAACATCAAACCATTAATACTTGACATCAAGTTTGAAGACGGTTGACATGAGTGTGAAATCTGATAGAATATCAAATCTGGAAGGTAGCATGGATGTCTAGATACACGGATAGACTACAGCATTTACTACGTCGAGCTAATAGTTGATATGTAAATAAACACTGACGGGAGTTCCTGTAGGCTATTATGATATTTCGTTACGTTTTTGAGTTATAGTGGTAAAAAAATGTTGAAACTCATTATACCATCCTTGATACACTTTTCACATAATTGCTAAAGAATGTATATGCTTCAATGAGACACTTGTGTTTATAGCCAACTGTCGTTGTGACGTAGAAAATTCAGTAGGCTATCCTTGCATGCAGAAATCCTTAGTCGTGTGACTTCGTGTTATGGAGGCGGCATGTTCTCATTTTCTAAAAAAAAAAAAAATATCATTGGCTTCAAACTTGATTTTTTCTGATAAATTACACATGTGTCATAACTTGATTTTTTTCTGATAAATTACACATGTGTAGTAACTTTTTTTCTGATAACTTACACATGTATCGTAACTTGATTTAGTATTTATTCCAATAAGGAAATGGAAAGATTGAGGGAGGGTGGGGGGGGGGCTATTTACCTAAAAGGGGAACAATCCAATTTCCCCATCTATTTATCTCAACATGAAATGATAATTACGACGATTGAGAACATTGGGTACAGTGCAAGTAGACGCCATCACATGTTTAATTATTTCCTTGGTTATGTTTGTTAATTTCATGTTCATCGTTTAATAATTGAAATATTTATTTATTTAGGGTTGGGGTGAACAGAAGACACAGAATTAGAAACGATGTCATAAGAGACAGAGTGGGTGTCAAATCAATTCTACAATACATACACAACCAACAGATACAATAGTTTGGTCATCTGGAAAGAATGCCGTGTGATTCATTAGTTTATAAAACATATATGAAGAGAGGAGAAGCAGAAAGAAGAGCCAAGGGTAGACTTAGAGTACGCTGGATCGACAACATCAAAGAGAACACCAAATAATATTATCTGAAGCTGCCAGAAAAGCGAGAACAAGAACATTGTATCTCCCTCGACACCCGTAAAGGGTAAAAAGGGAAGGAAAGAAGAAGAAGAAGGGTTGGGGTTAGGGTTAGTTATATAAAACACAACTATCCTAACCTTAACCTTAACCGAAACACTAAAGTAAATAAATATTTAAATTATTAAATGATGAACATGAAATTTACAAACTTAGACAAGGGAAATAACTCGACTAATGTGGTGACGTCTACTTCTTCTGCACCCTATAGTTTAAACATTTAGGAATACAGACATGATCATGGTGATTTTCATGATGATGATGAGGATTACGATAATGAGATAACTCTAATGTAATACGAGTGTATCACTCTCGTTCCCTGTGTCATGTGATGCAGTTTTACTTTAAATTCTAAGTTTATGTCTCCGTTCATATATTTTTTTTTTATTAAGGATGACTTTCAGAGCGTGTGCGAGTCTCAGATAACAGTTTCACTCAATGTGCCTGTATCTGCGATGGCATGCTCTCGACAATCATCTACTCTATATGGAACTTTTCCGTGACTTCGCAACTTTGGTTTGTTGAAATAAAGTGGCAAAAAAGTACAAATACATTTTGCACATGTTTATAAAAGTAGCGTATCGACACTACATGTCTTCTTCAGATCATCACATATGTGTAACAATAATAATAACCATGTGCTACAAGTTTTGCAGCGCATAAAGTTAGTGTCATTGACAATTCAGTCAGTCAGTTCCTCTTTCGCCAAATTTGGCACATAGGGCGGATGTTATAGTTCTCCATGTCTGTCAGTCAGTTGCCAAGGATTGCAGGTCTTGTGTATTTATGCCTGTTGATTTTAATTCATTCATAAATGTTCTTCTGAGCGTTGTTTTTGGTCTTCCTATTTTCTTTTCCCGTCTGTTGTCCACATGAAGACTTGTTGTGGAATTCTGTCTTCGTTCATTCTAAGTATGTGGCCGATGTATGTCCAGCGGCGTTTTCTGATGATGTTCGTCACATATTCTTGTTTTGTGTCCTCTCTTAATAAGTCGTTTGATAAGTCTTTCAAATTAGTGTTTGTGATTTTTCTGAGGCATCTATTCTCGAGGCAACTAACTTCTTATCCATTATTGGGGTAGATTTCCAACTTTCACATCCATATGTCAATAATGGAATCACACTTGCATTGAATAGTCGCAGTTTGATGTGTTTACTTGCGATCTTCGATCTCCAGATGATTGACAGTTTGTTAAAAGCGTTGGAGGCGAGAGCGAATCGAGTCTTGATTTCTGAGTTGATATCACCATCTGCTGTTATCTTGCTTCCTAAATATACGAAATTTCAAACGTTGTCTAGTATATTATCATCTAGTTTAATTGATTCTGTCAGGCCGGTAAAGTTCATGATTTTCGTTTTATGTGTTTTTATTTGAAGGCCTATCTATTGCACAAAAAATTTGAATATCTCTATTTTCTCTTGGAGATATTGGTGTGTTGAACTCCGTAGAGCAATATCATCTGCGAATGTGAGATCGTCCAGGGTCTTGTTTACTCATTTGATTCCTAGTTGTTTTTTTTTTGGTCTGTGCATTTCTTCATCATTCAGTCAATTAACAGTTACTGTCAATCAAATTTATCTCATTTTCACTGGTCCCTTCAGAAGCCTGAATCACTAGCCAGCAGGGACAAGGGCTGTAATCATCTCGGTTAGGAGGTGTTAAGTGTACTTCACAAAGTTATCACATCGCAAACACGTGGATAGGGTAATATATGATATCATTGTGTACGCTGTTCATGTGTAGACGTGCAGGATCTCAGGTAGACAATGTTTAGACTTTAGATCACTGCCTCTTCACAATGACTGGATAAAATTTTACATGTATCTTCTCCCTAGAAACTTTCTCTATGTCAACTACAACCGTATGAACTATCCATTTTCCTGATAAATTTACATACCAAAAAGGAGGTCACTGCTCGGTCCGTGACATCAACGATTTTACAGTTCATAGTTATAATGCGATTAGGCCCCATATAACAAACATCCCCCGCATATACTAACAAGACAGTATGTTTTCTGAGTCATTTATAGACAGAATAAATGAAACATATGCATAAAAGATTGGTACTCAGCTATTGTTAAATGTTTAGTGGTCACTAATCATTACGTCATACAATCACATGACCAGTACAATGTGGGAAGATTGACGATCATACTGTCGGATAGTTATACAAAATATTGCGTTTGCTGGACGGGCTAACTAACTATTCTACCAATCAGACAATATAATAAGTTAGGAAAGTAAAATAATAATAATAATAATAATGCAACCCATATCCCGACAGGTTCGCAGGGGTGTCACTTTGTTACATTCGGTGCAGAATTATCTCTAAGCATCTCTATCCTTACCATCCTGATGAGTGTGGAAACTTCACTCCAATCCTTGTTATTATATATATAATCAATCTATCTATATATCTATCTATCTATACGATGTGGTCCTTGTTTGTTTTCCGGCGTCAGGGGTAGAAGAGTTCTCTAGAGATGGCCTTCTTACGTGGTGTTTCTTATGTGGCTTGTTCCTGTGGCTTCTTTGATTTCTGTGATTCATCTTTTACATGATCTGCCTCTGGCTTTATAGCCATTATGTCTATCTGTCATGACCATCTGTAGCATGCTATTTATTGGTAGTCTGGAAGTGTGTGAAAACCACTTGATATGTTGTCTATTGATGTGTTCACCGCCGAATACGGATGTTTCGGGCCATTGGCGCAAATAAAACGGCGACACAACGCATTTCCATTCTCTGGACTACATCCATCTGGAAATCTAATAGGACCATGGTCCTGCTACAAGAGATATACAGTGGGAGTTTGAGAATGAACACTGAAGAAGAAGAAGAAGATGTGTTCCAATATTGGTATTGTTTTTGGTTATCATCTGATGTTATCGTTTCTAATTCTATCTCTTAATGACAAACCGAATATTCTTCGTAGACAAGTCATTACCCCTATCACTTTTTTTCTTTTGCCTTGTGCTGTCGTCCAGGTTTGGCACTGGTAGCAAAGTTATGGGACAATAATAGTCTTGTACAATGCAACTTTAGTGCCTACGTTTACATTTTTTCTTCTTGGAAATTTCCATGAGACAATATAGGAAAATTGGAAATAGAAGACGACAGACCCGATTAGTAGAATCACACCGAAGACCACTGAATTTTAAGATAATCCCTAATAGATGCAGCAACTTAAAATCAAATTCAATTTTACAGGAGTATATTGACGAAAAAATCACTAAAGCCAAAACATTCTGGGTTGATAGCCACGTCCTGGATTGGATATACTACCATTTTTTTTTAATATTGACGTCAGAGATTGGCTCTTCTAAATACTAACTTATTACCATTAAAACTAGAACTCAAGGTCGGCGCATTGATACACATGCACATTTTTCTGTCATCGAGCGGTCTTTATTCCGTCCACAAATTCATACCTCAGCCCATGACATTGACACAGTTTTCTTATCTGCAATAAAGAACTACTTAATGATGTCATATATATGTGAACCAGAAGGCACCAAGTTCGAGGACATGACTTCTTCACATTGCAGCCTAACATACTGCTATATAATGACACCGTAACAATTCATATAAACTATAAATGTCTGTTTCACATTTATTATCAGTTAATTCAGAGACGTACCTAGTATTATCGCTACAGTTTTACTAGAATATATACGGCTGATTAGGTATTTTACTTTCCGGTAAGAATAATACAAGGTTTAAAGTTTGTAAATGTTCAGAGATCGTTTATGGGTTAGTCTGACAAGGTAATAACCTAAGTATCAGGAAGAACTCTTATGCATGTTGGCATACGAATTCTTTTTTATACTTAGGACCTGGAATTATAGGCGTCTGAAATCTCTGCACCAATTGTGGAATGTTAACTGAAAAACATGTCATGGAGAGAGACCATGGGTCTCCGCATGTATACAGGACAAATATTTCACGGAGAAGGACCATGGGTCTCTGCTTGTATACAGGACAATCATATCATGGAGAATGACCATGGGTCTCCGCTTGTATACAGGACAAACATTTCACAGAGAAGGACCATGAGTCTCTAGCTTGTATATAGGAAAACATTCCACGGAGAAGGACCATGGGTTTCTGCTTGTATATAAGAAAAATATTTCACCAAAAGGATCATGAGTCTCTAGCTTGTATATAGGAAAACATTTCACGGAGAAAGATCATGAGTCTCTACTTGTATATATGAAAACATTTCACGGAGAAGGACTATGTGTCTCCGCTTGTATACAGGACAAACATTTCACGGAGAAGGACCATGAGTCTCCGCTTTTATACAGGACAAACATTTCACGGAGAGGGAAAATGGGTCTCTAGCTTGTATATAGGAAAAACATTTCACGGAGAAGGACCATAGGTCTCCGCTTGCATACAGAAAAAAACCGCTAGACATGGCATGTCTGAAAAGTACATTTCAGTGTCTGATTCCGGTAGATGAGAGCAACGACAAAATATTTAAAACTGAGTCTCACGTTATCACAGACAAGGTCCTGCCCACCGACATCCCTGCCAACTCATTCCGAGTCTGAATCTCAACTCTGGGCTGTTCTACGAACTTTAATAAGTTTCCTCCCTAAAGTTAAGTCTACGCTTTCCTCTATACAATCAACTAGAGTCTCTGCGATTGGTTATTGTACAATATCCAAGACTAGCAGCTCTTGTTTTGTGTGTAATACCTAAAAAATGGATGCTATTCTGAGCTGGTTTCTTTTACAGTGAGACGTTTCGCTAACTTACAATTATTTACAAATAAGAGAATCGACTTGACCTGCTAAAAAGTTACAATGTTTTCTAGTTAGTTAATATGTTTGCTAGTTAGTTAATATGTTTGCTAGTTAGTTAATATGTTTGCTAGTTAGTTAATATGTTTGCTAGTTAGTTAATATGTTTGCTAGTTAGTTAATTAGTTTAATTTGTTAAATTAGTTATTTAATACGTTAGTGAGCTAGTTGGTTGGTTGGTTTGTTTGTTGGTTGGCTTGTTTGGGTGGTTTGTTGGTTTCTGTGTGTGTTTTTTGGTTGGCTTGTTGTTTGGTTGATTGGTTAGCTTGTTGGTTGGTTGGTGGGTCGGTTTGTTGTTTCGTTGATAGATTGGTTGGTAGGTTGGTGGGCTGGTTTGTTGGTTGGCTTGTTGGTTTTTTGGTTGGTAGGTTGGTTGACTGTTTGGTTGGTAGGTTGATTAGTTGGTTGGCTTGTTAGTTGATTGGTTTATTGTTTGGTTGGCTGTTTGGTTGGCTGTTTGGTTGGTTGACTGTTTGGTTAGTTGGTTGGTAGGTTGTGTGGCTGTTTCGTTGGTTGGTAGGTTGTGTGGCTGTTTGGTAGGTTATGTGGCTGTTTGGTAGGTTGTGTGGCTTTATGGTTGGTTGGTTAGTTGGTTGGTTGGTTAGTTGGTTGGTTGTTTGGTTGGTTGTGTGGCTGTTTCGTTGGTTGGTTAGTTGGTTGGTTGGTTGGTATGTTGTGTGGCTGTTTCCTTGGTTGGTAGGTTGTGTGGCTGTTTCGTTGGTTGGTAGGTTGTGTTGCTGTTTGGTTGGTTGGTAGGTTGTGTTGCTGTTACGTTGGTTGGTAGGTTGTGTGACTGTTTCGTTGGTTGGTAGGTTGATTGCTTGATTGGTTTGTTTGTGGGTCGGTTTATTGGTTGGTTGGATGGTTGGCTGTTTGGTTGGTTGCTAGGTCGGTTGGTTTGTTGGTTGGCGTGTTAGTTGATTGCTTGATTGGTTTGTTGGTTGGTTGGTTGGTTGGCTGGCTCGTTGTTTTGTTGGGGTTTTTTTGTTTGTAATCTAGCTAGTTAACAGAAAAAAAAGTGTTACTCGCATGGCCCTGCTGTAGATTTTCTCAGTATATAGGCGCACATTTTCGAATTTCCGCTCCACCCCCACCCCTCACCACCCCCATTAAATGGTTTTTCTCCGAAATGCCACCACCAGCACAGCAAAATATATTGGTGCCGCCTGATGCGGCTGCCTCTCTGCATCATAGCACGACACGGCCATACTTCTGCAAGACACATAATTGCTAAATGTTTCTATAAAATCCTGAACAGTATTTATTCTATTTGTTCCCGAATATTACTAATTTCACTCAAGTATTATCCAATCTTGAGGGAGCATGTTTGTGCAAACACGCGATGAATGTGTGGGCATTCTAAAGTACACTACCAATTTCCAACCACACATTTTCTTTTATGATAACACAAAATAGTGATAACATAACAAAGCGATAACATAACAAAGTGACACAGCAATAAACCGAAAAACATAATTTCATCAATGTTCATTAATATTTTATTGCAGCTATCATTACAGCTCTAACCTGAAATATTTGCACCTGATATATCGCATGTAAGTTACCTTTCTCACTATCTTACCTGAAGTTCTCATTAGATAACTTCGGTATCTGATAATAGTGTTATCTAACACTTAACTATTGTCTATTACCTATTATCAATTATCCAATAGTATTAAAAAGACGAGTATTACACGTATATTAGATCAGTGGAGACAGGACAATATCTTATTACGAGACAGAGTAACAACTGATTCTGGTATAAGTACCAAATAGCTGATCAAGGTAACCAACCAAATTTGAGCGATATTGATTATTCAGTGATTCTTCACAATGATTATTCACTAATTAAGTATGATAGTATTAGCGGAATCTCAAGGAAACTGGAATACTATGACACCATCTTGCTAGATTGATGTAATAAATATGGAATGTAGATAACTTACTGAACCTGTAGAAGATAACTTACTAAACCTGTAGATAACTTACTAATCCTGTAGATAACGTACTAAACCTGTAGATAGCATACTACACCTGTAGATACCTTACTAAACCTGTGGATACCTTGTTAAATCTGTAGATAACTTACTAAACCTGTGGATACCTTACTAAACCAGTGGATACCTTGTTAAATCTGTAGATAACTTACTAAACCTGTAGATAGCTTACTTCACCTGTAGATACCTTACTAAACCTGTGGATACCTTGTTAAATATGTAGATAACTTACTAAACCTGTGGATACCTTGTTAAATCTGTAGATAACTTACAAACACGTAGATAACTTACTAAATCTGTAGATAACTTACAAACACGTAGATAACTTACTAAATCTGTAGATAGCTTACTACACCTGTAGATACCTTACTAAATCTGTAGATAACTTACAAATCCTGTAGATAACTTACTACACCTGTAGATACCTTACTAAATCTGTAGATAACTTACTAAACCTGTAGATAGCGTAATAAACGTGTACATATCTTACTAAAACTGTAGATAATTTAACTAAACCTGCAGATAGCTTAATAAACGTCAACTTTAGAATCGGATTATGTCAAAATTCACTTCAATGAATTTATTGAGAGAACAATTACAATGGTTTTAACATCTTCATGAGAATGAACTACCAACAGATAATGATACAGAATTGATTAAAATACTCCCGGTTATAGATTCAAAGGAAGAGCAAGATAAAGCAGGATAGACTCATAGTTTTTCATAGTTTTTCATAGTTTTTCATAGTTTTTGATCAGACTTAGATCTTCCTGACCTAATGGTTAAGAGTTTGAGCTCAAGAGGGTGTGTGCTTCAATTCGCCCCTTGACGCCTTGTTTGTTTAAAGTGATCCCCCCCCCCCCAATTCCCTCAGCAATATCGTTTGAAGCTACGGAGTTATGTGCCATGAGTTATTCTCCGGACAGGAAGTGTACCACTTTATTAAAAGGGACAGAGTATGTGTGAGAAAATTCGACTACAATGTGGTGAATCCTCTGCGACTTTTCAACAACTGTTTGAACATATATGAACCTCTCCGCAACCACTACTAGCCATCAGGTTTTATAGCCCTAATTAAATTTACTTCCCCTACGATTGACGGCAAGTGTGGATAACACAGCTACATACTCTCCATGAGAAGGTTAGAGAATAGACAGCTTAGATAAGTGATATTAAATATATATATATATATATATATATATATATATATCACTTTATCATTGGTGCAAGGATAATATCAGAGGAATAATATGACGACTATCTGACTCTAGGATAATAAGAGAGGAATAATATGACGACATAATAATATTCCATCTTTGCGTCAGTTGTATACTTTCCCAAGTGCCTTGTAATGTATATCTTGAATATATAATGTAGGGAGCATTAAAAGATCTCCAAACATCACCATCTATTGGCGGTAGATCACTTTGTAACTTGCGTTATGTCAATAATATCGATCTCTTGGTTGGTGCCGAATCTGAACTCCAGGAACACCTCAAAATTGGAAGAGGTTTACCAGAAATATGGCATGGAAATTAACATTGATAAAAGCAAGATATTGGTGACTAGTGAAACCAAGCAAGATGCCACGAACATTCGGTTAAACGGTCACAAGCTTGAAGAAGTTACCACCTTCAAATATTTAGGGTCCCAAATATGTGATGATGGCAACTCGGGGAAAAAAAAGATTTAGCTAAGACTCGAGATGGCAAGTTTGAATATGATATGAAAAAATAAGATCAGCATCACAGTAAAGATCAATCTATTCAGATTGCTAGTGCTAAGTTTACATACTTTTATACCGATGTGAAAGTTGGACATTCAATGCAGACACAGAAAGAAGGATTCGGGTTTTTTAAAACAAGTGCTACTTGCGTCTGTTAAGAATTAGTTGTTTAGAGCACAAGACGAACATACTTGTCCTGAAGCAAATAAACAAAATGGTTCAAGTGGTCCGAAAGACGTAGAGAATTGACTTCACTGTACTCAGTTTCCATAGGTACTCCGTCGCTCAGCGCCTGCCGCGAGTACCACTCATTGCACGTAAATTCGTAGTTTCAAGCGATAATCCAATGGGATCACCGAAAAAAAATCACCTTGTACACAAGACGACACGAACTGTATTCGAAACCATGACCTCTTAAACACAGGGCAAACAGCTTTTTCACAGGCCAAACAGAATAAACTTGTTTGGTTTGAACATGTAACGAGACAAGACTTGCTTTCTCACATTATTTTGCAAAGTACAATCAATGGCGAAAGGAGGGGAGGAAGACAAATCCTGAATTGCTAATATCAAGGAATGGTCATCCAAATTATTTAGACTTATACCATCCCATGGTTCAATGAATGGTCTGGGCGTGAGTTTTCTACACTCCTCCGAATGACTGAGGATAGAGTTGTTTGAATAGAGTTTTTTGTGCAGATGTCTCCAGTGTGGTACCGCTTCGACCCTGACTTCGTGCTAATGTCTCCAGTGCTGCACCGCTAAGATCCTGGTCTCGTGTTGATGTCTCCAGTGTATCACCGCTACGATCCTGGCCTTGTGTTGATGTCTCCAGTGTGGCACCCCTACTAGTTACTGCGCTGACTTCTTATGGGTTTATTATTTTTATATAATATGTATTGTCGACTTTGCTTCACTACAGCCCTTACGCGATCGTAAGATCTACTCTGAGTTTTTGGTAATGACGTTTTTGTTTGAATCTTGGCAGGTTTACTTAAGCTGACAGTGCCATACAGTGTAAACAGACCAGCCACCGTAAAACTATCTTCATAGTTAGAGGTACAGGTAAACAGATTTCATTCTGGAGGTGTCAAGGAAGCAGAAAACAGACATTACATATAACTTTCACAACAAGACGGATCATAAAAAGGACCACCATCATGAGAACTTCTGCAGATGTCATAGTCATTGGCGCAGGTCTTAGTGGTAGGTGGTCAAGTTTGTCATTGCTATTTGCCTTCATCTTCTCTTCCATGTACGTTAATGTCATTGACTATGTTTTCCAACATAGCATGCATTTATCACTCTTTGTTGTATATGCCAGGCAGTGGTATTCACTCTTTGTTGTATATGCCAGGCAGTGGTATTCACTCTTTGTTGTATGTGCCAGGCAGTGGTATTCACTCTTTGTTGTATATGCCAGGCAGTGGTATTCACTCTTTGTTGTATATGCCAGGCAGTGGTATTCACTCTTTGTTCTACATGCCAGGCAGTGGTATTCACTCTGTTATACATGCCAGGCAGTGGTATTCACTCTGTTCTACATGCCAGGCAGTGGTATTTGAATTGAAGTAAAAACAGTATAATTCGTACATAGCAACATTGTTCTTTGTCTAACACACACACACACACACACACACACACACACAGGCACATATCATCATCAAGTGTCGTCTCCGAAACGAAGGTTGGCTGCAACAGACCTACAAAATCCCCTTCTTTTGTTTTGGTGGTGCACACTGCTAAACTGTAACCTGTTAATCTTGTGCTGTTACTTTCCCACTTGTATCTTATTTGTTTGATCTTTATTTAATTTAATAATTCTTTCTTCATACAAATTGTTGTTAGAACCTCTTTGTTTGTTTTATTCATATACACACAGGCACATACTTACACACACACACACACACACACACAGATGTGAGATATTTAAATAGTTTACGATCCAGGTATTCCAATCCGGTTATAATACAATCTAATAAAATAATACTATAATAATAAGTGCACATGCCGAAGTCGTATCTATCTGACCAAAAGACCTAGATATCACAGTTAAGCTGTAAACCATAGCACAACACAATGCGTTCTCCCGATATCGTCGTATTAATCTGCAGGAGTTTGAGAGAACGAACGCAGAAGAAGACGTTTTCATGTGTTACAAAAGTAAATAAAACATGAATGATAATGATAAGACAATAAATAACACGAGCCATACAGATTAACGTTTCGGAATAATACCTTTTTTGCAACACATCCGTAATATTTATACTGTATTTATTTTCGTCTAACACAAGTATTAGTCCAAAACGTCAATTTGTATCGTTATTAGATAACACTATCATACTCTCTCTAACACACACACATATAATGTATATATATATATATATTTGTGTGTGTGTTTGTTTGCAAATATGAGTGTATATGCATATCTTATGGTCTATGGCAATTACATTTGCTGTACTTGCAACATAAAACACTTTCGTTCTGCAATGTGCAATTTTATTTTGATTTTTTAACTGGAAATAAGCCTTAACAGCAAAAGTAGTTATTTGCCGGAAGGTCAAATTTAGGATTGAACTTTCGGGTTGGAACCAAAGCCGCGAGATATGAATAACACGTATTCTTTTGGTCCTTTAATGTTCTAAGGATGATTGTAGCTTTTGTGCCTAACTTTCGACATTGCATTCTCAACTTTTTGCTTTTATGGTCACAGTTCTAGTGTCAAACGTCGCATTTAGTCTCGAATGTCAAAGTTAGCTACGACATTGCTCTGAATGTCAAAGTTAGCTACGACATTGCTCCGAATGTCAAAGTTAGCTACGACATTGCTCCGAATGTCAAAGTTAGCTACGACATTGCTCCGAATGTCAAAGTTAGCTACGACATTGCTCCGAATGTCAAAGTTAGCTACGACATTGCTCCGAATGTCAAAGTTAGCTACGACATTGCTCCGAATGTCAAAGTTAGCTACGACATTGCTCCGAATGTCAAAGTTAGCTACGATATTGCTCCGAATGTCAAAGTTAGCTACGACATTGCTCCGAATGTCAAAGTTAGCTACGACATTGCTACGAATGTCAAAGTTAGCTACGACATTGCTCCGAATGTCAAAGTTAGCTACGACATTGCTCCGAATGGCAGAGTTAGCTACGACATTTCTCCGAATGTCAGAGTTAGCTACGACATTGCTCCGAATGTTAAAGTTAGCTACGACATTGCTCCGAATGCCTATATCATTGTGAACACAGTCCTCAACTAGCAACCTGAAATATTTCACGTAGCTATTTACGTGTTATCGCCAAGATAGTTTATGATTTTATATTATTCGGAGCTCATGGGGAAGTGCATATTGTAATATTCCTAGCTGGCTAGTAAGAAGGTCTTGGCAGGCCGGATCTGCTCTGTGTGCTGTATTTTGTACACGACTTGTCTAGTTTGTCACGTTTGATCTCTCTGCTATCTGAATATTGTGTAACACAATCATTCTGTGTGCTCTGTGTGCTGTATTTTGTACACGACTTGTCTAGTTTGTCACGTTTGATCTCTCTGCTATCTGAATATTGTGTAACACAATCATTCTGTGTGCTCTGTGTGCTGTATTTTCTACACGAATTGTCTAGTTTGTCACGTTTGATCTCTCTGCTATCTGAATATTGTGTAACACAATCATGATAGAACTGGTAACTGGCTAGTATTGTAGGAGTGTCATACGGTAATCATCAGCACAACAAAATGCCCGTCAGACATCCCTATCATCGGTCAAACTAACGAATGTGGAAAAATCATGTCCTAACTATTCCCTAATGTTATCGACTGAACATTTTCTTTGTTCATCTCGTATTTTTCTACCCTCAATTGCAACCTTCAGGATAATATTTAAGGGAACTTTCCCAGATCCCAGGCCTACCTTTCAACCTTTTTAAGAAATCTTCTGCAATCCGAAATTTTTAGTATTTTGTGACGACACTATGCCGGTGCGTTCCTAGTTACAAAATGGTTATAGTAACTTCGCTGAACTTCCTTCGATCGGTAAAAATGCAATACGTTTGTTGCATATCTGAGAAGTGCTCCAGAATGAAAATATATTTGCACATGCACACATTATGATATTAGTCTAGTACGCTGAGGAGGATTTGGTAAAAGTACTACAGTAACTGTACGGAACCGCTTGAAAATCTAATTGACCAGGTTCATGTGGCGATCTAATATACATGCAATGGTTAACTCGGCTACGCCATACTGTAGGAAATTAGCACATACTGGTATTTTTCTAACCCCAGTCTGTTCCCACCTACAAAACTCTAATTATCCACCCATGCAACAGTTCTAAATAAATTCATATTTTAATTAATTAATTAATACCCGTTATCTAATAAATATAACCTAGGGAAATAATAAAAAGTAAAATAAGAACACAATTTTTCGTTTCACTTCCCGTTATAAAAAAGGTAGATCCGGAATTTGGGAAAGAACCTCTTAAACTATTTATCCCCGTAATGTTTTCCTACTATACAAAAATGTATTTAGAAGTAACTATACAAATGAAAGTTTCAGCAGCTTACCGGCAGTACGGGTCCACTTAATTAACTGCTAGCAGCTTGTCATCTATATAGAGCTAACATTATTAATTGGAGACTAGTAGGAATTAGCACAGAAGATGAACTAGTAGGTTTTACAGCTCACGGACAAACTGGCTCTCACAAATAAATATTGATAACCGCTCAAAAACACTAGAATACATGAGGCAATGCAGTTAACACTTTTTTAAAAACTGATTAAATCACAAGGAACAATAAAAAGGCTAACAGTTCACAAAATAGATTGTATCACACGAAATAATTTCGTTAACAAATCACAAAACCGTCTAAATCGATGTTTCAATAAATATATTTCTATTGCTTCGGTGGTTGCGTGGCATGCTGTTTGCTGTGGTGTCTCTCTTGACTCGTTTCCTCCGTCTTCGGCACGTGTACTTGCTAGGGCAGACTGTGGTCTTGCTCGATTTTAGGGAGGCCTGCCTCTCCGTGACAAGGATCTGGATTCGATGAGGACAGTTTATAGACAAAATAAAATTTCAGATATAAGCATACTCCAGGCGAACATAAAAAGAAGATGTTTCTATCAAATTATATATATATATATATATATATATATATATATATATATATATATATATATATATATATATATATATATATATATATATATATATATATATATATATATGTATATGTGTGTGTGTTCGTGCATGTGTGTGTGTGTGTTCGTACGTGTTTTTTCGTGTGTTTGTGTGTGTGTGTGTCAGATGGTAAATTAAAAACATGGGTAATGAAAATGCAATTTTCTGCATACATGTCAGGTTTATCCGCGGCTGAATCTTTACGCAAGGAAAATATTGATGTCCTTGTCCTAGAAGCTCGAGACAGAGTTGGAGGTCGCATGCATACTATTGAGGTAAGGTCAGGTTAATAAAGCTGAAATTAATATTGTATCAGTGTGAAGTATCAGAGTTTGATAACATGCTTGGAGGTCGTGGTGACTAGATTACCTAAACTGTGACTAAACTGAGACTAAACATTGAGTCAACAGTTGAAAGTGGGGTGATCATTATTGAAGGCTTGCATTTCTGTTATTTTTAATTGCTGCTAGAGTGTATATTTTTTTTAAATAATGAAATTAAAGTAATTGGATAGGTGACTAATATAATACCCAACTTTGAAAATTTGTGTAGATGGGTTACCATAGAATATGTTCCTTAAGTGCGATGACGTAATATGTCTGTGGGGCTGATATAGATGCTATATAACAGTACCCAAGCGATGAGCTAGCACGAACACTTTTTTTAACATCGACAACACGCGGGCATTTTATTCCTATAACGGTTAGTAAGTCACTAACTGACCAGCCACGGAAGCCCGTATACACACACACATTTTCGAAATCGGGTATTCATAGTCACATACGAACAGAACAGTGTGCAGCGAATGACAGTCACCCTCAGTTTCCTGGATGAGGAATATTCACAAGATATATGGGTCAGAGTATACACAGATGGGTCAGCATAGAATGCCGTGAGGAATGGAGGTACAGGTGTATATATAGAATATCCATACAAGCCTAGAGATACAATCAGATCACCGACAGGAAAATTATGCAATAGTTATGATGCAGCAGAAATCCAGGCAATTAGTGTGGCAGCTAAAAAACTGCTGAGCTCCAACTCTGACCTACAGCCTGTGGTATTCCTGACAGATGCAAGGTCAGTGTTTCAAGCTCTCCAGCCTGGAAAACTAACAGACTTGAAAAAACTACTTAGTGAATTGTCTTACCAATATAGGGTAACCATGCAGTGTATACACTCTCACTGTGGAATATCAGGAAATGAAAAAGCAGACCAGCTGGCTAAGGAAGGTGCTGCCGAAGACCAACCAGATATAGCAATCACCTACCATCAGAAAAAACAGATTATCAAGTCAATAAGAAAGCCACAAACACCAACACAAGATGACTATCATATTATGAACAGGTCAGAACAAGTTAGAATTTTACGTCTCAGAACAGGACACAACCGACTCCGCAGTCACATGTATACAAAGTTCAAGATTGGCAACACAGCCATGTGTACATGTGGACAGGCAGCACAGAGTGCCAAACATATACTTCAAGAGTGTTCTGAGCATGAAATACTGAGGCAGACATATTGGCCAGAGGAAACAACACTGGAATCAAAGCTCTATGGAACACTGTATGAACTACAAAAGACAGTGAGTTTTATCCAGGAGACAGAATTACAGATATAGACATGTTTCAAGTTAACGAAAGAAGAAGAAGAAGAAGAAGAATAGTCACATACCAGTAACCTGTTGTTATTCTTTTCATCACCAAATCAGTAAATCATATTTGATATTTGGTTTAGAAGCTTGAAAGAGTTGACTTAACAATGATTGCCCATCGGAAAACAATATCAAAGGAGGAATGAGCATTATAAGAATTTTGAAGTTATTCTAGTGTTTACATGGTATTCTAGTTGTGTATATGGTATTCTAGTGTTTACATGGTATTCTAGTTGTTTATATGGTATTCTAGTGTTTACATGGTATTCTAGTTGTTTATATGGTATTCTAGTGTTTACATGGTATTCTAGTGTTTACATGGTATTCTAGTTGTTTATATGGTATTCTAGTGTTTATATGGTATTCTACTTGTTTATATGGTATTCTAGTGTTTATATGGTATTCTAGTTGTTTATATGGTATTCCAGTTGTTTATATGGTATTCTAGTGTTTATATGGTATTCTAGTGTTTACATGGTATTCTAGTTGTTTATATGGTATTCTAGTGTTTACATGGTATTCTAGTGCTTATATGGTATTCTAGTTGTTTATATGGTATTCTAGTTGTGTATATGGTATTCTAGTTGTTTATATGGTATTCTAGTGTTTATATGGTATTCTAGTGTTTATATGGCATTAACGCAAACTACTGTGGCGGAGAGGAAAATTCTCAACTGCTATGAGTAGTTTAAGTAAATGGAAAAGTGTATGGAACGTTCCTGCAGGACCTGAAGACAGGATACTGTTGTTCTGCAATGCCTCTCTTTTGGGACCATACATGCATCCATAATCTCCCTTCCTCAATACAACAATGACTTTGAGACAACGAACCTTATTGTCAAGAAGGCAGTGAATGTCAATGGGTTACCTTTTCTTGAAATTACTTCATCATCATCATTATTATCATCACATCTCGACATCTAGTTCCATGGCTGACAACTTAAACATAAATATCAAGAAAACTGAACTTACGCGATCTTTAGAAGATTATTGAGAGATGATAACAGAAAAGAAAGTTTGTGGAGTTATTGAGAGATGATAACAGAAAAGAAAGTTTGTTGAATTATTGAGAGATGATAACAGAAAAGAAAGTTTGTGGAATTATTGAAAGATGATAACAGAAAAGAAAGTTTGTGGAATTATTGAGAGATTATAACAGAAAAACGTTGTGGGGATTTTTATTGATATCTCCGACCTGCCGAAGAGAACGTATGTGTTCTCATATGGTCATACATAATCGGATGTTCTTCCTGAAGTATACAGCAAATTACAGGAGTATTGTGCCAAGAATGTCCTTATGGAAAAGAGTATTTTTGGATGAGCGATAGAAGGCAGTAAGGGCAGAAGACGACAAGACGTCGTTGAATAAGAGACATTCAGGAATGCACGCACATGTCGCTAGAGAAAGCGGGACAACTTACCAGTGACCGCGGTGATTTCAGGAGATTTATAAGGAAGACTACGTTCTGGAAACAATACTCCACATAACACACATTCCAAAGTGCCACTCTTGCAACCTAAAACAGCTATCGATTTTGTTAATAATATTAAGAGAGGACATTAAATAAACCATAAATAAGTGAATATATTTTGCTAATTGTACAACAACTTCCATGTATCATATATATATATATATATATATATATATATAGGAGTAAACTGACTCCGATCTAAAGTGAAGATCGATCTGATCTATTGACAGCTAAAGTATATGTGATGTATGTGCGTTATATTCGATATACTTGTGCTGTATATGCGTTATATTCGAAATACTTGTGCTGTATATTGGATAATATTATTCTACTTATATTGTAGAAAATTTGTAAAAAACAACAAATTGCCAGTTTATTAATGATCTTTCCAAACTTGTGTCACAGAACAAAGTCTCCAAGTATGTCGATCTCGGGGCTGCTTATATAGGGCCCACACAGAAGAGAGTATTGAAACTGATTGAAGAGTTTGGTCTCACGACTTACCCGACAAATGAAAAAGAAGATCTGCTGTATTACGAGAATGTGAGTACATGATTCTTGCGTAGGGTAATGTGTACTTCTATCAGATAATGTGTACTTTTATCAGATAATGTGTACTTCTGTCAGATAATGTGTACTTCTATCAGATAATGTGTACTTCTGTCAGATAATGTGTACTTCTATCAGATAATGTGTACTTCTGTCAGATAATGTGTACTTCCATCAGATAATGTGTACTTCTATCAGATAATGTGTACTTCTAACAGATAATCTTGATTCTTGATTAGAAACTGGCCTCACAGCACGTGGGGCATTCTCATAAGTGCTCCGCCCTCTGTTCCAGCAGCCATCCGACTCGATGGAGTTTCGAGTCTAATGCCGCCGAAACAGATGTCGTCATCAGGGCACAACTCTGGCCCTTGCGGCAGGTTTCTTTGCTGTTCCGCCTACCCACGCCATGCCCATCCTAGTTCAAGCACAAGTCGGCCTGTTGGAACAACATGGTAACTGTTATCGACTACGGCATTGTATAGATGGCATGTCATGAGGCTTCTATAAGAAGATAACCTCAATATAAAGGCATGTCATCTACTAAGGTTTTCTGTTACATGGTTGGTTTGTCTAGTGAGCCATTGGTGAGACCCACAGACAAAACCGCATGCGCTTCTATCAGATAATGTGTACTTCTATCAGATAATGTGTACTTCTATCAGAATGTGAGTACATGATTCTTGCGTAGGGTAATGTGTACATCTATGAGATAATGTGTACTTCTATCAGATAATATGTACTTCTATCAGATAATATGTACTTCTATCAGATAATGTGTACTTCTATCAGAATGTGAGTACATGATTCTTGCGTAGGGTAATGTGTACATCTATGAGATAATGTGTACTTCTATCAGAATGTAAGTACATGATTCTTGTGTAGGGTAATGTGTACTTCTATCAGATAATTGATGGGAGAGAGAATTGATGGGAGAGAGAATTGATGGGAAAGAGAATTGATGGGAGAGAGAATTGATGGGAGAGAGAGTTTATGTGAGATAGAGTTGATGGGAGAGAGAATTGATGGGAAAGAGAGTTGATGGGAAAGAGAATTGATGGGAGAGAGAGTTGATGGGAGAGAGAGTTGATGGGAGAGAGAGTTTATGGGAGCGGGAGTTTATGGGAGAGATAGTTAATCGGAGAGATAATTGATGGGAGGGAGAGTTGATGGAAGAGAGCTGGAATGAGGGAGAATTAATGGGAGAGAATATTGATGGGAGTGAGAGCGAGTTTGCATGCCTTCTAAAAAGAATGATAGAGAATAGATGAAGAGTTTACAGAAAAGTTTAAAGCCAAAGAGGTTGACGAGGCAGAGAAAAAAAGAGGTTTAAAAGGCGTAGAGAATTGACTTCATCGTTCTTTGGTTACCCCACATTTACTGCGTCCCTCACAAATAAGCGACAGGTCGTCTATTGGCAGTACCTCTCATAAAATATAACTCCGTAGCTCCAAACAATAATCCCAATAATCTCAGGAGACTCCGATGAAAAGCACATCATTTAGAAAGAATAGCTCGCGAGAGGCATTCGAGCCATCGTAAGCACAAAGATAACGGCATATTTACTACGCCAGTGAAATCTTCCTTAGAGAAAACATGATGAAAGGCAAGATAGAGTATGAAGGGATTGGAAGATATGGGAGTAGAGTATGAAGGGATTGGGAGAGATGGGAGTAGAGTATGAAGGGATTAGGAGAGATGGGAGTACAGTATGAAGGGATTGGGAGAGATGGGAGTAGAGTATGAAGAATTGGGAGAGATGGGAGTAAAGTATGAAGAATTGGGAGAGATGGGAGTAGAGTATGAAGGGATTGGGAGAGATGGGAGTAGAGTATGAAGAATTGGGAGAGATGGGAGTAGAGTATGAAGGGATTGGGAAAGAGGAATATAACAAGGGACAACAATGCCATTGAATACGTATATGTTCATTTATTTAATGTTTTCTTACAGGGGAAAATGAAAAGATTTAAATCAGTTTTCCCACCAATTGGCGGCTTCATCTCATGGCTCGATATGAACAACATGCTCCGATTGGTTAACAAGATGGGAAGTGAGGTATGCTGATTGGTTGGCCATCTGGCAATCTTTAAACTCTATTTTTAATACTAAGTAATTAGATTGCTGATTGGTTATTTCTTCAACATTTTTTTTCGTCTCCGTTAAATCCGGATATCGACAGAAGTATGATAATGGCATATCTATAATGTTCAAGTTAATAGCCTATCGTGTGATTAAAATACAGCAAGAGTAGTTATAGAAACAAATTCATTTATTTTTCCAATAAAGAGAACACAGTGGATGGGACTGTAAACAAAGATAATGCACGT
The DNA here is from genome assembly GCA_034231615.1 of Meghimatium bilineatum. NCBI lineage: Eukaryota > Metazoa > Mollusca > Gastropoda > Stylommatophora > Philomycidae > Meghimatium > Meghimatium bilineatum. Next base: position 11,785,726 of record CM067301.1, read on the forward strand.
TCTTCTGCAAAATAGACCTACCCACAGCTCCCAAACAGTGATACTTGTCATGTTTAATTCGACTAATCATTAATCATTTTGCGTATATTGTGCGTCACCAGCAAATTAAAATCGTATCATCCGTAATACGTGGAGCTGTTTGGGATCTGCGCGGAGGACCATTCTGAAGATGAAACTGGACAAGGTGAATGCATCTAAATAGATTTAAGTTCACGGTCTTTCTACCCACCTACTACTATCTATTCTATCTATCTATCTATCTATCTATCTATCTATCTATCTATCTATATAAATATATTTAACGATTTTCCTTGAACACCGAAAACGGGGAGGAGAAAAAGCAGAGCTCTACAGTTCAAGCGACGTGATGCTACTTTGTGTAATTATTTCATGTTTGTGAGACCCATAGTCAAACCCTCCCTAATGTTTGTTTTCCGGAGAGCTTCCCTTGGTCTTCCTCTTTCTTTTGCAATACGTTACCCATGTTAATGCTTGTAGTGCCAGTCTGTTTTCATTCATTCTAAGTGTATGCCCGCCCGAAACGTCGTCTATCGTTTTCTTCTTATTGTTGTATAAAGATATTTTAGTTCAGTGTGTTCTCTTATTTGTTTGTTAAACTTTTCAACCAATATCCAAAAGTTTTCTAAAACATTTCTTTTCAAATTAATTCAACTTCTTCTCCAGTGCTTTCGTTATTTTTCAGTTTCCACAACCATGTGTTACTGGTAGCTTGATCCAGCGGTCCATGGGCTCATGCCCTTTGACCCAACCATGTGTTACTACAGATATGAAATTGCTTAATTATTGTCCATTAAACAGCAGTAGTTTGGTTTTTATTGTAAGGGATACTTATTGTTTTGTTGCGTTCCCTACCAAGATAAAAAAAACACATTTTTTGATTGAAATGTCTATTTTAAAGCAAATGTTTCAAATAAACATAAACAAGAACACGTACGTATATTAGCGAACTACAATCAACATCAGAACACTTCAGGTAGAACCATATGTGCTCAGTCACTTTCAGCAAATGTCATTCACGACGGGTAGCCATAAGAGAAGTAGGTAGTGACTATAGCAAAAAAATGATTTAAGCAATGAACCCATTCGTCCATCTATTCCTTCCTATAACTATTCCATTGTTCATTGTTTTTACTTTTAATTTTGCTAACATTTCTATACATTTAGTTGACGATCATCAACCCATCTCATATTTCACTGATGTTTCTTTTTACTCATCCATCTAATCTTTTACTGATGTTTCTTTTTACTCATCCATCTAATCTTTCACAGATGTTTCTTTCAAAAACAATCTAATTATTCTCCAATGTTTATTTTCATTCACCCAACCGATTCATCTAATGGCATATCACTCCAATAAATCAATCTTTTCACATATTAACTTTCCATGACTTTAAGATTTCACTTATTCATGTTCACTCCTGCATCTATACATACACATTTATTCTACTTTCCATTCACTCACCACCAATTCATGTATCTACTTGACTATATATTCATCCACCTCTTCATCCGTTAATTCATTAATTCATTCATACATCAAATTATTCATGTAGTTATGTTTTACATTCTTAACACTCACACTCAGCACTCTCAGCACACTCACACTCAACACACTCACACTCAGCTACTCATACTCAGCATACACACTCAGAACACTCACACTCAGCATACACACTCAGAACACTCACACTCAGCACACTTACACTCAGCATACACACTCAGAACACTCACACTCAGCATACACACTCAGAACACTCACACTCATCATACACACTCAGAACACTCACACTCAGCATACACACTCAGAACACTCACACTCAGCACTCTCACACTCAGCACACTCACACTTGGCACACTCACACTCAGCATACACACTGATAACACTCACACTTAGCATTGATATGTGCTTTAAATGAACTTCTGAATTATTCAGATTCCATTGGGCGCTCCCTGGAAAGCTCCACGAGCCAAAGAGTGGGACCAGATGACAGTACAACAGTTCATAGAAAAAAATGCTTGGACAAAGTAAGCATTCATACTTTTACCATCTCATAATCGTTAAGTGCCGTCTTCGCAACGAATAGTAGTTGCAACAGACCTCCAACGTAGCCTGTATCTTGTCTTGGTGGTACAATCTGTTAAACTGTAACCTGTCCATCTCGTGATATTACTCTCCTACGTGTAACTCTGCCTACCTCTTGCTAACCTCCCCTCGACTTTACCCTCAAGTAAGATCTTCAACAAGGTGTCAAGTTTTTTTTAATATGTCCAGAATATTTTATTTACTTGAACTTCATTTCCTTCAATAATTCTTTCTGTATACTATTACGGACTTGTCTCCAAATTTCCTCTCAAAATCTACGGACTTGCCTCCAAATTTCCTCTCAAAATCTACGAACTTGTCTCCAATTTCCTCTAAAAATATACGGACATGTCTCCAAATTTCCTCTCCAAATCTCCTGACGTCTCTCTAAATTTCTTCTCCAAATCTACGGACTTCTCGTCTCTCCAGTAGCTGCCAGGTCATCGTGTAGATGAAAATATAGGGAGCACTTGTGACATTTCATTTGCAGTAAATAGGATTATCACTGCCTCAAATCATGCATGCATCACAGAAGTGAATGGGACTGCCTGGAACAGACCAATAGTTTCGATTCGGACAATTGTGGTCATTGTTCGAGAGTTGCATAGGTCGTACCGATTCACATGATACTTACAATGTTACTCGATTTACATGATACTAATAATGTTACTCGATTGACATGATACTTACAATGTTACTCGATTGACATGATACTTACAATGTTACTCGATTGACGTGATACTTACAATGTTACTCGATTGACGTGATACTTACAATGTTACTAAAGTAATTATTTAAAAGCAGTATCCCAAATATGATATGCAAAAATCCATGTCGTGTACCGCTGAAACAGAAGTAAAGCGGCTCGTGTTGATTCTGGATAACATTTTTGGGATCGCGTCCGTCAATGTGGAAACTGCAAATGGATTTAGAATTGACTGCAAAAAGACAAGCAATAACAGCGATACCTCTCTGCCAACACATAGTCCCCCCCCCCCCCCCTTACAGCATAACTGTCGATACACAGTGACACAAGACAGTCCAGTTCGAGCATATGAGAGGCAGCTAATGAAATTGTAACGAAATGGGTATAGTCGAGACGAATAGTGAGAGTCGAAAACATAAAATATGGAGTACAATGCGAGTGCGCGCCAGAGGGCAGCGCTACCTGCAAACGGAACGTGAAAACGCTAAATGAAATTGAAACTAAAGCACTGTTCAGCTCGAGAACAAGCTTCCACTCCCCAGTGCTCCTCAAAAAGTGTGGAAACTCATACTTGGATGAAGGGTTCACGATCTCGGTGAATGACACCTACGGAAAGGGGGGGGGGCATAATAATGGTGAGTATTTAATGCAGAAATGTATGACGTCATTGCAGAGCAACTATGCATCTTATATAGCACTGCTACTACTACAATTACTATTACATCTACTACTATTACTACTATTACTATTACTACTATTACTACTATTACTATTACTACTATTACTATTATTACTACTATTACTATTACTACTATTACTACTATTACTACTATTACTACTATTACTATTACTACTATTACTACTATTACTATTAGTACTATTACTACTAATACTATTACTACTACTATTGCTAATACTACTATTACTATTACTACTACTATTATTAATACTACTATTACTATTACTACTATTGCTACTACTACTATTACTACTATTACTAATACTACTATTACTATTACTACTATTACTATTACTACTACTACTACTACTACTACTACTACTACTACTACTACTAATGCTAATACTAATTCGTGGTAAGTTTAGATAGCGATATTATTGCTCTATGTTTTCATTTATTCAGCGCGGGTAAGTTCGTCATGGCAGACTCCGTACGACTAAACAACACAGTTGACCCACACGAAGTCTCTCTTCTCTATATCCTATGGCACTACAGAACAGTCGGCGGGATGCACATGATGAACGCTACACAAGGTGGTGCACAGGTGCGATATACAATTTTGTCTTTACCTTTCCAACAACATTTTTTTTTATATATTCATCATACAAATGTTAAACTAGTTGTTTTTTTGTTTTGCGTTCGCTCCATTGTAACCATCACGGATATCCGTGCGATTTCCGCCGGGAGCGTGATTACGTTGTGCCACCGTTATGCGCCTTGTAGGCCTAGCACATCCGATTTCGGCATGCCTTGACAATTCGGGTGGGCTGCCCTTAGCCTGTGACAGCCTCTATATCTGTCTCCAGACACGCTTAGTGACGACTCTTCGCCCAGACGATTTTTGCTCTCGTCTTCTTCTTCTTCTTCTTTCGTTCACTTGAAACATGTCTATATCTGTAATTCTGTCTCCTTAATAAAACTCACTGTCTTTTGTAGTTCATACAGTGTCCCATAGAGCTTTGATTCCAGTGTTGTTTCCTCTGGCCAATATGTCTGCCTCAGCGTTTCATGCTCAGAACACTCTTGAAGTATATGTCTGGCACTCTGTGCTGCCTGTCCACATGTACACATGGCCGTGTTGCCAATCTTGAACTTTGTATACATGTGACTGCGGAGTCGGTTGTGTCCTGTTCTGAGACGTAGAATTATAACTTGTTCTGGTCTGTTCATAATATGATAGTCATCTTGTGTTGGTGTGTGTGGCTTTCTTATTGACTTGATCATCTGTTTTTTCTGATGGTAGGTGATTGGTATATCTGGTTGGTCTTCGGCAGCACCTTCCTTAGCCAGTTGGTCTGCTTTTTCATTTCCTGGTATTCCACAGTGAGAGGGTATCCACTGCATGGTTACCCTATACTGGTAAGACAATTCGCAAAGTAGTTTTTTCAAGTCTGTTAGTTTTTCAGACTGGAGAGCTTGAAGCACTGACCTTGCATCTGTCAGGAATACCACAGGCTGTAGGTCAGAGTTGGAGTTCAGCAGTTTTTTAGCTGCCACACTAATTGCCTGGATTTCTGCATCATAATTATTGCTCTCGTCTGACTCGCACGAGGTGTTCCACTGTCTATGAACTTGCCTCGCGTAATTGGACGTGCTGTGCATGTGCCCATTGGGTACTGAACCGTTTCTCATCCGTGAGCCTGTTAAACTAGTAATTTTCACTAAGTCTTCAGCGTGAACTGTCAACAACAAAATTGAAAGTGAACTAAGATGTCGAGTTTTTGACGAATGATGTAAATACTTTGGAATCCGTCTATAGCACATTCTTTTATAACACAACTTCTTATTTAACAACATTTTTTTCAAAATCCACAATTACAAAATGTTATTATTATTTATACTGTATATAACAAATGTATGTTATTACATAAATGTTCCGTCGGCCAGAAACAAGTTGTTATATTTGGGATTTGACTAATATGGATAGATAAGAAAAAGAAAAATAGAAGTAATTAAATGCTAGAGTAAAGCGAGAAATTATATCAACGATCTGTAGCAGATAGTCGGGTTCAATACAAGAAGACGTTCCTATATTTTAATGAAACAAATCTTAACCTTGAATAGAACTAATCATACATTTTTTAATGAAACGAAATATCGATAAAGACGCATTTCAGCGTCGCTAGATGCATCGATGTTCTGCCGGATGGATGGATCTGCGCGTTACGCACAGAGCGCCCCCCTGCCCCCACCTACTTAGATAATCCTGGGGTTGGGGCTCTCCCTAGCGCGCAGATCGATTCATCCGACGGCAGCCCTAACGACTTTTTAAATCTCCTATAGTAACCTTTTTTTACAACAAAGTTTACCAGTGACGTGATTACAGTGACGTCACGAACGCTGCGTGTACTAAAAAGGTAAAGGTAGGTTCCATGGCAGCATCCTGCCGTGTTGATAACTCGATAACCGTGATGATAACTCTTCATATACTAAGTCGCAGCAACGATTAGGTGGGGCGTCCAGTTCCCTTCCTTGCTATCTTTACCTCCCCTAACGCATGCATCAGGTACTCATTTAAAGCTGAGTCGACTGGAGAAGTGGTCGTATCAAGCGAGAAGTCACAACCCGAATTTGTTTGTGTCCGGACGTGGCTTCGAACCTGTCACGCTGTAACCCGGTGATAGCAAGCAAGCTAACTGTCAACTAGGCAAGAACAGCAAGACATTCCACTTGTATTCAGTAACGATGGAAAATCACAAGAAGAAAAGATACAGAGAAAGATACAGATAGACATTGCTGGACTCGTTGTAATCGTGGCATGAGACAATGTCACCAACTGAACTTATGAAACCACAAGAGGGATAGAATTGTGGAGACTAATCTATATTATTCAGCATCACATTTGATGAAGTGATTTATATATTGATTGACTGATCTCAAATATCTACCCTCTCACGACAGTAAGAACATGTCCTTACTCCGCTTTTGTTCAAATAAATCATGCGCAGAGAATGGTGTAACCTGAAAGTAATGTGCAAGCCGAAAGTAATTAATGTATTTAGAAGATACGAGGATGATTTGATGTGTGATCTTGGGAGTATTGCGGATTGGTCGAGTAAATAGATGGATAGATTAGTAACTGAATGAAGGAAATTGATGAAATATACATGAACTATTTAACTGATTTATTTTTAATGTGAACCTTGAATTGATGGCTGAATAAATGATATGAATCTATGGAACGATGAGCAAATGTTTGAACTCATGGATAATTCGATGGATGAGTGAATAGAGAGTGGATATATGACGGTTCACTTAATTATATAATAAATATATTATATAATTAAGAACATTAAAAGCGCACCACCTGTATAATCCAGGAACAAAGAGTGAAATGTAAATGAAAATGTTTACAAGTTTACATATTTGGAATCTTTATTCATTTTCCACAATATTTAGATCTTGCACAGTGGTAGCAACTCGTGGTTGGCCACTCCGAAGTCTACTCCGGGCACTGCCAGCGGTCCCGTAACGTCCATTGAGGCGTACAATAGTGATGCGGTGACATTGCATCCTTCTAGCAATGGCCCGTGAGCTGATCTCGCTTTCCAACATACATATGGCTCGTAGGTGTTCGTTTTCAGATAGTCGTGGCATTTCAGGAGCATGTACTGGGTGTTTTGTCTCAACTGCCTTTTCATAGCGAGTATACTGCGACAACACCTACCCATTTTCAGGATCATAGCTGCTGGGAATCATGTTTCAAGTGTAATCTTCATTGTTTTCGTGTATTCTATACACAAACTCGCGTGTTGACATGCACTTTTCATTCCGGTAGCAATTTTCTCTCTACCTCATGACAAATACGGGAAAAATTAATTCTCACATTTTTTCCCCGAACTTCTTGGCAACAGTGATATATAAATAATAATGGTGCATTTTTAATTGCTTCAGTATATAAATAAATAAAGAACTATAATAAACAGTTTATTTAATACTGTATTATGATTTGATCCTGAAGTAATACACATTTCAGGAACGAAAACTTGTGGGTGGAACCCAGCAGATCTGTAAACGATTAGCGGAAAAAATCGGTTCAGGTATGTTTTCTTTTTTCTATTTATTTCATCTCGTCTATGACTGAGTTGCATGTTGATATTGCTACTATTTTTACTATTGCTACTACTACTTTTGTTACTACTGCTACTATTGCTACCAATACTATTGCTACTACTACTATTGCTACTACTACTATTGCTACCAATACTATTGCTACTACTACTACTATTGCTACCAATACTATTGCTACTACTACTATTGCTACTACTACTATTGCTACCAATACTATTGCTACTACTACTACTATTGCTACCAATACTATTGCTACTACTACTACTATTGCTACCAATACTATTGCTACTACTACTACTACTATTGCTACTACTACTATTTCTTGTGCTACCGATCATGTGATATCAATGCCTGAAAAGGGAGCAAATAATAGTAACATTGTAACCGAACATATGTCCTGCTCGTTCTGTGGCAAGGCGGTGCAGAGAGCGACTAGCGCTGCCCGCGTGCCAGGTTAAATTCGCACTGCATTAGTTGTACATCCTGGCTGCCCAGAGAGCAATGACAACATTCAGAACGTAAATATTACCTTGCAAATCACATCCATAAACTCCATAACACAGCCATGGCTTTACTGGGGAAAAATATACGTTTGACAGAAATGATGTCGGCTGTCAGGAATTTCCTGCTTGCAGTTCCATCATTATCAGCCTCATGCCAGTCTTAATTAATAACATTAAATAGTTATCTTTCTTTCAAAACTGTTTACCAGACGACAGACAGATCAGGCTTAGTTTTCTGCCTTGAGACTGTCTTGTGTCTGGTATGATATTAAATATCATTCTTCTCTCTCTCTCTCTCTCTCTCTCTCTTCTGTCTCGTCTTCTCCGTGACCTTTCTCCAGTGCCGTAGCGTGGGTCAAAGGCGCCCGGTGAGAAATGATAGTTTTGCGCCTTGCGACATTAAAAAAATATGTCAGTGATTGTGAAAGACTGGACGAAAATAAATTTGCCGCCCTCCCGATGATGCCGCCCGGGGCGGTCCGCACCTCCTCCCCCCCCTCGCTACGCCACTGCCTTTCTCCCACTATCGTTCTTTCTAACTAGCCAACCATCCATCCAGTCATCAGTTATTCTGACTATCTATCTGTCTGGCTGTATCTCTCTCTGTCTGTCTATCGATTAGTGAGTCAATATATCGATTATCAAACCATCTAGCTTACATGTAACCGTCTGTCGATCCTTCACTTCGTCTGATTATATTTCGGACACATATAGTTGTGTATCCATATATCCACCCATCCGTATTGCCCTTCGATTCATTCAACCGTCAATCGTTCATCCATCCATCCATCTATACATTCATCCATGCTTCCATCCAACTATCTGTTCATTCATTCATCCATCCAACCATCTATCTACCCATTTACCTGTTCGTCTATCTATCTATCTATCTATATATATGTATCTATCTATCTATCTATTTATCTATCTATCCATGTATCTTCCTGTCTATCTCTTGCAGTTCAGCTTACTGCAACAATATATTTAGTGTATGTAACCAGGTGTATATAACCAGGTGTATGTAACTATGTGTATGTAACCAGGTGTATATAACCAGGTGTATGTAACCAGGATATACACAAATTGTTTCAGATAACATAATACTAGAACAACCCGTGTACAGGATAGATCAGAGTGGCAGTGAAGTCATTGTTTCTACTATAGGAGGGACAGATTTCAAGGTAACTGCAGAAAACACCGAATCAAAGTATGAAGATGTATCTGTACTTGGTTGTTATACATAAAGATGTATCTGTACTTGGTTGTTATACATAAAGATGTGTCTGTACTTGGGTGTTGTACATAAAGATGTGTCTGTACTTGGGTGTTGTACATAAAGATGTGTTTGTACTTGGGTGCTGTACATAAAGATGTGTTTGTACTTGGGTGCTGTACATAAAGATGTGTTTGTACTTGGGTGTTGTACATAAAGATGTGTCTGTACTTGGGTGTTGTACATAAAGATGTGTCTGTACTTGGGTGTTGTACATAAATATGTATCTGTACTTGGATGTTGTACATAAAGATGTGTCTGTACTTGGGTGTTGTACATAAAGATGTGTCTGTACTTGGATGTTGTACATAAAGATGTGTCTGTACTTGGGTGTTGTACATAAAGATGTGTCTGTACTTGGGTGTTGTACATAAAGATGTGTCTGTACTTGGGTGTTGTACATAAAGATGTGTCTGTACTTGGGTGCTGTACATAAAGATGTGTCTGTACTTGGGTGTTGTACATAAAGATGTGTCTGTACTTGGGTGTTGTACATAAAGATGTGTCTGTACTTGGGTGCTGTACATAAAGATGTGTCTGTACTTGGATGTTGTACATAAAGATGTGTCTGTACTTGGATGGTGTACATAAGGATGTGTCTGTACTTGGATGTTGTACATAAAGATGTGTCTGTACTTGGATGTTGTACATAAAGATGTGTCTGTACTTGGATGTTGTACATAAAGATGTGTCTGTACTTGGGTGTTGTACATAAAGATGTGTTTGTACTTGGGTGTTGTACATAAAGATGTGTCTGTACTTGGGTGTTGTACATAAAGATGTGTCTGTACTTGGGTGTTGTACATAAAGATGTGTCTGTACTTGGGTGCTGTACATAAATATGTTTCTGTACTTGGGTGTTGTACATAAAGATGTGTCTGTACTTCGGTATTGTACATAAATATGTGTCTGTACTTGGATGTTGCAAATAAATATGTGTCAGTACTTGGGTGTTATTCATCAATTACATGATTAATTAGGGCCCGGGGTCAGAGAATGTTTGACAATTGTTAAGAAAGGGAGAGAGGGTGTGACAAAAAGTGACGTCAAAAATATGCCCATTTTTTATATACCAGTTAAATTTGGTTTCAATTTGAAATATTTCTCTAAAAATATGAAACAAATCACTATAACCGGCATTTTTCATCAATTTTAGTGCAGGCAAGTCATTCTGACTACCCCACTTACAATCCAAGCGCAGATCACTTTTAACCCTCCTCTACCCGTTGCACGAAATCAGTTGATTCAACGTGTGCCAATGGGATGTGTCATGAAGGCTTTCCTGTACTATGACGCTCCATTCTGGAAACAAAAAGGTGAGCTGATTTTTTTACCGGATATATGTTCATGTTCGTGGTTAGTGGTTTGTCCTGGAAGTCACACGAGAACTGTGTGCACTCCTTTGGCTATCGATTTAATAATAATTTCACTTAACGAACATTTCACTTCGCGATCACACTGTTTGACGAATATTTCGCTTAACGATCACTTCGCTTAACGAAAACAACTCTTAGTGACCATTTTACATTTACCCTGTTTAACGATCACTTCGCTTATCGATCACATCGCTTAGTGACCATTTTACATTTACCTCGTTTAACGATCACATTGCTTAACGGTCACATCTCTTAGTGACCATTTTACATTTACTTTGCTCAACGATCGTTTCACCTAATAATCATTTCGATTAAATATGAGATTAATTCATCTACTCTAATCCCAGGTTTTTGCGGGTCCTCAAACATCAACGACAAGGACAGTTTGGTCAACTTTACCATCGACAACTCAGCACCAGATGGCAGCAACCATGCACTCGTTGCGTAAGCTTGATATTAAACTATGATTTTATGGAGGCCATTCAGTGCTTGTTGTGACTAAATACTAGTTTAGAAACGTGTTTGTGTGGTATCTTTTTTTTTCACTCTCATTGATCAAATTTGATGTGTTTAATAGAAAACAGTGTCATCACCATGCATGCTGGAATCAGCTGTGCTGGGCCTACAAGGCGCATAATGGTATCACCACGCAACTACGCTCCCGGCGAAAATCACACGAATATCCGTGCTGATTACAATGCAGTGAACGCAAAACAAACAAACATCATAAAGTGCCGTCTCCGTAACGAAGGTTGTTGGCTGCAACGTACCTCCATCATTGTCTCTTACTTTGGTGGCGCAATATGCTAGACTGTAACCTGTCCATCTCATGACGTTTTTCCCACTTGCATCTCTACCTACCTCTTGTTCGCCTCTCTCGCTCTATCCTCAAGTAAGATCTTCAAGAAGGTTGAAGCACCGCAGAAGCACTAGAGACACTATTGACATGAAAAAACAATATGAAGTGTAACATTGTTTTTACTGTTTGTCTTATATATTCTTGACAAAGACCTAACGGTTCGAAACGTTGAACATGTTTTGCGTATTGTCATTTGTATTGTTTCGTGTTTACACCTAATAGCCCCATAGTGATGGTCTGTCAGTTGTGTTCAAGTGAAACTTCAAAAACCTGTGTTCTACGTAAGCACTATTGTTGTTTGGTTTATAGTGGTCCAACTATAAGTGTTCAGTCCTTATTAGTTGGTCGACATAGTGTCAATGTTTTTACACTTACACAGTGCCACTGACAATGATTCCTTATTTCTGAATGTAAGATCCCATTTTCATATGGCTGACTATGAATATTATTAAAGATATTAATTGAAAGCAACGGGTGTACTGGAGAGAACAGGAAATACCACAGTATTTTCTATGCCCAGTCTTCGTCGACTCAGATGGTTGGGACACATTAGAAGTAGGAAAGATTGCAGAATGTCGAAAGATATACTTAATAGTGAATTGCAGTTGGAAAAAGATCTATCTCATGATCGACCTCCGGCTCAAAGACTAATTTGTTCCGGAATCCTGGGAATAGAATGCCATGGATCCTGTTACATGGAGAGAAGAAATGAGGAATGGTATTAAAATAAAGAAAAAAATGTGATAGCAATTAGATCAATGACTGCATGGCTAAGGCACACCAACATCACACGATAGTACAAACAAGCCTGCGATGTCCTTGTACATATTGTGAAAGATAGCTGTGGTTCAGATTGGTCTTGTGAACTTGATCCATCATCGCCATGGATTGTAGATTATATTTCTTATAGCACAACAATAATGATATCGCCTCGAAAGGTGCCTAAATGTGCCTACTCTTACTAATGCGACTACTGTTACCACTATTACAAAACTTACTACTACTATTACCGTTACCGCTATTACAAAAGTTATTACTACTAGAGAGGTTAGATTAATTTGGACTAATAACACTGGTTTAGATCAGAGGTGGACCAAATCCTATTTTTTTCTGGTTCACGAAGTTGATTTGAAATCTGATATGCATTGTCTCGAACTCTTGAAACTCTAAGAACTCTAAGAAACTACTTGGGACTCTAAGAACTCTAAGAAACTACTTGGAACTATAAGATCTCTAAGAAACTACTTAGAACTATACGAACTCTAAGAAACTACTTGGAACTATAAGAACTCTAAGAAACTACTTGGAACTCTAAGAACTAAGAAACTACTTGGAACTCTAAGAACTCTAAGAAACTACTAGGAACTATAAGAACTCTAAGAAACTACTTGGAACTCTAAGAACTCTAAGAAACTACATCGAACTCCAAAAAACTACTTGGAACTATAAGAACTCTAAGAAACTACTTGGAACTATAAGAACTCTAAGAAACTACTTGGAACTATAAGAACTCTAAGAAACTACTTGGAACTATAAGAACTCTAAGAAACTACTTGGAACTATAAGAAACTACTTGGAACTCTAAGAACTCTAAGAAACTACTTGGAACTATAAGAACTCTAAGAAACTACTTGGAACTCTAAAAAAGGACAACGGATTTTAAAGCGTAATTTGCCCCCGTATTACTTGAGAAGAGCTTAATCCAGTCCACCAATCTAAACAGGTTGACAATCTCTGTTTAGATTATGTCAACCAATAATTGTAAAATATTGTTTCCATCTGTACACAACTCTTTCTCGCAATCTTTCTATGACTTAACCACAATATAAATAAATGCAGCTATGCTAAATAACAATATTTTCTGTTATCTCTCAGATTTGTATGTGCGGACAATGCACGCCGAGCAGCAGAGTTGTCACTTAGTGAAAGACAATCCCACATCCTACGTGTAGTAGCCAAAGTTTTTCAGTCTACAAAAGCATTACACGTAAGATAGCTTATTTATATTTAGATTCTATAATGTGATTCACACAGGATTTAAGACTTGAAAACAAAATTCTTGATAACTGGAGTTGCAGACAAGATACTATAAACTTTAATTAAATGGGTGTATATTGTTGCTATGAAGAAGCGAGACGGAGGTTGACCACTGCACCCTTAAAAAAATGTCATAATTGAAGATCATATGCCTGGGATGAAAATACTCAAAACAAATGTTGGTACAATACAAGAATCAGTGGACAGGTTTCTACGGAACAAATAGCTAACATAATTAAACGGAACGAAATTGCGATAAAGACGCATATACCGACGCATCCAATATTCGACACATTGCGCGATGAGAGCCCCTGATCACTCGACATGCGCGCTGCACACTGAGTGGTAGGTGGATGGCCAGTTCATTGCGCGCAAATCGCTAGATAGGTATTTAAGTTACGACTTTTTAAGTTTCCGAGATAGTGCAATAGCATATGAAATTTTTTTAAGTTGGTATGTTGTCACGTGATTTGTCCACTGATTTTTGTATTGTACCCTCCATCGAGACCAGCACCGTGCAGAGGTGATGGGGCTTAGTTCAGCCATCAGGGGCTGGAAACTAAGACTGGTCGGGCAGTCCCACTCGAGCAGGACCATAGTCCTGCCCTAGTAAGCAGAGTGCTGAAGACGGAGGCATCCAGCCAAAAGGCGCACAGATAATCAGGATGCCACGCACAAAACACAATGGAAACATGTCTACATCTATAAATAGTTATGGTGCCTGCCCTGTGGCGGACGTTCAGGCAGGGACGGTGCCGGGCCCTATACCTCGAAAGGGCCCAACCTCAGTTACTGGAAGTCCTTCTCAATTGCCCCGAGGAGCCAGGAGGCAAGGGAATAGAGCTACTGGCCAAACAAACAAACGACCAATAAAAATAATGCACTGGAATGCTGAGGGTGTCAACAGTAAAAGAGATGGATACAGCAAAAAATTGGAACTTGAAAATGTCCTCAGTGAAGAACAAGTTAACATATGCTGTATCCAAGAAACACACCTCAGCAGCGACATAGCCTTCAAAATCAGAGGCTACCAGTGCTACCGATCTGACCGAAAGGACAGGCGAAAGGGTGGAATTCTGACACTTGTTAAAAACAATATCAGCGCATGTCAGCTTGAAGTATATATGGAAGGGGCAGAATACCAGATGCTCCACCTAAAAACAGACAGTGCAGAATTCCATCTCCTGAACTACTACTGCCCAAATGATAAACCATTGGCACTAGACACAATTCCAGACAAAGAGAGACTTATGGTGTGTGGTGACTTCAACAGCCACTCTCAGAGCTGGGGCTACGATCATATCGACAAGAGAGGTGAGGAACTTGAGAGCTGGCAGGATGAAAATAATCGCATCCTTATTAACCAGCCAGCAGACTAGCCAACCTTCTACTCGAGAGCATGGCACACCACCTCTACACCAGACCTAGCATTCCACTCACCAGGCCTGGAATGGAACATCACACGTGTTGTTGGAAAGCAGCTTGGAGGTAGTGACCACAGACCAGTATTTCTGGAAATCCACAATGAATTTACCACGGACAGCAGCACGCTCACTAGGTGGAACTATAAAAGGGCAGACTGGAAAATGTACCAGCATTTAACCAGTGTTCTAGCTAAGGACATGAACTTGGACAAAGACATCAATAGAGCAGTGAGTGAATTTAATAGATGTATACTACATGCTGCTAGTAAAACCATACCCAGGGGGGCACGCACAAACTACAAACCCTACTGGAATGATGAACTGGAAAAGCTGCAAAATGAGATGGAAACATCTAGACAGCAGGCTGAGAACAGACCTAACCAAGAACATCACAACAAATATCAGCAAACAAAGGCTAAATTTCAAAGAGCCAAGTTACAAGCCAGACGGAGCAGCTGGAAAGAAAAAACAGAGTCGCTGAACCTAGAAAGAGATACTAGGAAATTATGGAAACTTGTAAAACAACTAAATGATGAAGGTACAGGGAGAAATACCAGGATCACACTTTATAAAGATAGAAACATTTTAACAGGTAAACATGCAGCTGATTACTTTGCAGATTCCTTTGCAGAAGACAATAACGTCAAAGTCAGCCCAGACAAACAACAGGAGGTTCGAGAGAACCAGCAAAACATTGGACAAGGTGAACCTATACCTGAAGTCATGGAGGCACCAATCACAATGAGAGAACTGGAGCATGCAATATCCAAATTGAAAATGAAAAAGTCCCCTGGAGCTGATGGAGTGTCCAATGAAATGATTAGAAACCTGGGAAGTGCAGCAAGAGCAAAGCTACTGCAGATCTTTAACACAAGCTGGTCCACAGGTAATGTACCACAGGTGTGGAGAGAAGCAATAATGATACCACTCCTCAAATCAGGAAAAGATGGCAACACAGTCTCCAACTACAGGCCCATCAGCCTCACAAGCTGTCTCTGTAAAACAATGGAACGCATTATCAATCTTAGGATGCAGTGGTACCTTGAAAGTGAAAACCTTCTGGTATCACAGCAAGCAGGTTTCAGACAGTGCTACTCTACTGAAGATCAGGCAACCTACCTCTCCCAAGAGATTGAGGATGCCTTCCAAGAAAAGAAACTGGTACTAGCAGCATGGATAGACCTCAGGAAAGCATTTGATAAGGTCTGGAAAGAAGGGCTCCTAAAGAAATTGCGAAATTGCAGGGTTAGCTCAAGAATGTACAAATGGGTAAAAGCATACCTGCATAATAGAAGAGCCAGTGTACAATTAGATGGTCGCAGGAGCAAGAAAGTTCTACTGTGTCATGGAGTCCCCCAGGGAGGAGTCCTGTCACCCACACTTTTCTTGGTTTACATCAATGACCTAGTTGCTGAACTACCACACGGGATCAAAGTGGCAATGTATGCTGACGACCTGGTGATCTGGTGCACGGAAGAACATGCAACAGTGGCCACTAAACAAATACAAAGAGCTATCGATGCCCTAACCTTATGGGCTAATAGATGGTGCGTCAGCATTAACACAGATAAGTGCAGCACTACACTCTTTACCCTCTCACCAAAACAAAAAGCTGGTCATATCAAGATAGATGGAGAGCTCTTGAAAGAAGACAAACAACCCACATACCTCGGAGTTACTTTTGATGATAAGCTGACATGGAAGCAGCACATAAACAAAGCAACAACAAAAGCCAGGAGGAAGCTAGCTATCCTGAGAAAACTAAGTGGAACCACATGGGGAGCCAGTGGAAATATACTCAGTAAAGTTTACCAGCAAGGCATAAGACCACACCTGGAATACGGTTCAGCTGCGTGGTGTCCTGCATCAAACACCACATTACAAGATCTAGATAAAGTGCAAAACCAGGCACTTAGAATAATGTTGGGAGCAATGAAATCAACACCCATAGCAGAGATGCAGAAAATGGAAAGAATGCAAACACTTGGCGAACGCAGAGACACAAAAGTACTAATTCAAGCAGAAAAGTTTCAGTGTATGCCAAGTCATCCAATGAAGGAAAGATTCCAAAATCTAGCAATGGGACGACTGAAAAGGAGCAGCTTTATCCATCAAGCTAAACGACTCCGTAGACAACTTACAGACCTACCTGAAGTTGACAGCCCCTTAAGGTCTGTACCAGAGCAAACCCCGTGGAGTGAAAGCCATGGAATGCCAATATACATTCAGACCCATGTGAAAGGAATACTAAGCGAGGACGAACAGAACAGTGTGCAGCGAATGACAGTCACCCTCAGTTTCCTGGATGAGGAATATCCACAAGATATATGGGTCAGAGTGTACACAGATGGGTCAGCACAGAATGCTGTGAGGAATGGAGGTGCAGGTGTATATATAGAATATCCACACAAGCCTAGAGATACAATCAGAACACCGACAGGAAAATTCTGCAATAATTATGATGCAGAAATCCAGGCAATTAGTGTGGCAGCTAAAAAACTGCTGAACTCCAACTCTGATCTACAGCCTGTGGTATTCCTGACAGATGCAAGGTCAGTGCTTCAAGCTCTCCAGTCTGGAAAACTAACAGACTTAAAAAAACTACTTTGCGAATTGTCTTACCAGTATAGGGTAACCATGCAGTGGATACCCTCTCACTGTGGAATACCAGGAAATGAAAAAGCAGACCAACTGGCTAAGGAAGGTGCTGCCGAAGACCAACCAGATATACCAATCACCTACCATCAGAAAAAACAGATGATAAAGTCAATAAGAAATCCACAATCACCAACACAAGATGACTATCACAATATGAACAGATCAGAACAAGTTATAATTCTACGTCTCAGAACAGGACACAACCGACTCCGCAGTCACATGTATACAAAGTTCAAGATTGGCAACACGGCCATGTGTACATGTGGACAGGCAGCACAGAGTGCCAAACATATACTTCAAGAGTGTTCTGAGCATGAAACGCTGAGGCAGACATATTGGCCAGAGGAAACAACACTGGAATCAAAGCTCTATGGGACACTGTATGAACTACAAAAGACAGTGAGTTTTATTAAGGAGACAGAATTACAAATATAGACATGTTTAAGTTAACGAAAGAAGAAGAAGAAGAAGAAGTATTGTACCCAAATTTTCCTTACAGCCTGCATATATGCGGGCAATATGCGGGCATGAATCTGTGACAATCGACAATAAAATAAAAAATTAGAATATAATTCCGAGCAAAAATTTACAAACGAAGTCTTAGTATATCAAGCATTAAAAGTGTAATGAAATAAGATAATTTGAATAGAGATGTGTTTTTAAAAAACACTGACTGAACGATTTCTCTCCAGAAAACTATAATATTTCTCCATATCAAATGATATGACAGTCTAGAGAAGACTACAGTGAAGGGGATGCTGCCAGTTGGTTGAAAAAATAGTTTCGAAATGATTAGACAACTTCTAAATTATGTTCATGATATTCTACATGATGATGATGGTGAAAAGATTATAATTATTAATGTGATCTGTATCAATTTTTTTTTAACGAAGACGCCGAAAGTGCATACCGCAAGCGATCACATATACGACGCTTTATATTACCAATGATATATTTAACACAGTCACCTCTATGGCCCCAATTTCATGTGGCATATACTTTTGTAGTTGGCATTTTTATAGTGGATTGCGCTTAAATTATACGGATATGACAGTTGTATTTCTACTTGCCAATAGGGCAGTTTCTACTTGCCAATAGGGCAGTTTCTACTTGCCAATAAGGCAATTTCTACTTGCCAATAAGGCAATTTCTACTTGCCAATAGGGCAGTTTCGAAGAGACGACGGATGCCACCGATTAAAATTGTGCCCACTGAAATGCAGCCAGTGAATTATCGGTATATATGGATCGTACCATTTATGCTGATGTCTACATATTAGCACCCTACGACGCTAGTTTTTATTATATATTATTAATTTATAATAATGCTATTACATAGTTCTATAACTTTAGCTGCTTTAGTTTGAGTGTGGGGGCGCATGGCCGTGTGGTTAGAACTCCGTGGATCCACAGTTGAGACAGGATTTTTTTCTTTTGGAGGTACAATCAAAATCCTTCTTGTACATGTCGCGGCGTCTGCTATGGCAAACCGGCCTTTATTTCCCATTATAAACACAGCCCAAAGAAGTCCCCCCCCCCCCCTTGCACTCTTTCACAGGAAAATATGCAGTAACGAAAGTTTTACCTTGAGTCTTACGTGTTGAGTCAGATGTAAATCACCCTGTATTTTTCAGACTGAATTAATCAATGTAAAATACTTGAGTAACGGAAACCATAACCGATGTGTCTGGGTTTTTTTATACTGACATAAGAAATATATATGTTTTATCATAAGAGTAGATTAGAAATATTTATTTTCTAGCGGAGTGAGAGCAGTCTATCAGTCATGGACGGGAGACTTAAATTTTTTTTCCACAAGTTTGTTTGAGTAATTTCAGGGGATCACCTGTCACATCTTAACTTAAGACGCCTATTCATGGGAGCTGCGGTAGTGAAATCACTCCACCTCTCGACGAGCAGGTCCTGGTTTCTAGTTAACTTGTTATTCCTAGTATGAAATAAAATTTACTCCCGTGGCTCATCCAGTCACTAGAAGTATGGTACCAGTGTTCAAGCTCAGGAAAGTCGAGAAATGGCATCACTGAAACTGAGTAAGTAGGAAAGATGCCTCTAGTCATGCAGTTTCTAGTCAGCCACTGACTAAGCACCTGAGCACTTATGGGAAAGACTTATACTATAACTATGATGCTGATTCATAACTCAGTTTACCATTACCTAACGACGAAGATAAATTTCAACTAACGAGAAATGGGCGAGGTTTCGAAGCTTCGCGTATATTGAGCCGTTTCATTTAGCTCTGGAATTTTAATTACACGTATAGGACTAAGTTGTACCTAGAAATTCACAATTATTTGAAAACGCTATGTCATATACAGAATACGTGACTATGAACACCAAAACTGGACTCTATAAAACGATCATCAAACCATCACTATGTTACAAGTGTCAAACGTGGACACTAGCAGCAGAATACAAAAGAAAACATGTTCCAATAGAAATGACTTGTTTACGAAGAATCCTCGGAGTAGCAATAAGAGACAGAATCAGGAACGAAAACATCAGAAGATTAACAAACACAATGTCAATCCTGGATTACATCAGAAGACAAAAGATCAAATGGTTTTCACACGCTCCCAGACTATCATCAGACAGTGTCACTCAAAAAGCATTAATACAGACCCGATGAATACAAAGCCAGGGGCAAACCTCGCGAACGATAGATTGCAGAAATAAAAGAGTCAATGAAAACAAACATATATGGAGCACACAAAAAAGCCACCTGCAGAGAACTCTTCTACCCCAGACGCTGCAATGCATAAAGGGGTATAAAGCCAAACGGAAAGAAAGAAAGAAAGAAAGATATACAGAATATGTTTCAATTATAAACGTTAAAACAGGAATAAGGAACACACGATAATCAGATATCAAATTGGTAATATGTATGTGTTAACATCCGTCAAGTTGGTAATATGTATGTGTTCGCATCCGTCAAGTTTGTAATATGTATGTGTTCGCATCCGTCAAGTTGGTAATATGTATGTGTTCGCATCCGTCAAGTTTGTAATATGTATGTGTTCGCATTCGTCAAGTTGGTAATATGTATGTGTTCGCATCGGTCAAGTTGATAATATATATGTGTTTGCATCCGCAGCCAATACACTATGAAGAAAAGAACTGGACAGGTGAACAATACTCCGGTGGGTGCTACTTCCTGTCGCTGCCGCCAGGTGTACTCACATCTTTTGGAAAGTAAGATTTTTCATCTTCCTGTTACTGTGTTTCTATTTTTTTTAAATTAACATCTTAATGTATACTCTGTCTTAGGCCTATACCTGGTGTTGAAATTTTGGTTGATACCAAGTTAGTAGATTTTGTATTGTTGAATCACTTCCACATTTTCCATTTACTATCTGTTCCCTAAATGTTGCGTAGATCCCGCAAAAAATGGCAGATGGTGCATTGAGTGTGGTGAATAGTAATTATATGCAGGACAAAACCAATTCCCCGGGAGAGCTCATAATTGGGCAAACATGTTAGCCCTACATAATCTCCCTCCACTTGTTATATATGTATATCTAGCCGACTGTTCTCCCTCCACTTGTTATGTATATATATATATAGACGACTGTTCTCCCTCCACTTGCAGATCGAAAATCGGCAAAATCAGTTACAAAAGAAGCTGATGTTTGATTATTTCCCAGTGCGCATGTAACTTTTCCACTGAGCTATTTATGGGCGGCATGTAGAGACGCAAGGCCATTTCATTAGCATCATATATACATAGCATACAGGCTTAAGTATCCTGATATATAGCACATAGGCTTAAGTGTCATAATGATATATAGCACATAGGCTTAAGTATGCTGATACATTGCACATAGATTTAAGCATCTTAATGATACATAGCACATTAGCTTATGTATCATAATGCTACATAGCACATGTGGCTTAAGTATCATAATGATATATAGCACATATGCTTAGGTATCATAATGATATGTAGCACATAGGCTTAGGTATCATAATGATATGTAGCACATAGGCTTTAGTATCATAATTATATATAGCATATAGGCTTCAGATATTTCAGCCGTTTAGCGATTTTTATCTTCAAAGATGCGGGTGAGGAAGAAAAGAATAGTCTCTTGTCCGCGCGTTGTTGTGTGTCTCATATTTTCTTCGTTATTCTGTTTCTTTCACCTAAGTCTGTTCCGTATAGTAGGCATATCGTTTTTTGACAAGGAATCATGTCAGCATAGTCGAGACCGTTTAAGATATAGGAAACATGTCAACTAAAACGTAAACATGAACTAGTTTCCGATTTGCGTGAAATCTATTGGTTGGCCATGGGTATTTTTTTGGCATGCGATTCCAAGTACGTAAATATAGACCAATCAAACGACCAACCATAATCAAAAACGTAACGAGAAGTGTTGTCATTAATTCAGCAAGTAGGTCTGTAGCCACGGCATAGGCCTATATGTCCTAACATTGAAAGTTATAATATTGTAATGGTTCCCTCCCTTAGTTCCCACTTAACAGTAAATGCATTGTCTAACACAACCGCTGAGAATTGGTTCAAGGGCGTGATACCGTGTACTAAGCTTTAAAGCTCATAAACGTATAGAAAACCTATAGTATATTATTTTTCTGTGTTTATTCTCAAACTCCTGCAGATTAACATAATGTAGTCCGGAGAACAGAATGTGTTATGTCACGGTTTGCAATTTAACTGTAATATCTGTAATTTTTTACCTGACACATCCGATCTCAGCATGCCTTCTGACTCACATTGACCCAATATATGGATGGGAAAACCATTTCCATCACATAACTTCCTTATTGACCTCCTATGATATGCATGAAAGATAAACAGTGTTGCTATTTTTTGTTTCCATTTCGGACCCTGGCTAGACACTGTGACTTAATAATCCTAAACAGGAAATCCTGGAACTGTTTGTTTAAAAGCGCCTGTACTATCATGTGACCAATTACAGTAATATAAGACCTAACTGCAAAAAGTAAACAGGCCATCATTCGGTACGCTTTTGGTATTTGAGTATTGTCGCGCTTTCCATTGGTTACTATTTATATACTTGGAGTAGCCTTTGCTATTATTGATATGCGATTCCAAGTATATAAATATTGGTCAACGGAAAATACGGGATTAATCAAGAAAAAGAACCAGCGACGGCTTAATTAATTCCGATAGCAAGTCTTATACAGCCGATCAATCGCGACTATTCCCACGATCTCCCTGTCCACATGGACTTAAAATCACTCCTAGGGGTGATAAGTACCTTTTCGCTAAAAGGGAGTTAATCCTTTAAAACCTTTGACACAACCTTCCTACTTTTTAAATTCCTGTTTAGAGTTTATATAAATATCCATCACCCCTAGAAATGGTCATGGTATGTCAGCAGGAGTAGCGACGACAGCATCAACTCGCCTGCTGCCGTGACGTAGCATAGCCTGTACCACAGCCTTGTCTATATAGAAATGTCTGGTTTACTATTGTCTATTGTCTTTCCTCAGTTGAATTATGGTGGATATTATCCATATTTACCATGATTATTGGGGTCTTGGTTACCTCTAATATTTTATGGTAGTGTGTCTTGATATCTTCTTCTTCTTTGTCCTATGCCTTACGGCGGACCCTGTGAAAGCATTCCGCTGTCCGTCCTGAGAAGGACGTATGAGGGTGATCTGCGTTGCCATATTTTACAGCAAGCTGCGTTATCTGCGCCTTTCGACCTGACACATCCGTCTTCAGCCAGCATTTTTTTGGGTCGGGTTGGCATTCCCGTATCTTCAATCCCTATTACTTGGCTAGGCTACAGCAGAGTTGCTGCACTCCTGTTTCCAGACCCACTGCGTGGAAGTTTACTCGTGTCCTGATATAACCTAACTTAACTGTGTCCGCTGGTTGAAAGTAGAGGTAAGTTTACCTCTCCAAAAGAGAGGTAAATTCATTAACTACTACCCCCCATCAAGGCCAGCACCGTGCCGTGGTGATGGGGCTTAGTTCAGCCATCAGGGGCTGGAAACTAAGACTGGTCGGGCAGTCCCATTCGAGCAGGACCATAGTCCTGCCCAAGTAAGCAGAGTGCTGAAGACGGAGGCATCCAGCCAAAAGGCGCACAGATAATCAGGATGCCACGCACAAAACACAATGGAAACATGTCTGTATCTATAAAAAGTTATGGTGCCTGCCCTGTGGCGGACGTTCAGGCAGGGACGGTGTCGGGCCCTATACCTCGAAAGGGCCCAACCTCAGTTACTGAAAGTCCTTCTCAATTGCCTCGATGAGCCAGGAGGCAAGGGAATAGAGCTACTGGCCAAACAAACTTTAAACGACCAATAAAAATAATGCACTGGAATGCTGAGGGTGTCAACAGTAAAAGAGATGGATACAGCAAAAAATTGGAACTTGAAAATGTCCTCAGTGAAGAACAAGTTAATATATGCTGTATCCAAGAAACAAACCTCAGCAGCGACATAGCCTTCAAAATCAGAGGATACCAGTGCTACCGATCTGACCGAAAGGACAGGCGAAAGGGTGGAATTCTGACACTTGTTAAAAACAATATCAGCGCATGTCAGCTGGAAGTATATATGGAAGGGGCAGAATACCAGATGCTCCACCTAAAAACAGACAGTGCAGAATTCCATCTCCTGAACTACTACTGCCCAAATGATAAACCATTGGCACTAGACACAATTCCAGACAAAGAGAGACTTATGGTATGTGGTGACTTCAATAGCCACTCTCAGAGCTGGGGCTACGATCATATCGACAAGAGAGGTGAGGAACTTGAGAGCTGGCAGGATGAAAATAATCGCATCCTTATTAACCAGCCAGCTGACTCACCAACCTTCTACTCGAGAGCATGGCACACCACCTCTACACCAGATCTGGCATTCCACTCACCAGGCCTGGAATGGAACATCACACGTGTCGTTGGAAAGCAGCTTGGGGGTAGTGACCACAGACCAGTATTTCTGGAAATCCAAAATGAATTTACCAAGGACAGCAGCACGCTCACTAGGTGGAACTATAAGAGGGCAGACTGGAAAATGTACCAGCATTTAACCAGTGTTCTAGCTAAGGACATGAACTTGGACAAAGACATCAATAGAGCAGTGAGTGAATTTAATATATGTATACTACATGCTGCTAGTAAAACCATACCCAGGGGGGCACGCAAAAACTACAAACCCTACTGGAATGATGAACTGGAAAAGCTGCAAAATGAGATAGAAACATCTAGACAGCAGGCTGAGAACAGACCTAGCCAAGAACATCACAACAAATATCAGCAAACAAAGGCTAAATTTCAAAGAGCCAAGTTACAAGCCAGACGGAGTAGCTGGAAAGAAAAAACAGAGTCGCTGAACCTAGAAAGAGATACTAGGAAATTATGGAAACTTGTAAAACAACTAAATGATGAAGGTACAGGGAGAAATACCAGGATCACACTTTATAAAGATAGAAACATTTTAACAGGTAAACATGCAGCTGATTACTTTGCAGATTCCTTTGCAGAAGACAATAACATCAAAGTCAGCCCAGACAAACAACAGGAGGTTCGAGAGAACCAGCAAAACATTGGACAAGGCGAACCTATACCTGAAGTCATGGAGGCACCAATCACAATGAGAGAACTGGAGCATGCAATATCCAAATTGAAAATGAAAAAGTCCCCTGGAGCTGATGGAGTGTCCAATGAAATGATTAGAAACCTGGGAATTGCAGCAAGAGCAAAGCTACTGCAGATCTTTAACATAAGCTGGTCCACGGGTAATGTACCACAGATGTGGAGAGAAGCAATAATGATACCACTCCTCAAATCAGGAAAAGATGGCAACACAGTCTCCAACTACAGGCCCATCAGCCTCACAAGCTGTCTATGCAAAACAATGGAACGCATTATCAATCTTAGGATGCAGTGGTACCTTGAAAGTGAAACCCTTCTGGTATCACAGAAAGCAGGTTTCAGACAGTGCTACTCTACTGAAGATCAGGCAACCTACCTCTCCCAAGAGATTGAGGATGCCTTCCAAGAAAAGAAACTGGTACTAGCAGCATGGATAGACCTCAGGAAAGCATTTGATAAGGTCTGGAAAGAAGGGCTCCTAAAGAAATTGCGAAATTGCAGGGTTAGCTCAAGAATGTACAAATGGGTAAAAACATACCTGCATAATAGAAGAGCCAGGGTACAATTAGATGGTCGCAAGAGCAAGAAAGTTCTACTGCGTCATGGAGTCCCCCAAGGAGGAGTTCTGTCGCCCACACTTTTCTTGGTTTACATCAATGACCTAGTTGCTGAACTACCACACGGGATCAAAGTGGCAATGTATGCTGACGACCTGGTGATCTGGTGCACAGAAGAACATGCGACAGTGGCCACTAAACAAATACAAAGAGCTATCGATGCCCTAACCTTATGGGCTAGTAGATGGTGCGTCAGCATTAACAGATAAGTGCAGCACTACACTTTTTACCCTCTCACCAAAACAAAAAGCCGGTCATATCAAAATAGATGGAGAGCTCTTGAAAGAAGACAAACAACCCACATACCTCGGAGTTACTTTTGATGATAAACTGACATGGAAGCAGCACATAAACAAAGCAACAATAAAAGCCAGGAGGAAGTTAGCTATCCTGAGAAAACTAAGTGGAACCACATGGGGAGCCAGTGGGAATATACTCAGTAAAGTTTACCAGCAAGGCATAAGACCACACCTGGAATATGGTTCAGCAGCATGGTGTCCTGCATCAAACACCACATTACAAGATCTAGATAAAGTGCAAAACCAGGCACTTAGAATAATGTTGGGAGCAATGAAATCAACACCCATAGCAGAGATGCAGAAAATTGGAAGAATGCAAACACTTGGTGAACGCAGAGACACAAAAGTACTAATTCAGGCAGAAAAGTTTCAGTGTATGCCAAGTCATCCAATGAAGGAAAGATTCCAAAATCTAGCAATGGGACGACTGAAAAGAAGCAGCTTTATCCATCAAGCTAAACGACTCCGCAGACAACTTACAGACCTACCTGAAGTTGACAGCCCCTTAAGGCCTGTACCAGAACAAACCCCGTGGAGTGAAAGGCATGGAATGCCAATATACATTCAGACCCATGTGAAAGGAATACTAAGCGAGGACGAACAGAACAGTGTGCAGCGAAGGACAGTCACCCTGAGTTTCCTGGATGAGGAATATCCACAAGATATATGGGTCAGAGTATACACAGGATACACAGGGGTCAGCACAGAATGCTGTGAGGAATGGAGGTGCAGGTGTATATATAGAATATCCACACACGCCTAGAGATACAATCAGAACACCGACAGGAAAATTCTGCAATAATTATGATGCAGAAATCCAGGCAATTAGTGTGGCAGCTAAAAAACTGCTGAACTCCAACTCTGACCTACAGCCTGTGGTATTCCTGACAGATGCAAGGTCAGTGCTTCAAGCTCTCCAGTCTGAAAAACTAACAGACTTGAAAAAAACTACTTAGCGAATTGTCTTACCAGTATAGGGTAACCATGCAGTGGATACCCTCTCACTGTGGAATACCAGGAAATGAAAAAGCAGACCAACTGGCTAAGGAAGGTGCTGCCGAAGACCAACCAGATATACCAATCACCTACCATCAGAAAAAAAACAGATGATCAAGTCAATAAGAAAGCCACAAACACCAACACAAGATGACTATCATATTATGAACAGACCAGAACAAGTTATAATTCTACGTCTCAGAACAGGACACAACCGACTCCGCAGTCACATGTATACAAAGTTCAAGATTGGCAACACAGCCATGTGTACATGTGGACAGGCAGCACAGAGTGCCAAACATATACTTCAAGAGTGTTCTGAGCATGAAATGCTGAGGCAGACATATTGGCCAGAGGAAACAACACTGGAATCAAAACTCTATGGGACACTGTATGAACTACAAAAGACAGTGAGTTTTATTAAGGAGACAGAATTACAGATATAGACATGTTTCAAGTGAACGAAAGAAGAAGAAGAATTAACTACTACCAACTTACCATTAAACTTAGGGGTGGGAGCTTCAATTGTCATTCCATGGTTTACTAATTCTCAATAATGTTTAATCTACAAATGTCAACTATCATTTAAACTGTGAAATGATTTCTCATTGCAGAGTTCTTAGGGACCCTGTAGGAAATGTGTTCTTTGCTGGCACAGAGACTGCAACCGAATGGGTTGGCTACATGGAGGGAGCTATACAGTCTGGAAACCGTGCAGCCAAACAGGTCAGTCAGCTTATGTTTTTGTATTAACTGTTACAATCTTAGTTCACGTGCCATCATCATCAAGTATTGTTTACGCATCAAAAGTTGACTATGTCTTCCAAGACTGTCTTTTGTCTTGGCTGTATGTCTTGGTAGTTTATCTTGGTTGTATGACTTGGTTGTGTTCTACGAAAACTAGTTTTCCAACTAATGATGTTTTGTTACCTCCTGTATACCTGCCCATGAGTATCAGACAGTAGAAACTGCTTTTGAGCAGGTAAATTGTAGGTAAACAAAAATGACTAAGAAATTACCACATGTCTAACTTGTGTTTTTTAATAACTTCTGAAAACATTTAGCCTAAATTTAAAAAACATCCAATTCTTCTTCTTCTTCTTCTTCTGCGTTCGTTCTCAAACTCCTGCAGATTAGCAGGATGTAGTCCGGAGAACGGAATGCGTTGTGTCATAGTTTACAGCATTTCTGCGATATCTGCGCCTTTCTGCCTGACACATCCGACTTCAGCATGGCTTTGGGTCACTGACCCTATTTGGGATGGGAAAGCCAACTCCATCCCATAACCTCCTTTGTCACCTTTTGCGACATGCGTGGAAGGTATTCAGTGTTGCTATTCTTTGCTCCCCTTTCGAGCTCCGGCAACACACAGGCGAAACATCCAATTAAAATGAGCACAATAACTGCTTCTACGAGACTAAACTGCACTATTTGTTTGTGTGTTTTATATTTTGTTAGCAGCTACGTGAGACACAATTATAAGAATAAGATTACTTCCTGATGTAATTTTTTGTATATTGTCATCAATTTTTTTTTTTAATATGTACACAAGTGTTTGTTACAGAAGATAGACAGCTAGATAGGGAAATTGAGACTAGAATAATATCCTATACTTAGACATTCGAACATTAGTATAACAACTAAACGAACATTAATAAGTATCATTTTTGTAACAACATTGTGCTGATGTCAAAGATGGACACTTTTCAAAGCACAGGAAAGTAAGATTACAATATGTGAAATGAGGTGTTTGAGAGAGATTGTAGGCAATATCTGAGAAATAGTAGGAACTAAACCAGTCAATTACTATATCAAGAGATAACTTCAAGGGTCACTTCAAGACTATATCTAGGGCCGTATTTTAGTTCTCGCGTGATCAAAGAGTGGGCATATCTGCATAATGTGTTCTGGGGTCTGGGGGACCCTTTTGACATAGGCATTATTCAGTTTGGACAGCCTTAATGTTGTGGAGACGTGCTTGTAGTCTGCAGTGTCCTTTGCGGAGTCTTCTCCTTCTTCTTCGGCGTTCATTATCAAACTCCCAGTGGATCTCCCTTGTAGCAGGACCATAGTTCTAATAGATTTCCAGCAGGATGTAGTTATGAGAATGGAAATGCGTTGTGACGCCGCTTTATTTATGCCAATGGCCCAACACATCCGTCTTCGGCTATCTTTGCGGAGTCTAAAAATTGTGGTTTGATGTGACCTGCTTAGTTTTAGAATGGGGTCTTTTGGAAAGTTACTGCCTCTTCTCTGACTCCATGATTGTTTGTATTTTATTTTGATAAGAGTTTTTGCTTCTGTCAGTGATATTCTGTGCTGGAATTTTTCCTTTTTTTCACCTGCTTTTGCCAGTCTGTCATCTGACTCATTTCCTGAAATTCCACAGTGTGCAGGGATCCACTGCAGCACAACTTTATTGTTAACAGACAATTGATTTAAAAGTTCTACATTTGTTTTTGTTAGAAGATCTTTAGGTTCATTTTGGATGGTACGGAATACTGACATACAGTCACACATGAAGACTATATTAACTCCTTTGAATCGCTGTTCCTCTAGAACCTTTGATGCTTCTAAGATTGCTTGTAGCTCCCCTCTGTAGTTTGTTGATAATTTGCCAGTAGCGATTGAAAGTTCTAGTTTTGGGGTGTTTGGTATGAGTATTAGTTTATTGCGTATTATTAGTATTATTAGAGTATTAGTTCTTTGTTTATTGCCTCCTGGCTTCTAACTTTTACAACTGCAATATATTCTGATTGGGTCCAGATAGCAAGATCCTCTGCATGGAAAGCTCTATGTACATATGGTGTGAATAGTTTTGGCGGGTCAACTATAAAAAATTATGAAGAGTGTGGGGGATAGAACTCTTCCTTGTGGGACGCCTTCGTTTAAGTTGACCATTTTACTTTTCATTTCCTGGAGTTTGAATCTTGCATGTCTGCCTCGTAGGAAGCTTTTTATCCACTGTAACATTTTGCCTTTCACTCCCTGGAATTTGACTCTTGCATTTCTGCCTCGTAGAAAGCTTTTTATCCACTGTAACATTTTGCCTTTCACTTCCTGGAGTTTGACTCTTGCATTTCTGCCTCGTAGGAAGCTTTTTATCCACTGTAACATTTTGCCTTTCACTTCCTGGAGTTTGACTCTTGCATTTCTGATTCGTAGGAAGCTTTTTATCCACTGTAACATTTTGCCTTTCACTCCCTGGAGTTTGACTCTTGCATTTCTGCCTCGTAGGAAGTTTTTTATCCACTGTAACATTTTGCCTTTCACTCCCTGGAGTTTGACTCTTGCATTTCTGCCTCGTAGGAAGCTTTTTATCCACTGTAACATTTTGCCTTTCACTCCCTGGAGTTTGAATCTTGCATTTCTGCCTCGTAGGAAGCTTTTTATCCACTGTAACATTTTGCCTTTCACTCCCTGGAGTTTGACTCTTGCATTTCTGCCTCGTAGGAAACTTTTTATCCACTGTAACATTTTGCTTCCGATGTCTTTCTGGGTGAGTTTTAGCAATAGCCCCTCTTTCCAGACAATCTAACTTGGCGCTGCCGAAGACCAACCAGATATACCAATCATCTACCATCAGAAAATGAACAGATGATCAAGCTAATAGGAAACCACAAACATCAACATAAGATGATGACTATCACATTATGAACAGATCAGAACAAGTTGTAATTCTACGGCTCAGAACGTGACACAACCGACCCCGTAGTCACATGTACACAAAGTTCAAGATTGGCAACACGGCCGTGTGTACAGGCAGCACAGTGTGCCAAAAATTTACTTCAAGAGTGTTCTGAGTATGAAACGCTGAGGCAGACATTGCCCAGAGAATCACATCTCTATGGACCACTGTATGAACTACAAAAGACAGTTTTATTTTGGAGACAAAAATACATATATATATACATATTTCAAGTGACCGAAAGAAGAAGAACTGGATTAAGATGTAGATTATATGGTTAACTCAGGCTGATGCTTCAACCAGTTTAAAAGCCACCAGTGACGTTGATAGCAATATCCTGAATAATACTGATGAAGTTGAACTATTCAACGAAATCAACCAGATAAATAATACTATGCACAGCAAGATGGAAGATTAGAAGGACACAAACGTTGAAGTGGATACAAAGTAGTGTATAGTTTTTAAAGTACTACAGAAAATGACACCCAGTACAAAAACATGGTGTTAGTTGTTGGATTTGTTACGGCAATTCCAGGAACCAATGCAGCTGTGAAAAGAATTTTTAAACTGATAAGTTCTTTGTGGACGTATGAAAAGATCTGTTTAATCATTAAGATGGTGAAGGCAATGATAGAGATAAAGACACCCGACTGTTTCATGCACATAATTTCACGAGAGTATCTCTAGAGATGAGGAACTTTTGACGAAAAAAATGTATTCACATAAATATATGAATGATGAGGATACATTGTAGTGCAGTTTTTAGTCATGTAGACAAGTCTTATTTCTGTCAGTTATTATATCATAATACTGTTGTCTATAGTACACAAGTGTCATATTTTGCTAGAAATAATTGTCTGAAATAATTTTTTTAAATGTTAGTAAAGATAATGCAACAACTCTATAATGCACATCAGCTATAAGTGAAAAATAACTTGTTTAAATATGTTATATACGAATTGCATTTAGGAAAGAAATTAGGAAAAGAGTTGGTATACGATCATGCATCCCGCCGAAGACGGATGTGTCGGGCAATTGGCGCAAATAAAACGGCGATACAACGCATTTCCATTCTCTGGACTACATCCTTCTGGAAATCTAATAGGACCATGGTCCTGTTACAAGAGATATCCAGTGGGAGTTTGAGAATGAACTCTGAAGAAGAAGAAGATATCATGTTTCGAACATATTGAGAGATCAAGTAAAATGGTTCGGTCACCTTATGAGAATGAAGCATGAAGAATGAACCAAATACCAATAAGAGCATATAATACAAGAATATTCGGGCGTAAAGTCAAAGGTAGACCAAGGAAGGGTGGATAGAAAACATAAAGATAGCCTTGAACAAACATGGACTAAATGCAACCTCGGCGACACATCTGACATTGGAACTACAGCTTAAGCTCCCACCCTTACGCCGTGTGAATGCGATCAACAATTATTCACCTGGTGATAGACAATTGACTAATTGCATACTATTGAATTTTTATGCTGCGCGTCCCTTTTTTTATGGCTGGGAAAAGCAGAAATGTCCAATTTTTGGGTCTAGGAAACATAGTCGCCCTATATTAACACGGTGGTTAAATGTATTCGACAACTTTGTACACACATCTCTTGTCGGCTGTCGACTGCACTTGTTCGTTGCAGTGTACTGTAAAAAAGAAAACACGTAGCACAACCTGATTTGTTAATGTTCGTAATCTGGGACATGCGCAGTTGAAGTCGGCACATTTTCACATCCGCCCTGATACTTTTACCACAGTCTCTGTTACCGGCAAGACGTTACAATCTGTGTTTACCTACCGACGCCCACAAGCTATCAAGTTTGTTCATCATGGAAACCAATTTTGTTGAAATTATAATGGATGCCGATTCTGATGACGAAATTATGAACCTCGCAGAGGCAGATATCGAGCCATTAGATATGTTAGATATAGATAATATTAGCGACACTGATTCTAATTCTTTTGGCAGCGTGGGTGACGACATTTTCGAGGACGAGATTGTTGAAAATTCTGGTGTCCCTTCGGGATACAGCCATGATTGGCTTAACAACTTTGATGAAGTTGTAGGACCTATAGGCTTAGCTGATAACGTTAGTGAGGTAGACGTGTTTCGTCGGTTTATTACAGATGATATTCTCAACATGTTGGCGACTGAAACTAATCGTTATGCTAAGCAGGTTAGTGAATCGAAGGGACAGGACGCCAGCAATTCATCTCGTGTGAAGCTGTGGAGGGAAGTCACAGCTGATGAGATGAGAGCCTTTGTTGCTTTGGTGCTCTTGATGGGACTGACCAAACGTCCCAACTATGAGTTGTATTGGTCAAATGATTGTCTCCTTGAGATGCATGGGTTTAGGAATATCATGAGTAGGAACAGATTTTTAGCTATTCTTTCATTCCTGCACCTTGTGGACAACACAAAAGCTGTTGCACGAGGGCAACCCGGTTACAGCAAGGCGTTCAAGATACAAGCGTTTGTGGACACACTTCTTCCTCTGTTTCAACAACATTATGGTCTCTCTAAAGAAATTAGTGTCAATGAAAGCATGATTACTTTCAAAGGTAGGATTAGTTTTATGCAGTACATGCCCAAGTCACCCGCAAAGTCGGTTATGAAGGCTTGGGCACTCACTGACTCGAAGACTAGTTATCTTTGGAACTGGAAGCTGTACCTTGGGAAGGATGACAATTTGGACCGTACCAAGGGGTTGGCTTACAGTATTGTGACTCATTTAGTTGCCCCTGTATATGGTAAGGGCCATGTTGTCTACATGAACAACTTATTTTCCTCTCCTGATCTTTTCAAGAAGCTTGCAGAGAACCAGGTAGGCGCTTGTGGCACACTACGTTTGAATTGCAAAGGGGTTCCCAATGCGATAAAGTCTGCAAAGCCTACGGCTGGTAACCAACTTATTACTGCTAGGGATAGCAACATTCTCTACATGTCATGGTATGATAATGACAAGAGGCAAGTTAATTTGATGACATCTGCACACGATGCGCAGACATTCACTAAGAAGATCTGTTCCAATCATCATGATCATGTGAGGGACATGGATAAACCATATGCTCTACAGTCCTATTCCATTAATATGTGTGGCGTTGATAAGCAGCTAACATATTATTTGTTAGCCCACAGGTCCTGCAAGTGGTGGAAGAAAATTTTCTTTTACATGTTGGAAGCTTGTTTTTTTAATTCACTAGTCCTGTGGAGAGCCAAACATCCTGGCCGAGTCAAGGCAGAAAAATTTCGCCTGCAGATTGTTCATGGTCTTCTTCAGGGTTGCCATTCTAGGCCTATTTCTTCCTCTAGCGGAAGAAGAACAAGCCACCCACCGGATAGGATGATAGGAGCAACACACTACATTGCTATCAATCCTAAACGGTTGTCCAGTGGCAAACCTGCACTTCCTGACTGTGTGGTCTGTTCAAACCGGTCAAAGAAGCGCCACCAGACTCAGTATGTGTGCCCAGTGTGTAAGGTCACTCTGTGCCCATATCCCTGCTTCCAGAGATACCACACATTAGTCAGTTTTAAAATTGACTGTACTCCAGAGCTCCACAATCAGTAGGTAGGCGTAATGGAGCGATGTCTGCCTCAGTATATTTCACAATATCAGCATCCATGAATATCTCCACAAAGATGGTTTTCATTTTAGTAAAATTTGTTGTCTGTGGTAGAGGAACTGGTAATGTGGCGCCTTGCTGCAAGTCACAAATTTACTAAAAGGACCAGGACAGGTCGGATTTGATGTAACGGTAAGACTTTTACGTTTTGTTGTTTTTTCGAAAAAATGTTATCACCACTTCCTAACATTATTCGTACGACACACAAAAAACAAACACATATTTATAGCGTTCAATTCCGTTTTTAATTGCGTAGTATAATATAAATCTCTAACAAAAAAAGTTATTGTGTTCTCCAAATGCCCATGTTATGTTGATTTTATTTTTTTGCGAAAATAATCTTTGCCACTTCTCCACACATCTAGTATGAAATATAATGAAATAATACAAATATTTAGGCCTATACAATTTGCAGTATTCAGCTCTGTACTTTTGCCAAAATGCAGTATAGATCTCCGTTATGTCCTTTGGCCCTTTGACTCGCCTTTGTTCTACTTTCGAGGTATTACCTAATCTTTGTAGTGTTATATAAGTTGCGAAAAGATTTTTCAAAAACATAACCGGAACAGTGGCATAGCGAGGGGATCGGCAGGGCGGCAAATTGATTTTTGTCCAGTCTTTCACAATCACTGACATATTTTTTTAAATGTCACATGGGTGGAAAATTATGATTCCTCTCTGGGCGCCATTGACTGATCCAGAGGCTGAGCATAGAAATTTTAATTGCTAATCTTTTAAGCAGTCATAAATTCATTGCAAAATGTAGATGTCAACAATGTGATTGAAAACATACACATACAAGAATGACAGAAATGGAAGTGATTAGTTGAGGGAATAAAATGTACTCTTTTTGGAAAGAACCAAAGATCACATAACACATGGCTGGGACTTTTGAGTCTACATACACTCGAATGGCTGTTGAAATTGAGAGCAAAGCATTTATGGGAATGTCCCGTGTGTTATGGTGCTAGTTTCTAATCAGGAAGAATCAAGAGGTAATACAAGTTTATAGATAAGTAGCTTAAGTGCCGTCTCCGCAACAAACGTTGCCTACAACAGAACTCCAACATCCACTGCCTCTTGTCTCTCCCACTTGTATCTCTGCCTACCGTAGTTTGTACACAGTTTTAAAATTTGGCCATAAAGTTCCCTGACTGAGGAGAATTTTTAAATATTTTATTTAATTGTATTAATTGTTTCTCATGCCATGCTTGTCTTTGCTTGCAAAGGAGGAACATCATCATCATTATTGAAGATAATATACCACTGTTTGTAGGTTGTTGATTCGCTGTTTGTAATGTTGAAGAAAATATACAGCCGTTTATAAATGTTGAAGATAAAATATAATTTTGTTTGTAGTTGTTGAAAATAATATATCGTTATCTGTAGTTGAAGATAATATGCTGCTGTTTGTAGATGTTGAAGATAATATACCGCTGTTTGTAGTTGTTGAAGATAATATACCGATGTTTGTAGTTGTTGAAGATAATATAGCTCTATTTGTAGCTGCATATTACATCATAGGTCTACATGTTTCTATTTATAAAACAATTTCAGGTGCTGAAGTCAAGAGGGCGTGTTTCAGATCAAGGGTCATCGGATTCAAGCGAGGAGGAAACTGCGTTAAAAGAGGTAAAAAACATATATAAATCTTTTTTAATTATTGACTTTATTATGTAAGCTACCTATCGTCTAATTCACAAATACAGACCTATAATTTGTATCTAGTGTGACTGGGGGGCTGATTTCTGAGGTGTGTGCAAAAAGTAAGCTACAGGAACCATCAGCATGCATACTCTTTATTATGTGCTGGTAGAGACCAAGCACTGTGTTTGCCCAGTGTGTATTGAGGTTATTTAGTAAACTAAACAAATGTGTATCTGTTCCAAGTGATCAACTTTGATACTATTGAATGTTTGCTAACTTTCATGTGATTGGACACCTGTTTTAGAGCTGGCCATAAATTACAATATGTAGCAGAGCGGGGGCCAGAATAAAAGATTGACATTTGGTGACAGGGGGGGGGGGGGGTTGACGCCAACAAAACTTTTCTTTAATACAATAATTAGAATTCTGAAAAAAATAGCAATTTCTACGTCTAATATTTTTGTGGCATAATTTTGAGTAGTGAGTCCCTGAACTCAAGACATTTTGCTGAAAGGAAGAAGGGGGTACAAAAGGTGAACAATATTTATTGTTGAGGTAATTCATGAACAGCCCCTTACAGAATAACTTGAAACAGGGTAAATGTAGTTTTGCTAATCACTGGAAACACATAATCACACATACAAATCGATGTTTCTACCAAACGGCCTTTATCAAGATTGTATACACATATATAAAATAACAAGCGGGAACGACACTGACGTTCACATTGTCTAACAAAATATGGAAATGACAGCAAGGTTTGAAGAGGTGTTACAATCAGGAAATATGCAAAACACACCCAAATACATTTGAAAATGAGAAATGATGGAACAACTTGATATCTTTCATACAACTGGACCTCATTGATCCCAAAAGGAGTAAGAGTGCCATATTCATATATAGGCCTATAGTGGTTCTCAAGCGTGTGACTGGTCTGGTTGTCAGAGAAGCACGCCTTAATGGCTGTCCGCAGAATATTGTGAGCACCCCGATGGCCTGGGACATACCTCGTATATACACAGATAAACCATCTCTGAATAACAGACTGAATAAAAAGCTTGTCAATAGACCCACTCTAATAGAAGGCTTCTCAATAGAGCAGCTTCTGAATGAAAGGCTTATCAATACACCCACTATAATAGAAGGCTTTGAATAAGAGTCTTGTCAATAGACCCACTATAATAGAAGGCTTCTCAATTGAACAGCTTTGAATAGGTCACCCTGAATGAAAGGCTTCTCAAACCATTGCATACTGTTAATAGTTGGAGTCTTCTTTGTATAAAAGAAAGAACTGGAGAAACATTCCAATGGACATACCTAGGAACAGAAACAAACATGTTCTTCCTAGTCATTGTACAGGAATATCAGGGGCCAAATTAAATAAAAGAGCTGCTCATAACTCTTAATGTAGTAAGCTACAGCAAGTGTTAGGTGGGGTGGCAGTTCCCTTGATTGCTGTATTTACCTTCCCTTACTCATGTGGCAGGTACCCATGTACTGCTGGGTCGACTGGAGGGGCGGTTGTGCCAGACAAGAAATCACTACCTGTATTATTATTTGTATGGACGTGGTTTCTAACCTGATATGTAACCCGATGATAGTAAGCAAGCTCACTATCAACTAGAATGCCACGCTCCTCTGCAGTAATGACAGTTTCTTAATCTTGTCCCCCTCAATATTGCCTCATTGCATTGTATTTTGAATTTCCTCTTCTGATGCGACCAATAAATGTAAACTTTATTCTTTTGTTAGTAACTATCCTTTGTTGATATCTTTCTCAGTTTCTCCATTAGTTTTTCTACCTGTGAGACTCAACATTCCTCATGTATCTTACATGTTGTATTGTATGAATATCAAGCAGTAAACCTAACGGGCGGTCCATAAATTACATTCAAAAATTGTCCCAATTTTTTACCCTATGCCAACAGCTCAACTGTCATTAAACAAATTTTTACCCCCCTCCCAGTATAATTTTTTATTACTAAAAAAAATACGAAAAACCCACATTTTGCAGATTTTTCTAGTAATGTTTCAAATGCAATACAATTGGTGAATAGAAAACACATTTTCTATCAACCCCTCCCTTGTCTACAACTGTTAAATATTTTCAGACACCCCCCTTTTCCTTTCCTTGTCTGCAACAGTTAAATATTTTATTTTAAGCATGCTTCCCTTTTTACTATCAAAATTTGCTGGATTTCTCATAATCATATGTTTTCTTCCTTTTACGCACAGGAGTTGCTGTCAGATCGTGTCAAGATGAGTTTCATAGAAAGAAATGCACCTGGTGTGCCAGGATTTTTTGGTATTCTGGCTTTGGCTGGTGCCGGGATAGCTGCATACAGTAGATTATAACCAAATTGACGTTCTTTTGTTCTGGCTTTGGCTGGTGCTGGGATAGCTGCATACAGTAGATTATAACCAAATTGACGTTCTTTTGGTGCTTTGGCTGGTGCCGGGTATGACCCGCTACACAAAACCTACAACAGATTATAACCAAACTTAGGATTTGTAGTCATTAAAGTCACTGTGCCCTCATTTACATTGCTGGTCATATCACATAAATTGTGGCTATTTACTGCAGATATGATCGTCACGACGTCAACATTTATATGAAAAATACTATACTCATGTCTTTGGAAATATTTGGTAAAGGAACACTTATCACAACAAAAGTTATTTTTTGGTGAGTGAAACTCTGCAACAAACTGCCGGGACACACTGGACCATGGAAATACACAAAACTTTCAATGGCATCATATTGGAACACATTTCATTTCAAATTCAGTGCACTACTCTATAGACTACACTATATAGGGCCCATGACATACCGGTATAGATCTATACATATGTATATTTATTAAAATTTTCATTGTGCAAAATTTAATCTTCCAAATTCCTTATGTTGAATATATCAGTCATTTATTTTCTATTTGTTTTATACAAGCCATGTTTGTTCCAGTATAACTCAAGTTATGGCCAAGTGCTTTTAGTAAACTTTTATTTGAAATGTTTTATATACAACATTCTCATAAATACCACAACACTCATGATGACCCTTACACAATATTAATATAGGATGTTCTACAGTGCATATGAACTCCCCCATCTAACCAATCTTGTTTTAAGTTCGTCCTATTGAGGGAAGTCCAAAACAGGATAGGGACTATGCTATATGAATATTTACATTGTAATAGAGGTGCTATAGTTTTCTTTTTCTTTTCAGTTCCCTGTGAAAAATGGACAAACTGTCACATTCCAATGATTTCTGTGCTATCTTTTTCAAATGTGCCCATGAGGTCTCAATTGATTTGGTTTCTTTCTCCAGTTGTTCCCATCTTCTAATTTCGCTTTTTCCCTATGGGTTCTAGTCTGGTGCATGTCTGATTTATGTTGTCTGGCTTCTTTCTGAGGGTATGTTCGATCCATTTCCATTTTCTATTTTTTTTTTTTATACCTCCACCAGATACTGGCATGATCTCTATTCAAAGTAGTTGACGGAGTTGAGGTCATTTCAGTTAATTATATCTAGATGGTTATAGTCACCAACATTATTTGAATGCACCTGTTATAACCAACGGTTGCTAGTTTCCATGGTTATGGCTAACATACATCCCAGTTTGAGAGATTGTCCCTATTTAAACATCACAGTCCTGGTCTGTTTGAATTACATCACAGTTTACTAAAAATTCTCACATGCATTTGTTTATGTTTGAATCACCACACATAGTACCACTGCAGGTTCTGTTGCCAGACATGAAATTTAAGGATGTCTAATTGATTAGTTAGTTCAGTGATCATGTTATATTTGCCTTTGACTTGCCATATTTTGTGATTGTCAGGGTCCTTCAGTCCAGGATCTAATAATGACTAACAATTTAAACTAAACTGCTCTGGGTGTTTTGACCAAATTTAAAACAAGGAATTTCTTAGAAAAATGTGTTGTGAATAATGTGAAAGAACTGATAAACCTAATAAAGTATTACTTTTGATTATGTAAAATGTGTTTAGTTTAAATTATTTTTAATGTCATTGTTCTATTGAACATTTTTAATGTTTGTGCAGTCAAACAAAACATAGCAGTCATACTCATTAGCTCGTAGAGAGTGCTCACTTTTATTTGTGTCGCTAGCTTAGTTTTCATAATTACACAAGAAATACACTTAACCAACCTACAAGTCATTAAAAAATTTGATAACACTAAGAATAATTTTCTGTTTTATTGTTTATTTGCTTCTTCATGAAGGTCCCTATTGGACCTCAACATAGTCTTTATTCCTTCATTTTTTCATATTTTACATTTAGTATTTTTACTATTTAGTAGTAAAAATACTAAAAGTAGAAATAGTACATTATCCTTAGTGTTATCACTTATTTTTGTTACTGTGGAACTCTCCACTTTGTTGGATATTCTATTATGGTTTAGTTATAAAAACATGTGTTGTCTTTTCATTTCTACCCTAAAAAAAAGGGCCAAGATGTCTCTTTCTGGGCATGAAAGGGCAGGCCAAGAAGATGATGGACTGATGACATTAAAGATAAAATGAATATGTTGTTGGATAATGCAAGCAGATAATGCATTCTAATATGGAACTAGAATGTGTAAACAAATTTAAATATCAGGGAGAAAATATGAAGAATTCCAGAGATTATTCAGTCAGATTAATTTTAACACTCAAATTATCACAATTGAGAAAGCTGTGGCAAAGTAGTAGTAATGCTATTATACAATAATCTTTTTAAGATCATGTGTTTTTCCTGTGGCAACATATGAATGCGAGACTTGGACTTTAAACAAGACAATATCCAAAAGAATAAATTCATTTGAATAAAGTGCTAAAGAAAGATCCTACAAGCATCATGGACAGAGAAAAAAGAACATTGAAATTTTGAAATTACTAAAACTAAATCATCTTCTTCTGAGTTTGTTCTTAAACTCCTGCAGGGTGTAGTCTGGAGAACGAAATGCGTTGTGTCATGGTTTACAGCATTGCTGCGATATTTGCGACTTTTGGCCTGATACATCCGACTTCAGCATGGCTTTGGGTCACTGACCCTATATGGGATGGGACAGCCAGCTCCATCCCATAACCTCCTTAGTTGCCTTTTACGACAAGCGTGGAAGGTTAACAGTGTTGCTATTCTTTGTTCCCCTTTCGGGCCCTGGGAACACATGGGCGTAAAAACTAAATGAAGGGTGGCTTCTAAGTACCATTATAAGACGGAAGATACATTATTTTGAACACTTAAGCAACATGATGGTATCCCAGGGCTGATTCTAGAGGGTTGAGAAGAAAAGGAAGACCAAGAAGATGATGGACCAGCGACATTGAAGAATGTCTGTACATGTCGCTGACCAATGCAGGGCTGCTTGCCCGAGACAGAGAGGAGTTTAGAGAATCTATGATGAAGACAATGTTCTGGAAATAATATGTCACTGGATATATATATATATATATATATATATATAGTAAAAAAAAAGTAAAGTAACCCATATCATTTATTAATGCCGTAGGGGTGTGAGATGTTAGCGATCTCACATTTCACAGGCTCTGCAAATGAGGGCGGTAGCCATCTCCTCTCCCTCGCAGTCTTTACTTCCCGGATTAATCCGGTACCCATTTAAGGCTGGGTCGACCTGGGAGCCGTTGCGATCTGAAAACATTTCCGCCTCAACTGGGGAATGAACCCAGGACCGCTCATATGCGAAGCCAGTGCGCTAACGTGGCTCCCATAAAAAAAAATATATATATATATATATATGAGCGTTGAGAAGAAAAGGAAGACCAAGAAGATGATGGACCAGCGACATTGAAGAATGTTGTACATGTCGCTGGCCAATGCAGGGCTGCTTGCCCGAGACAGAGAGGGGTTTAGAGAATCTATGATGAAGACAACGTTCTGGAAATATGTCACTGGATATATATATATATATATATATATATATATATATATCGAGCACTGAATTCTTCACTTTAAAATACTTGATTTGGTTAACCATAATTCTCCGTACAGTCGTTTCACTACTCGTAGACAGTTAGTGTCATCTTTGTGCGCTTATTTTACTTGTTTCATTGCGATAGATATTACACTTTTTGGCTGGGTTAATACCTGGCTGTGACTTTTGCATAGGTCACAGTTAACATTTTGTCTGCATATTTACATCATGGAAATATGTCTGACTTTTGATGGATTTTTCAAAATTTGCTGAGTTTTGACCCAATTTTTTCACATTAGAAGATATTTTTCATATATACACTGATGATGACAGCCATATAGTTACAATGAAAATATGCATGATGTAGGTAATTTGCATACCAAATGAGAAGGAAATTTGTGATACTAATTGTGACATTACAAATTTTGTCAGAGTGATGTAGTTTTTTGAGTAGAAGTTGAGAATTTTGTAGAAAACATTGGCCTGTACACAATCTTGATAAGATTGCCACATGTTATGAATACTTTAGCACCATTGTCAACAAGGAGTTTTAACAATTTGCAGCAGATCTGACAAATTTATATGTAACATAACACACAGAACAAATAGAAAGAAAACATGCTGGATATCTGCAACTGCCATTGAAATAAAACGTCTTTTTTATATTTATGTTCTGATGGGTCTGTGTATTCTGCTT
Organism: Meghimatium bilineatum; assembly: GCA_034231615.1. Lineage (NCBI taxonomy): Eukaryota > Metazoa > Mollusca > Gastropoda > Stylommatophora > Philomycidae > Meghimatium > Meghimatium bilineatum. Next base: position 11,828,608 of record CM067301.1, read on the forward strand.
GAGTATGGCATGTATTGAAGTACAGATATCATGAAAAACAAACACAAAATGCCTACAGAAGGACGAAAGTGAGCCTCAGACTAATCACAGGGGGCATGAAGACCACCCCAATTCAATCAATGGAAAAACATATAAACATTCAGCCACTTGAAAACTGGTCACAGAAAGAGTACCATTACACAGACAGAAGATGCTTCGCATGCCAAACTATCCAATGCACCCCAAATTCAAGTTACACACAAAACAAATTAAAGAACTAGCTTCTTGCATATATCAAAACAACTGCATAACCAACAGGATAATATCCTCCCCAATGACTAATCAAAAAATAGAAATTCTTTCTGGCTTTGATGAACCAATTTAGTCCAAAAAACATCTGCATCGTCAAAGAAGTCCCTGGGATCATCAACAGAGAACACCAGACACCACCTCAGCTAAAGTCCCTGGCACAGGAAATGATTGCACACAATTATGATCCTAAAATATCTACACAGATTTGGAAACAAAAAAAAAAGCTCAAGCATCACTCTTCAAAAAAGTTTTCACACCGCCATGCCCGCATTTTCTGACCTGAGTCTATTGCTGCTGAAACAGATGTCGACATCAGGACAAAACTCTGGTTCTTGCGGTAGGTTTCTTTGTTGTTCTGGTCGTCCACAAACTGTGAGGACTTAAGCTCTAACATTGTTATTAAATCTAACAGATATTTCTGAATATACTGGACAGCGAGTTGTCGTTCACCATTGCGGGAATTCCCATTCAACAGTGAAATGTTGGTATGTGTGCATGAGGCTGAGAACATACGCATACAGAGAATATTAGAAATGGGAGTATCTAGAGGTGAGGGAAGGAAAGGTAAATTTTGTGGAAAGTCCTGAAGATCACACAATCAACACCTGACCAGGACTCTTGAGTCTACATACACTGCGATGGCTGCTGGAGCGGAGGGAAGAGCACTTATGGGAATGTCCCGCGTGCTGTGAAACCATTTTCTAATAGAGAATCTTCAAAGACTACCTTCCCATTGTGGTATCACTAGAAATGAGAGAGTTGATGCCCTGACAAAAGTATGAGGTAAAATGGAACAATTTAGCTAACCTCTGCCAAAACACTAATCCTCAACCTTTACACATCACAGTGGAAGAAAGATATGAATATTGACTCAAAATCAGACCCCATACACCATCATCTTTTGACTTAGAACTGGCCACTGCAGTCTACCTGTACCAGATCAGGGTGGCCCACACAAATGAATATCTATGCAAGACAGGCATACAAACTCCAGAACAAAAACTCTAAGATTGTACAGAATACAAAGAACTGCAAGGAAAAGACATGGCCACAATGTCACAACAGAGGCAAAAACTTTGGGGCTGTCACACTGACCTGAAGATCTAGCGAGACCAAAAGATGCCTGAATGCAGAAAGAGTACAGAGTTCAACGTTTCAGGCATATCATATATCAACCTATTTGGGGAAAAGGAGATTTGAAAATATATCTCAATATTTTCTTCTCAATATGACTTCACTACTCAGCACTACCACGGTAAAAAAAAACATCCCGCTATTTTGTTGAGCTTATTTTTAAATATATATATGTATTGAATTATCTTTATAGGTTCACGCAAGACTATTAATTTTTCTGTTGATCTGCCAAGTCTGATATGATGAATAGTTTGAAAGAAAATGCATTTTTAACATCATCATATTGATAATTTGGAGTTGTGCCCCTTGTCTTATGATGTGACTTGACAATAGGGAAATCTCATAGTGGTTAAAGGGTTACCCTGTTCAGCACTAAATCATTCACTTTAAAATACATGATTTGGTTGACCTATTCGGCACTGAATCATTGAATTTAAAATACTTTATTTCTTTGAGCAATTCAGCACTAAATCATTCAATATATAATACTTTGTTTGACCTATTCAACACTGAATCATTAACTTAATGAAGTAGTAAATGATAGATAAAAGTCAGTTTTAGTTAAATAAAATGTACCCCTTATAGGGAGATACTCTGCTTTCAACTGAGCACGCTAGTCCAATTTGGATATTTATACCAGAACTTTTACCCATTAAAACATAATGGAAGTTGTGGTTCAAGTAATCCTATCACCATGACCTTCAAGGATATGGCTAAACTACAGATATATGCTCAGATATATGTCCCTTGTAGCAGGACCATAGTTCTAATAGATTTCCAGCAGAATGTAGTTATGAGAATGGAAATGCGTTGTGACGCCACTTTATTTGTGCCGATGGCCCAACACATCCGTCTTCGGCTATCTTTGCGGAGTCTAAAAATTGTGTATTGATGTGACCTGCTTAGTTTTAGAATGAGGTCTTTTGGAAAGTTACTGCCTCTTCTCTGACTCCATGTATGTTTGTATTTTATTTTGATAAGAGTTTTTGCTTCTGTCAGTGATATTCTGTGCTGGAATTGTTCCTTTTTTTCACCTGCTTTTGCCAGTCTGTCATCTGACTCATTTCCTGAAATTCCACAGTGTGCAGGGATCCACTGCAGCACAACTTTATTGTTAACAGACAATTGATTTAAAAGTTCTACATTTGTTTTTGTTAGAAGATCTTTAGGTTCATTTTGGATGGTACGGAGTACTGACATACAGTCACACATGAAGACTATATTAACTCCTTTGAATCGCTGTTCCTCTAGAACCTTTGATGCTTCTAAGATTGCTTGTAGCTCCCCTCTGTAGTTTGTTGATAATTTGCCAGTAGCAAATGAAAGTTCTAGTTTTGGGGTGTTTGGTATGAGTATTAGTATCCCATCTGCTCCTTTCTTTACTGCACCCTCTGATGATCCATCTGTGGAGACGTAAATCCACTTGCGTTGGTGTATTGGGTGTCTAGGTGATCAAGTGTTTTTGCCTTGAGGACAGTAGGGGTTTCCATAGTTTTGCTCTCAATTCCTGGGATTGTAAGTGTTGCAGTATATATGGGTGAGGTGTTTGCGATATTGTAATGTGCTTCTAGCTGTTCCCATTCATCCGAATTGTTGCTGGTTACTTCTTCATTGGTTTTAGCAATTTTTTTTTTAAATAGATGATTGAAACTTGTTCTTTTCATCCGTTTTGTTAGTTCATTTGTTTTCTCATGCATATGGTGATGTTTCAGACGTCTATATTTTTCGGTCATTATTGTGATTTTCTCATCCCTATGGTCTGTTAGGTTTTGTAATCCTGCTGTTGCTTCCATTGACATTATAAGGGTGCTCCTTAGTCCTCCTGTTATATTTCGGAGACCTGCATTTTGAATTTTGTTCAGCTTCTGAAGATTGATATTTGCGGCTGTTGCATATGTGCTTAATCCATATTCCAGAGTTGGACGAATATGACCTACATAGACTTGTTTTATGATTTTTATGTGAGCTCCCCAATCTGTCCAGATAGTTTTTTTCATTATTTGTAATCTGTGTGTGGATTTATTTTCTGTCTCTTCAATGTGTGATCCCCATGTAACCCTCTTGTCAAATGTTAGTCCCCTGTAGATTGTGTTATTTTCTTTTGTGAATGGGGTATTGTTTAGTGGGAGAGTGTAATTTTCAGGTTTTGTGGAGAGGGTGAAGAGTGTGGTGACGGTCTTGCTTTTGTTTATTTGAACACCCCAGGTTTTTGCCCACTCTTCATCTTTGTTTATTGCCTCCTGGCTTCTAACTTTTACAACTGCAATATATTCTGATTGGGTCCAGATAGCAAGATCCTCTGCATGGAAAGCTCTATGTACATATGGTGTGAATAGTTTTGGCGGGTCAACTATAAAAAATTATGAAGAGTGTGGGGGATAGAACTCTTCCTTGTGGGACGCCTTCGTTTAAGTTGACCATTTTACTTTTCATTTCCTGGAGTTTGAATCTTGCATGTCTGCCTCGTAGGAAGCTTTTTATCCACTGTAACATTTTGCCTTTCACTCCCTGGAATTTGACTCTTGCATTTCTGATTCGTAGGAAGCTTTTTATCCACTGTAACATTTTGCCTTTCACTCCCTGGAGTTTGACTCTTGCATTTCTGCCTCGTAGGAAGCTTTTTATCCACTGTAACATTTTGCCTTTCACTCCCTGGAGTTTGACTCTTGCATTTCTGCCTCGTAGGAAACTTTTTATCCACTGTAACATTTTGCTTCCGATGTCTTTCTGGGTGAGTTTTAGCAATAGCCCCTCTTTCCAGACAATCTAACTTGGCGCTGCCGAAGACCAACCAGATATACCAATCATCTACCATCAGAAAATGAACAGATGATCAAGCTAATAAGAAACCACAAACATCAACATAAGATGACTATCACATTATGAACAGATCAGAACAAGTTGTAATTCTACGGCTCAGAACGTGACACAACCGACCCCGTAGTCACATGTACACAAAGTTCAAGATTATCAACACGGCCGTGTGTACAGGCAGCACAGTGTGCCAAAAATTTACTTCAAGAGTGTTCTGAGTATGAAACGCTGAGGCAGACATTGCCCAGAGAATCACATCTCTATGGACTACTGTATGAACTACAAAAGACAGTTAGTTTTATTTTGGAGACAAAAGTACATATATATATACATATTTCAAGTGACCGAAAGAAGAAGAACTGGATTAAGATGTAGATTATATGGTTAACTCAGGCTGATGCTTCAACCAGTTTAAAAGCCACCAGTGATTTGATAGCAATATCCTGAATAATACTGATGAAGTTGAACTATTCAACGAAATCAACCAGATAAATAATACTATGCACAGCAAGATGGAAGATTAGAAGGACACAAACGCTTAAGTGGATACAAAGTAGTGTATAGTTTTTAAAGTACTACAGAAAATGACACCCAGTACAAAAACATGGTGCTAGTTGTTGGATTTGTTACGGCAATTCCAGGAACCAATGCAGCTGTGAAAAGAATTTTTAAACTGATAAGTTCTTTGTGGACGTATGAAAAGATCTGTTTAATCATTAAGATGGTGAAGGCAATGATAGAGATGAAGACACCCGACTGTTTCATGCACATAATTTCACGAGAGTATCTCTAGAGATGAGGAACTTTTGACGAAAAAAATGTATTCACATAAATATATGAATGATGAGGATACATTGTAGTGCAGTTTTTAGTCATGTAGACAAGTCTTATTTCTGTCAGTTATTATATCATAATACTGTTGTCTATAGTACACAAGTGTCATATTTTGCTAGAAATAATTGTCTGAAATAATTTTTTTAAATGTTAGTAAAGATAATGCAACAACTCTATAATGCACATCAGCTATAAGTAAAAAATAACTTGTTTAAATATGTTATATACGAATTGCATTTAGGAAAGAAATTAGGAAAAGAGTTGGTATACTATCATGCATCCCGCCGAAGACGGATGTGTCGGGCAATTGGCGCAAATAAATCGGCGATACAACGCATTTCCATTCTCTGGACTACATCCTTCTGGAAATCTAATAGGACCATGGTCCTGTTACAAGAGATATCCAGTGGGAGTTTCAGAATGAACTCTGAAGAAGAAGAAGATATCATGTTTCGAACATATTGAGAGATCAAGTAAAATGGTTCGGTCTCCTTATGAGAATGAAGCATGAAGAATGAACCAAATACCAATAAGAGCATATAATACAAGAATATTCGGGCGTAAAGCCAAAGGTAGACCAAGGAAGGGTGAATAGAAAACATGAAGATACCCTTGAACAAACATGGACTAAATGCAACCTCGGCGACACATCTGACATTGGAACAACAGCTTAAGCTCCCACCCTTACGCCGTGTGAATGCGATCAACAATTATTCACCTGGTGATAGACAATTGACTAATTGCATACTATTGAATTTTTATGCTGCGCGTCCCTTTTTTTATGGCTGGGAAAAGCAGAAATGTCCAATTTTTGGGTCTAGGAAACATAGTCGCCCTATATTAACACGGTGGTTAAATGTATTCGACAACTTTGTACGTCAAGGCTGTCGACTGCACTTGTTCGTTGCAGTGTTCTGTAAAAAAAAAAAACACGTAGCACAACCTGATTTGTTAATGTTCGTAATCTGGGACATGCGCAGTTGAAGTCGGCACATTTTCACATCCGCCCTGATACTTTTACCACAGTCTCTGTTACCGGCAAGACGTTACAATCTGTGTTTACCTACCGACGCCCACAAGCTATCAAGTTTGTTCATCATGGAAACCAATTTTGTTGAAATTATAATGGATGCCGATTCTGATGACGAAATTATGAACCTCGCAGAGGCAGATATCGAGCAATTAGATATGTTAGATATAGATAATATTAGCGACACTGATTCTAATTCTTTTGGCAGCGTGGGTGACGACATTTTCGAGGACGAGATTGTTGAAAATTCTGGTGTCCCTTCGGGATACAGCCATGATTGGCTTAACAACTTTGATGAAGTTGTAGGACCTATAGGCTTAGCTGATAACGTTAGTGAGGTAGACGTGTTTCGTCGGTTTATTACAGATGATATTCTCAACATGTTGGCGACTGAAACTAATCGTTATGCTAAGCAGGTTAGTGAATCGAAGGGACAGGACGCCAGCAATTCATCTCGTGTGAAGCTGTGGAGGGAAGTCACAGCTGATGAGATGAGAGCCTTTGTTGCTTTGGTGCTCTTGATGGGACTGACCAAACGTCCCAACTATGAGTTGTATTGGTCAAATGATTGTCTCCTTGAGATGCATGGGTTTAGGAATATCATGAGTAGGAACAGATTTTTAGCTATTCTTTCATTCCTGCACCTTGTGGACAACACAAAAGCTGTTGCACGAGGGCAACCCGGTTACAGCAAGGCGTTCAAGATACAAGCGTTTGTGGACACACTTCTTCCTCTGTTTCAACAACATTATGGTCTCTCTAAAGAAATTAGTGTCAATGAAAGCATGATTACTTTCAAAGGTAGGATTAGTTTTATGCAGTACATGCCCAAGTCACCCGCAAAGTCGGTTATGAAGGCTTGGGCACTCACTGACTCGAAGACTAGTTATCTTTGGAACTGGAAGCTGTACCTTGGGAAGGATGACAATTTGGACCGTACCAAGGGGTTGGCTTACAGTATTGTGACTCATTTAGTTGCCCCTGTATATGGTAAGGGCCATGTTGTCTACATGAACAACTTATTTTCCTCTCCTGATCTTTTCAAGAAGCTTGCAGAGAACCAGGTAGGCGCTTGTGGCACACTACGTTTGAATTGCAAAGGGGTTCCCAATGCGATAAAGTCTGCAAAGCCTACGGCTGGTAACCAACTTATTACTGCTAGGGATAGCAACATTCTCTACATGTCATGGTATCATAATGACAAGAGGCAAGTTAATTTGATGACATCTGCACACGATGCGCAGACCTTCACTAAGAAGATCTGTTCCAATCATCATGATCATGTGAGGGACATGGATAAACCATATGCTCTACAGTCCTATTCCATTAATATGTGTGGCGTTGATAAGCAGCTAACATATTATTTGTTAGCCCACAGGTCCTGCAAGTGGTGGAAGAAAATTTTCTTTTACATGTTGGAAGCTTGTTTTTTTAATTCACTAGTCCTGTGGAGAGCCAAACATCCGGGCCGAGTCAAGGCAGAAAAATTTCGCCTGCAGATTGTTCATGGTCTTCTTCAGGGTTGCCAGTCTAAGCCTATTTCTTCCTCTAGCGGAAGAAGAACAAGCCACCCACCGGATAGGATGATAGGAGCAACACACTACATTGCTATCAATCCTAAACGGTTGTCCAATGGCAAACATGTATTTCCTGACTGTGTGGTCTGTTCAAACCGGTCAAAGAAGCGCCACCAGACTCAGTATGTGTGCCCAGTGTGTAAGGTCACTCTGTGCCCATATCCCTGCTTCCAGAGATACCACACATTAGTCAGTTTTAAAATTGACTGTACTCCAGAGCTCCACAATCAGTAGGTAGGCATAATGGAGCGATGTCTGCCTCAGTATATTTCACAATATCAGAATCAGCATCCATGAATATCTCCACAAAGATGGTTTTCATTCTAGTAAAATTTGTTATCTGTGGTAGAGGAACTGGTAATGTGGCGCCTTGCTGCAAGTCACAAATTTACTAAAAGGACCAGGACAGGTCGGATTTGATGTACCGGTAAGACTTTTACGTTTTGTTTTTATGGGTTGTTGTTTTTTCGAAAAAATGTTATCACCACTTCCTAACATTATTCGTACGACACACAAAAAACAAACACATATTTATAGCGTTCAATTCCGTTTTTAATTGCGTAGTATAATATAAATCTCTAACAAAAAAAGTTATTGTGTTCTCCAAATGCCCATGTTATGTTGATTTTATTTTTTTGCGAAAATAATCTTTGCCACTTCTCCACACATCTAGTATGAAATATAATGAAATAATACAAATATTTAGGCCTATACAATTTGCAGTATTCAGCTCTGTACTTTTGCCAAAATGCAGTATAGATCTCCGTTATGTCCTTTGGCCCTTTGACTCGCCTTTGTTCTACTTTCGAGGTATTACCTAATCTTTGTAGTGTTATATAAGTTGCGAAAAGATTTTTCAAAAACATAACCGGAACAGTGGCATAGCGAGGGGATCGGCAGGGCGGCAAATTGATTTTTGTCCAGTCTTTCACAATCACTGACATATTTTTTTAAATGTCACATGGGTGGAAAATTATGATTCCCCTCTGGGCGCCATTGACTGATCCAGAGGCTGAGCATAGAAATTTTAATTGCTAATCTTTTAAGCAGTCATAAATTCATTGCAAAATGTAGATGTCAACAATGTGATTGAAAACATACACATACAAGAATGACAGAAATGGAAGTGATTAGTTGAGGGAATAAAATGTACTCTTTTTGGAAAGAACCAAAGATCACATAACACATGGCTGGGACTTTTGAGTCTACATACACTCGAATGGCTGTTGAAATTGAGAGCAAAGCATTTATGGGAATGTCCCGTGTGTTATGGTGCTAGTTTTTAATCAGGAAGAATCAAGAGGTAATAAAGTTTATAGATAAGTAGCTTAAGTGCCGTCTCCGCAATAAACGTTGGCTACAACAGAACTCCAACATCCACTGCCTCTTGTCTCTCCCACTTGTATCTCTGCCTACCGTAGTTTGTACACAGTTTTAAAATTTGGCCATAAAGTTCCCTGACTGAGGTGAATTTTTAAATATTTTAATAAATTGTATTAATTGTTTCTCATGCCATGCTTGTCTTTGCTTGCAAAGGAGGAACATCATCATCATTATTGAAGATAATATACCACTGTTTGTAGGTTGTTGATTCGCTGTTTGTAATGTTGAAGAAAATATACAGCCGTTTATAAATGTTGAAGATAAAATATAATTTTGTTTGTAGTTGTTGAAAATAATATATCGTTATCTGTAGTTGAAGATAATATGCTGCTGTTTGTAGATGTTGAAGATAATATACCGCTGTTTGTAGTTGTTGAAGATAATATAGCTCTATTTGTAGCTGCATATTACATCATAGGTCTACATGTTTCTATTTATAAAACAATTTCAGGTGCTGAAGTCAAGAGGGCGTGTTTCAGATCAAGGGTCATCGGATTCAAGCGAGGAGGAAACAGCGTTAAAAGAGGTAAAAAACATATATAAATCTTTTTTAATTATTGACTTTATTATGTAAGCTACCTATCGTCTAATTCACAAATACAGACCTATAATTTGTATCTAGTGTGACTGGGGGGCTGATTTCTGAGGTGTGTGCAAAAAGTAAGCTACAGGAACCATCAGCATGCATACTCTTTATTATGTGCTGGTAGAGACCAAGCACTGTGTTTGCCCAGTGTGTATTGAGGTTATTTAGTAAACTAAACAAATGTGTATCTGTTCCAAGTGATCAACTTTGATACTATTGAATGTTTGCTAACTTTCATGTGATTGGACACCTGTTTTAGAGCTGGCCATAAATTACAATATGTAGCAGGGCGGGGGCCAGAATAAAAGATTGACATTTGGTGACAGGGGGGGGGGGGGGGGTTGACGCCAACAAAACTTTTCTTTAATACAATAATTAGAATTCTGAAAAAAATAGCAATTTCTACGTCTAATATTTTTGTGGCATAATTTTGAGTAGTGAGTCCCTGAACTCAAGACATTTTGCTGAAAGGAAGAAGGGGGTACAAAAGGTGAACAATATTTATTGTTGAGGTAATTCATGAACAGCCCCTTACAGAATAACTTGAAACAGGGTAAATGTAGTTTTGCTAATCACTGGAAACACATAATCACACATACAAATCGATGTTTCTACCAAACGGCCTTTATCAAGATTGTATACACATATATAAAATAACAAGCGGGAACGACACTGATGTTCACATGGTCTAACAAAATATGGAAATGACAGGAAGGATTGAAACTAGATCAGAGGTGTTACAAACAGGAAATATGCAAAACACACCCAAATACATTTGAAAATGAGAAATGATGGAACAACTTGATATCTTCCATACAACTGGACCTCATTGATCCCAAAAGGAGTAAGAGTGCCATATTCATATATAGGCCTATAGTGGTTCTCAAGCGTGTGACTGGTCTGATCGTCAGAGAAGCACGCCTTAATGGCTGTCCGCAGAATATTGTGAGCACCCCGATGGCCTGGGACATACCTCGTATATACACAGATAAACTATCTCTGAATAACAGACTGAATAAAAAGCTTGTCAATAGACCCACTCTAATAGAAGGCTTCTAAATAGAGCAGCTTCTGAATAAAAGGCTTATCAATAGACCAAATATAATAGAAGGCTTTGAATAAGAGTCTTGTCAATAGACCCACTATAATAGAAGGCTTCTCAATTGAGCAGCTTTGAATAGGTCACCCTGAATGAAAGGCTTCTCAAACCATTGCATACTGTTAATAGTTGGAGTCTTCTTTGTATAAAAGAAAGAACTGGAGAAACATTCCAATGGACATACCTGGGAACAGAAACAAACATGTTCTTCATAGTCATTGTACAGGAATATCAGGGGCCAAATTAAATAAAAGAGCTGCTCATAACTCTTAATGTAGTAAGCTACAGCAAGTGTTAGGTGGGGTGGCAGTTCCCTTGATTGCTGTATTTACCTTCCCTAACTCATGTGGCAGGTACCCATGTACAGCTGGGTCGACTGGAGGGGCGGTTGTGCCAGGCGAGAAATCACTACCTGTATTATTATTTGTATGGACGTGGTTTCTAACCTGATATGTAACCCGATGATAGTAAGCAAGCTCACTATCAACTAGAATGCCACGCTCCTCTGCAGTAATGACAGTTTCTTAATCTTATCCCCCTCAATATTGCCTCATTGCATTGTATTTTGAATTTCCTCTTCTGATGCGACCAATAAATGTAAACTTTTTTCTTTTGTTAGTAAGTAACTATCCTTTGTTGATATCTTTCTCAGTTTCTCCATTAGTTTTTCTACCTGTGAGACTCAACATTCCTCATGTATCTTACATGTTGTATTGTATGAATATCAAGCAGTAAACCTAACGGGCGGTCCATAAATTACATTCAAAAATTGTCCCAATTTTTTACCCTATGCCAACAGCTCAACTGTCATTAAACAAATTTTTACCCCCCTCCCAGTATAATTTTTTATTACTAAAAAAAATACGAAAAACCCACATTTTGCAGATTTTTCTAGTAATGTTTCAAATTCAATACAATGGTGAATAGAAAACACATTTTCTATCAACCCCTCCCTTGTCTACAACTGTTAAATATTTTCAGACACCCCCCTTTTCCTTTCCTTGTCTGCAACAGTTAAATATTTTATTTTAAGCATGCTTCCCTTTTTACTATCGGAATTTGCTGTATTTCTCATAATCATATGTTTTCTTCCTTTTACGCACAGGAGTTGCTGTCAGATCGTGTCAAGATGAGTTTCATAGAAAGAAATGCACCTGGTGTGCCAGGATTTTTTGGTATTCTGGCTTTGGTTGGTGCCGGGATAGCTGCATACAGTAGATTATAACCAAATTGATGTTCTTTTGTTCTGGCTTTGGCTGGTGCTGGGATAGCTGCATACAGTAGATTATAACCAAATTGACGTTCTTTTGGTGCTTTGGCTGGTGCCGGGTATGACCCGCTACACAAAACCTACAACAGATTATAACCAAACGTAGGATTTGTATAGTCATTAAAGTCACTGTGCCCTCATTTACATTGCTGGTCATATCACATAAATTGTGGGTATTTAGTGCAGATATGATCGTCACAACGTCAATATTTATATGAAAAATACTATACTCATGTCTTTGGAAATATTTGGTAAAGGAACTCTTATCACAACAAAACTTATTTTTTGGTGAGTGAAACTCTGCAACAAACTGCTGGGACACACTGGACCATGGAAATACACAAAACTTTCAATGGCATCATATTGGAACACATTTCATTTCAAATTCAGTGCACTACTCTATAGACTACACTATATAGGGCCCATGACATACCGGTATAGATCTATACATATGTATATTTATTAAAATTTTCATTGTGCAAAATTTAATCTTCCAAATTCCTTATGTTGAATATATCAGTCATTTATTTTCTATTTGTTTTATACAAGCCATGTTTGTTCCAGTATAACTCAAGTTATGGCCAAGTGCTTTTAGTAAACTTTTATTTGAAATGTTTTATATACAACATTCTCATAAATACCACAACACTCATGATGACCCTTACACAATATTAATATAGGATGTTCTACAGTGCATATGAACTCCCCCATCTAACCAATCTTGTTTTAAGTTCGTCCTATTGAGGGAAGTCCAAAACAGGATAGGGACTATGCTATATGAATATTTACATTGTAATAGAGGTGCTATAGTTTTCTTTTTCTTTTCAGTTCCCTGTGAAAAATGGACAAACTGTCACATTCCAATGATTTCTGTGCTATCTTTTTCAAATGTGCCCATGAGGTCTCAATTGATTTGGTTTCTTTCTCCAGTTGTTCCCATCTTCTAATTTCGCTTTTTCCCTATGGGTTCTAGTCTGGTGCATGTCTGATTTATGTTGTCTGGCTTCTTTCTGAGGGTATGTTCGATCCATTTCCATTTTCTATTTTTTTTTTTATACCTCCACCAGATACTGGCATGATCTCTATTCAAAGTAGTTGACGGAGTTGAGGTCATTTCAGTTAATTATATCTAGATGGTTGTAGTCACCAACATTATTTGAATGCACCTGTTATAACCAACGGTTGCTAGTTTCCATGGTTATGGCTAACATACATCCCAGTTTGAGAGATTGTCCCTATTTAAACATCACAGTCCTGGTCTGTTTGAATTACATCACAGTTTACTAAAAATTCTCACATGCATTTGTTTATGTTTGAATCACCACACATAGTACCACTGCAGGTTCTGTTGCCAGACATGAAATTTAAGGATGTCTAATTGATTAGTTAGTTCAGTGATCATGTTATATTTGCCTTTGACTTGCCATATTTTGTGATTGTCAGGGTCCTTCAGTCCAGGATCTAATAATGACTAACAATTTAAACTAAACTGCTCTGGGTGTTTTGACCAAATTTAAAACAAGGAATTTCTTAGAAAAATGTGTTGTGAATAATGTGAAAGAACTGATAAACCTAATAAAGTATTACTTTTGATTATGTAAAATGTGTTTAGTTTAAATTATTTTAAATGTCATTGTTCTATTGAACATTTTTAATGTTTGTGCAGTCAAACAAAACATAGCAGTCATACTCATTAGCTCGTAGAGAGTGCTCACTTTTATTTGTGTCGCTAGCTTAGTTTTCATAATTACACAAGAAATACACTTAACCAACCTACAAGTCATTAAAAAATTTGATAACACTAAGAATAATTTTCTGTTTTATTGTTTATTTGCTTCTTCATGAAGGTCCCTATTGGACCTCAACATAGTCTTTATTCCTTCATTTTTTCATATTTTACATTTAGTATTTTTACTATTTAGTAGTAAAAATACTAAAAGTAGAAATAGTACATTATCCTTAGTGTTATCACTTATTTTTGTTACTGTGGAACTCTCCACTTTGTTGGATATTCTATTATGGTTTAGTTATAAAAACATGTGTTGTCTTTTCATTTCTACCCTAAAAAAAAGGGCCAAGTAGTCTCTTTCTAGGCATGAAAGGGCAGGCCAAGAACATGATGGACTGATGACATTAAAGATAAAATGAATATGTTGTTGGATAATGCAAGCAGATAATGCATTCTAATATGGAACTAGAATGTGTAAACAAATTTAAATATCAGGGAGCAAATATGAAGAATTCCAGAGATTATTCAGTCAGATTATTCTTAACACTAAAATTATCACAATTGAGAAAGCTGTGGCAAAGTAGTAGTAATGCTATTATACAATAATCTTTTTAAGATCGTGTTTTTCCTGTGGCAACATATGAATGCGAGATTTGGACTTTAAACAAGACAATATCCAAAAGAATAAATTCATTTGAATAAAGTGCTAAAGAAAGATCCTACAAGCATCATGGACAGAGAAAAAAGAACATTGAAATTACTAAAACTAAATCATCTTCTTCTGAGTTTGTTCTTAAACTCCTGCAGGGTGTAGTCTGGAGAACGAAATGCGTTGTGTCATGGTTTACAGCATTGCTGCGATATTTGCGAATTTCGGCCTGAATCATCTGACTTCAGCATGGCTTTGGGTCACTGACCCTATATGGGATGGGACAGCCAACTCCATCCCATAACCTCCTTAGTTGCCTTTTACGACAAGCGTGGAAGGTTGACAGTGTTGCTATTCTTTGCTCCCCTTTCAGGCCCTGGGAACACATGGGCGTAAAAACTAAATGAAGGGTAGCTTCTAAGTACCATTATAAGAAGGAAGATACATTATTTTGAACACTTAAAGCGACATGATGGTATCCCAAGGCTGATTCTAGAGGGTTAAGAAGAAAAGGAAGACCAAGAAGATGATGGACCAGCGACATTGAAGAATGTCTGTACATGTCGCTGGCCAATGCAGGGCTGCTTGCCTGAGACAGAGAGGGGTTTAGAGAATCTATGATGAAGACAACGTTCTGGAAATATGTCACTGGATATATATATATATATATATATATATATAGAGAGCACTGAATTCTTCACTTTAAAATACTTGATTTGGTTAACCATAATTCTCCGTACAGTCGTTTCACTACTCGTAGACAGTTAGTGTCATCTTTGTGCGCTTATTTTACTTGTTTCATTGCGATAGATATTACACTTTTTGGCTGGGTTAATACCTGGCTGTGACTTTTGCATAGGTCACTGTTAACATTTTGTCTGCATATTTACATCATGGAAATATGTCTGACTTTTGATGGATTTTTCAAAATTTGCTGGGTTTTGACCCAATTTTTTCACATTAGAAGATATTTTTCATATATACACTGATGATGACAGCCATATAGTTACAATGAAAATATGCATGATGTAGGTAATTTGCATACCAAATGAGAAGGAAATTTGTGATACTAATTGTGACATTACAAATTTTGTCAGAGTGATGTAGTTTTTCGAGTAGAAGTTGAGAATTTTGTAGAAAACATTGGCCTGTACACAATCTTGATAAGATTGCCACATGTTATGAATACTTTAGCACCATTGTCAACAAGGAGTTTAACAATTTGCAGCAGATCTGACAAATTTATATGTAACATAACACACAGAACAAATAGAAAGAAAACATGCTGGATATCTGCAACTGCCATTGAAATAAAACGTCTTTTTTATATTTATGTTCTGATGGGTCTGTGTATTCTGCTTGAGTATGGCATGTATTGAAGTACAGATATCATGAAAAACAAACACAAAATGCCTACAGAAGGATGAAAGTGAGCCTCAGACTAATCACAGGGGGCATGAAGACCACCCCAATTCAATCAATGGAAAAACATATAAACATTCAGCCACTTGAAAACTGGTGCACAGAAAGAGTACCATTACACAGACAGAAGATGCTTCGCATGCCAAACTATCCAATGCACCCCAAATTCAAGTTACACAAAAAACAGATTAAAGAACTAGCTTCTTGCATATATCAAAACAACTGCATAACCAACAGGATAATATCCTCCCCAATGACATCAAAAAATAGAAATTCTTTCTGGCTTTGATGAACCAATTTACAGTCCAAAAAACATCTGCATCGTCAAAGAAGTCCCTGGGATCATCAACAGAGAACACCAGACACCACCTCAGCTAAAGTCCCTGGCACAGGAAATGATTGCACACAATTATGATCCTAAAATATCTACACAGATTTGGAAACAAAAAAAAAAGCTCAAGTATCACTCTTCAAAAAAGTTTTCACACCGCCATGCCCGCATTTTCTGACCTGAGTCTATTGCTGCTGAAACAGACGTCGACATCAGGACAAAACTCTGGTCCTTGCTGTAGTTTTCTTTGTTGTTCTGGCCGTCCACAAACTGTGAGGACTGAAGTTCTAGCATTGTTATTAAATCTAACAGATATTTCTGAATATACTGGACAGCAAGTTGTCGTACACCATTGCGGGAATTCCCATTCAACAGTGAAATGTTGTTGGTATGTGTGCATGAGGCTGAGAACGTGCGCATACAGAGAATATTAGAAATGGGAGTATCTAGAGGTGAGGGAAGGAAAGGTAACTTTTGTGGAAAGTCCTGAAGATAACACAATCAACACCTGACCAGGACTCTTGAGTCTACATACACTGCGATGGCTGCTGGAGCGGAGAGCACTTATGGGAATGTCCCGCGTGCTGTGAAGCCATTTTCTAATCAAGAATCTTCAAAGACTGCCTTCCCATTGTGGTATCACTAGAAATGAGAGAGCTGATGCCCTGACAAAAGTAGGAGGTAAAATGGAACAATTTAGCTAACCTCTGCCAAAACACTAATCCTCAACCTTTACACATCACAGTGGAAGAAAGATATGAATATTGACTCAAAATCAGACCCCATCATCTTTTGACTTAGAACTGGCCACTGCAGGCTACCTGTACCAGATCAGGGTGGCCCACACAAATGAATATCCATACAAGACAGGCATACAAACTCCAGAACAAATACTCTAAGATTGTACAGAATACAAAGAACTGCAAGGAAAAGACATGACCACAATGTCACAACAGAGGCAAAAACTTTGGGGCTGTCGCACTGACCTGAAGATCTAGCAAGACCAAAAGATGCCTGAATGCAGAAAGAGTACAGAGTTCAACGTTTCAGGCATATCATATATCAACCTATTTGGGGAAAAGGAAATTTGAAAATATATCTCAATATTTTCGTCTCAATATGACTTCACTACTCAGCACTCCCACTGTAAAAAAAAACATCCCGCTATTTTGTTGAGCTTATTTTTAAACATATATATGTATTGAATTATCTTTATAGGTTCGTGCAAGATTATTAATTTTTCTGTTGATCTGCCAAGTCTGAGTGTGATATGATGAATAGTTTGAAAGAAAATGCATTTTTAACATCATCATATTGATAATTTGGAGTTGTGCCCCTTGTCTTATGATGTGACTTGACAATAGGGAAATCTCATAGTGGTGATAGGGTTACCCTGTTCAGCACTGAATCATTCACTTTAAAATACATGATTTGGTTGACCTATTCGGCACTGAATCATTGAATTTAAAAATACTTTATTTCTTTGAGCTATTCAGCACTAAATAATTCAATATATAATACTTTGTTTGACCTATTCAACACTGAATCATTAACTTAATGAAGTAGTAAATGATAGATAAAAGTCAGGTTTAGTTAAATAAAATGTACCCCTTATAGGGAGATACTCTGCTTTCAACTGAGCACGCTAGTCCAATTTGGATATTTATACCAGAACTTTTACTCATTAAAACATAATGGAAGTTGTGGTTCAAGTAATCCTATCACCATGACCTTCAAGGATATGGCTAAACTACAGATATATGCTCAGATATATGTCCCTTGTAGCAGGACCATAGTTCTAATAGATTTCCAGCAGGATGTAGTTATGAGAATGAAAATGCGTTGTGACGCCGCTTTATTTGTGCCGATGGCCCAACACATCCGTCTTCGGCTATCTTTGCGGAGTCTAAAAATTGTGTATTGATGTGACCTGCTTAGTTTTAGAATGGGGTCTTTTGGAAAGTTACTGCCTCTTCTCTGACTCCATGATTGTTTGTATTTTATTTTGATAAGAGTTTTTGCTTCTGTCAGTGATATTCTGTGCTGGAATTGTTCCTTTTTTTTCACCTGCTTTTGCCAGTCTGTCATCTGACTCATTTCCTGAAATTCCACAGTGTGCAGGGATCCACTGCAGCACAACTTTATTGTTAACAGACAATTGATTTAAAAGTTCTACATTTGTTTTTGTTAGAAGATCTTTAGGTTCATTTTGGATGGTACGGAATACTAACATACAGTCACACATGAAGACTATATTAACTCCTTTGAATCGCTGTTCCTCTAGAACCTTTGATGCTTCTAAGATTGCTTGTAGCTCCCCTCTGTAGTTTGTTGATAATTTGCCAGTAGCGATTGAAAGTTCTAGTTTTGGGGTGTTTGGTATGAGTATTAGTATCCCAGCTGCTCCTTTCTTTACTGCACCCTCTGATGATCCATCTGTGGAGACGTAAATCCACTTGCGTTGCTGTATTGGGTGTCTAGGTGATCAAGTGTTTTTGCCTTGAGGACAGTAGGGGTTTCCATAGTTTTGCTCTTATTCCTGGGATTGTAAGTGTTGCAGTATATATGGGTGAGGTGTTTGCGATATTGTAATGTGCTTCTAGCTGTTCCCATTCATCCGAATTGTTGCTGGTTACTTCTTCATTGGTTTTAGCAAGTTTTTTTTTTAATAGATGATTGAAACTTGTTCTTTTCATCCGTTTTGTTAGTTCATTTGTTTTCTCATGCATATGGTGATGTTTCAGACGTCTATATTTTTTGGTCATTATTGTGATTTTCTCATCCCTGTGGTCTGTTAGGTTTTGTAATCCTGCTGTTGCTTCCATTGACATTATAGGTGTGCTCCTTAGTCCTCCTGTTATATTTCGGAGACCTGCATTTTGAATTTTGTCCAGCTTCTGAAGATTGATATTTGCGGCTGTTGCATATGTGCTTAATCCATATTCCAGAGTTGGACGAATATGACCTACATAGACTTGTTTTATGATTTTTATGTGAGCTCCCCAATCTGTCCAGATAGTTTTTTTCATTATTTGTAATCTGTGTGTGGATTTATTTTCTGTCTCTTCAATGTGTGATCCCCATGTAACCCTCTTGTCAAATGTTAGTCCCCGGTAGACTGTGTTATTTTCTTTTGTGAATGGGGTATTGTTTAGTGGGAGAGTGTAATTTTCAGGTTTTGTGGAGAGGGTGAAGAGTGTGGTGACGGTCTTGCTTTTGTTTATTTGAACACCCCAGGTTTTTGCCCACTCTTCATCTTTGTTTATTGCCTCCTGGCTTCTAACTTTTACAACTGCAATATATTCTGATTGGGTCCAGATAGCAAGATCCTCTGCATGGAAAGCTCTATGTGCATATGGTGTGAATAGTTTTGGCGGGTCGACTATAAAAATTATGAAGAGTGTGGGGGATAGAACTCTTCCTTGTGGGACGCCTTCGTTTATGTTGACCATTTTACTTTTCATTTCCTGGAATTTGAATCTTGCATGTCTGCCTCGTAGGAAGCTTTTTATCCACTGTAATATTTTGCCTTTCACTCCCTGGAATTTGACTCTTGCATTTCTGCCTCGTAGGAAGCTTTTTATCCACTGTAACATTTTGCCTTTCACTCCCTGGAGTTTGACTCTTGCATTTCTGCCTCGTAGGAAGCTTTTTATCCACTGTAACATTTTGCCTTTCACTCCCTGGAGTTTGACTCCTGCATGTCTGCCTCGTAGGAAGCTTTTTATCCACTGTAACATTTTGCCTTTCACTCCCTGGAGTTTGACTCTTGCATTTCTGCCTCGTAGGAAGCTTTTTATCCACTGTAACATTTTACTTCCGATTTCTTTCTGGGTGAGTTTTAGCAATAGCCCCTCTTTCCAGAGAATCTAACTTGGTGCTGCCGAAGACCAACCAGATATACCAATCATCTACCATCAGAAAATGAACAGATGATCAAGTTAATAAGAAACCACAAACACCAACACAAGATGACTATCACATTATGAACAGATCAGAACAAGTTGTAATTCTACGGCTCAGAACGTGACACAACCGACCCCGTAGTCACATGTACACAAAGTTCAAGATTGGCAACACGGCCGTGTGTACAGGCAGCACAGTGTGCCAAAAATTTACTTCAAGAGTGTTCTGAGTATGAAACGCTGAGGCAGACATTGCCCAGAGAATCACATCTCTATGGACCACTGTATGAACTACAAAAGACAGTTTTATTTTGGAGACATAAATACATATATATATACATATTTCAAGTGACAGAAAGAAGAAGAACTGGATTAAGATGTAGATTATATGGTTAACTCAGGCTGATGCTTCAACCAGTTTAAAAGCCACCAGTGACGTTGATAGCAATATCCTGAATAATACTGATGAAGTTGAACTATTCAACGAAATCAACCAGATAAATAATACTATGCACAGCAAGATGGAAGATTAGAAGGACACAAACGTTGAAGTGGATACAAAGTAGTGTATAGTTTTTAAAGTACTACAGAAAATGACACCCAGTACAAAAACATGGTGTTAGTTGTTGGATTTGTTACGGCAATTCCAGGAACCAATGCAGCTGTGAAAAGAATTTTTAAACTGATAAGTTCTTTGTGGACGTATGAAAAGATCTGTTTAATCATTAAGATGGTGAAGGCAATGATAGAGATAAAGACACCCGACTGTTTCATGCACATAATTTCACGAGAGTATCTCTAGAGATGAGGAACTTTTGACGAAAAAAATGTATTCACATAAATATATGAATGATGAGGATACATTGTAGTGCAGTTTTTAGTCATGTGGACAAGTCTTATTTCTGTAAGTTATTATATCATAATACTGTTGTCTATAGTACACAAGTGTCATATTTTGCTAGAAATAATTGTCTGAAATAATTTTTTTAAATGTTAGTAAAGATAATGCAACAACTCTATAATGCACATCAGCTATAAGTGAAAAATAACTTGTTTAAATATGTTATATACGAATTGCATTTAGGAAAGAAATTAGGAAAAGAGTTGGTATACGATCATGCATCCCGCCGAAGACGGATGTGTCGGGCAATTGGCGCAAATAAAACGACGATACAACGCATTTCCATTCTCTGGACTACATCCTTCTGGAAATCTAATAGGACCATGGTCCTGTTACAAGAGATATCCAGTGGGAGTTTGAGAATGAACTCTGAAGAATAAGAAGATATCATGTTTCGAACATATTGAGAGATCAAGTAAAATGGTTCGGTCACCTTATGAGAATGAAGCATGAAGAATGAACCAAATACCAATAAGAGCATATAATACAAGAATATTCGGGCGTAAAGTCAAAGGTAGACCAAGGAAGGGTGGATAGAAAACATAAAGATAGCCTTGAACAAACATGGACTAAATGCAACCTCGGCGACACATCTGACATTGGAACTACAGCTTAAGCTCCCACCCTTACGCCGTGTGAATGCGATCAACAATTATTCACCTGGTGATAGACAATTGACTAATTGCATACTATTGAATTTTTATGCTGCGCGTCCCTTTTTTATGGCTGGGAAAAGCAGAAATGTCCAATTTTTGGGTCTAGGAAACATAGTCGCCCTATATTAACACGGTGGTTAAATGTATTCGACAACTTTGTACACACATCTCTTGTCAATGCTGTCGACTGCACTTGTTTGTTGCAGTGTAGTGTAAAAAAAAACACGTAGCACAACCTGATTTGTTAATGTTCGTAATCTGGGACATGCGCAGTTGAAGTCGGCACATTTTCACATCCGCCCTGATACTTTTACCACAGTCTCTGTACCGGCAAGACGTAGCAATCTGTGTTTACCTACCGACACCCAAGCTAGCAAGTTTGTTCATCATGGAAACCAATTTCGTTGAAATTATAATGGATGCCGATTCTGATGACGAAATTGTGAACCTCGCAGAGGCAGATATCGAGCAATTAGATATGTTAGATATAGATAATATTAGCGACACTGATTCTAATTCTTTTGGCAGCGTGGGTGACGAAATTTTCGAGGACGAGATTGTTGAAAATTCTGGTGTCCCTTCGGAATACAGCCATGATTGGCTTAACAACTTTGATGAAGTTGTAGGACCTATAGGCTTAGCTGATAACGTTAGTGAGGTAGACTTGTTTCGTCGGTTTATTACAGATGATATTCTCAACATGTTGGCGACTGAAACTAATCGTTATGCTAAGCAGGTTAGTGAATCGAAGGGACAGGACGCCAGCAATGCATCTCGTGTGAAGCTGTGGAGGGAAGTCACAGCTGATGAGATGAGAGCCTTTGTTGCTTTGGTGCTCTTGATGGGACTGACCAAACGTCCCAACTATGAGTTGTATTGGTCAAATGATTGTCTCCTTGAGATGCATGGGTTTAGGAATATCATGAGTAGGAACAGATTTTTAGCTATTCTTTCATTCCTGCACCTTGTGGACAACACAAAAGCTGTTGCACGAGGGCAACCCGGTTACAGCAAGGCGTTCAAGATACAAGCATTTGTGGACACACTTCTTCCTCTGTTTCAACAACATTATGGTCTCTCTAAAGAAATTAGTGTCAATGAAAGCATGATTACTTTCAAAGGTAGGATTAGTTTTATGCAGTACATGCCCAAGTCACCCTCAAAGTCGGTTATGAAGGCTTGGGCACTCACTGACTCGAAGACTAGTTATCTTTGGAACTGGAAGCTGTACCTTGGGAAGGATGACAATTTGGACCGTACCAAGGGGTTGGCTTACAGTATTGTGACTCATTTAGTTGCCCCTGTATATGGTAAGGGCCATGTTGTCTACATGAACAACTTATTTTCCTCTCCTGATCTTTTCAAGAAGCTTGCAGAGAACCAGGTAGGCGCTTGTGGCACACTACGTTTGAATTGCAAAGGGGTTCCCAATGCGATAAAGTCTGCAAAGCCTACGGCTGGTAACCAACTTATTACTGCTAGGGATAGCAACATTCTCTACATGTCATGGTATGATAATGACAAGAGGCAAGTTAATTTGATGACATCTGCACACGATGCGCAGACCTTCACTAAGAAGATCTGTTCCAATCATCATGATCATGTGAGGGACATGGATAAACCATATGCTCTACAGTCCTATTCCATTAATATGTGTGGCGTTGATAAGCAGCTAACATATGATTTGTTAGCCCACAGGTCCTGCAAGTGGTGGAAGAAAATTTTCTTTTACATGTTGGAAGCTTGTTTTTTTAATTCACTAGTCCTGTGGAGAGCCAAACATCCTGGCCGAGTCAAGGCGGAAAAATTTCGCCTGCAGATTGTTCATGGTCTTCTTCAGGGTTGCCAGTCTAAGCCTATTTCTTCCTCTAGCGGAAGAAGAACAAGCCACCCACCGGATAGGATGATAGGAGCAACACACTACATTGCTATCAATCCTAAACGGTTGGCCAGTGGCAGACGTACAATTCCTGACTGTGTGGTCTGTTCAAACCGGTCAAAGAAGCGCCACCAGACTCAGTATGTGTGCCCAGTGTGTAAGGTCACTCTGTGCCCATATCCCTGCTTCCAGAGATACCACACATTAGTCAGTTTTAAAATTGACTGTACTCCAGAGCTCCACAATCAGTAGGTAGGCGTAATGGAGCGATGTCTGTCTCAGTATATATCACAATATCAGAATCAGCATCCATGAATATCTCAACAAAGATGGTTTTAATTTTAGTAAAATTTGTTGTCTGTGGTAGAAGAACTGGTAATGTGGCGCCTTGCTGCAAGTCACAAATTTACTAAAAGGACCAGGACAGGTCAGATTTGATGTACCGGTAAGCATTTTAAGTTTTGCTTTTATGGGTTTTTTTTTTTAGAAAAAATGTTTTCACCACTTCCTAACATTTGTAAGACACATAAAAAACAAAAACATATTTATAGTATTCAATTCTGTTTTTAAATGCGTAGTATAATATATTTCAAAATCTCTGACAAAAAAGTTATTGTGTTCTCCAAATACCCATGTAATGTTGATTTTATTTTTTGCGAAAATAATCTTTACCACTTCTCCACACATCTAGTATGAAATATAATGAAATGATACAAATATTTAGGCCTATACAATTTGCAGTATTCAGCTCTGTATTTTGCTAAAATGCAGTATAGATATCCGTTATGTCCTTTGACTCGCCTTTGTTCTACTTTTGAGGTATTCTAATCTTTGCAGTGTTAGATATGTTGCGTAAAGATTGTCAAAAACATAACCGGAGCAGTGGCGTAGCGAGGGTGCGGCAGGGCGGCAAATTGATTTTTATCCAGTCTTTCACAATCACTGACATATTCTTTTAATGTCACAAGGGTGGAAAATTATGATTCCCCTCTGGCCGCCATTGACTGATCCAGAGGCTGAGCATAGAAATTTTAATTGCTAATCTTTTAAGCAGTCATAAATTCATTGCAAAATGTAAATGTCAACAATGTGATTGAAAACATACACATACAAGAATGACAGAAATGGAAGTGATTAGTTGAGGGAATAAAATGTACTCTTTTTGGAAAGAACCAAAGATCACATAACACATGGCTGGGACTTTTGAGTCTACATACACTCGAATGGCTGTTGAAATTGAGAGTAAAGCATTTATGGGAATGTCCCGTGTGTTATGATGCTAGTTTCTAATCAGGAATAATCAAGAGGTAATACAAGTTTATAGATAAGTAGCTTAAGTGCCGTCTCCGCAACAAACGTTGGCTACAACAGAACTCCAACATCCACTGCCTCTTGTCTCTCCCACTTGTATCTCTGCCTACCGTAGTTTGTACACAGTTTTAAAATTTGGCCATAAAGTTCCCTGACTGAGATGAATTTTTAAATATTTTTTTTTTATCACATTAATTGTTTCGCATGCGATACTCATCTTTGCTTGCGAAGGAGGAACATCATTATTGAAGATAATATACCACTGTTTGTAGGTTGTTGATTCGCTGTTTGTAATGTTGAAGAAAATATACAGCCGTTTATAAATGTTGAAGATAAAATATCATTTTGTTTGTAGTTGTTGAAGATAATATACTGCTGTTTGCAGTTGTTGAAGATAATATAGCTCTATTTGTAGCTGCA
This sequence comes from Meghimatium bilineatum, assembly GCA_034231615.1. Taxonomy (NCBI): domain Eukaryota; kingdom Metazoa; phylum Mollusca; class Gastropoda; order Stylommatophora; family Philomycidae; genus Meghimatium; species Meghimatium bilineatum. The sequence continues at coordinate 11,853,829 of CM067301.1, forward strand.
TATTACATCATAGGTCTACATGTTTCTATTTATAAAACAATTTCAGGTACTGAAGTCAAGAGGGCGTGTTTCAGAGCAAGGGTCATCGGATTCAAGCGAGGAGGAAACTGCGTTAAAAGAGGTAAAAGACATATTTAAATCTTTTTTAATTACTGACTTTATTATGTAACTTTTATTACTGACTTTATCTATCATCTAATTCACAAATACAGACCTATAATTTGTATCTAGCGTGAGTGAGGGGCTTATTTCTGAGGTGTGTGCAAAAAGTAAGCTACAGGAACCATCAGCATGCATACTCTTTATTATGTGCTGGTAGAGACCAAGCACTGTGTTTGCCCAGTGTGTATTGAGGTTATTTAGTAAACTAAACAAATGTGTATCTGTTCCAAGTGATCAACTTTGATACCATTGAATGTTTGCTAACTTTCATGTGATTGGACACCTGTTTTAGAGCTGGCCATAAATTACAATATGTAGCAGGGCGGGGGCCAGAATAAAAGATTGACATTTGGTGACAGGGGGGGGGGGTTGACGCCAACAAAACTTTTCTTTAATACAATAATTAGAATTCTGAAAAAAAAGCAATTTTTTCGTCTAATATTTTTGTGGCATAATTGTGAGGAGTGAGTCCCTGAACTCAAGACATTTTGCTGAAAGGAAGAATGGGGTACAAAAGGTGAACAATATTTATTGTTGTTATTGTTGAGGTAATTCATGAACAGCCCCTTACAGAATAACTTGAAACAGGGTAAATGTAGTTTTGCTAATCACTGGAAATACATAATCACACATACAAATCGATGTTTCTACCAAAAGGCCTTTATCAAGATTGTATACACATATATAAAATAACAAGCGGGAACGACACTGATGTTCACATGGTCTAACAAAATATGGAAATGACAGGAAGGATTGAAACTAGATCAGAGGTGTTACAAACAGGAAATATGCAAAACACACCCAAATACATTTGAAAATGAGAAATGATGGAACAACTTGATATCTTCCATACAACTGGACCTCATTGATCCCAAAAGGAGTAAGAGTGCCATATTTATATATAGGCCTATAGTGGTTCTCAAGCGAGTGACTGGTCTGGTCGTCAGAGAAGCACACCTTAATGGCTGTCAGCAGAATATTGTGAGCACCCCGATGGCCTGGGACATACCTCGTATATACACAGATAAACCATCTCTGAATAACAGACTGAATAAAAAGCTTGTCAATAGACCCACTCTAATAGAAGGCTTCTCAATAGAGCAACTTCTGAATGAAAGGCTTATCAATAGACCCACTATAATAGAAGATTTGAATAAGAGTCTTGTCAATAGACCCACTATAATAGAAGGCTTCTCAATTGAGCGGCTTTGAATAGGTCACCCTGAATGAAAGGCTTCTCAAACCATTGCATACTGTTAATAGTTGGAGTCTTCTTTGTATAAAAGAAAGAACTGGAGAAACATTCCAATGGACATACCTGGGAACAGAAACAAACATGTTCTTCATAGTCATTGTACAGGAATATCAGGGGCCAAATTAAATAAAAGAGCTGCTCATAACTCTTAATGTAGTAAGCTACAGCAAGTGTTAGGTGGGGTGGCAGTTCCCTTGATTGCTGTATTTACCTTCCCTAACTCATGTGGCAGGTACCCATGTACAGCTGGGTCGACTGGAGGGGCGGTTGTGCCAGGCGAGAAATCACTACCTGTATTATTATTTGTATGGACGTGGTTTCTAACCTGATATGTAACCCGATGATAGTAAGCAAGCTCACTATCAACTAGAATGCCACGCTCCTCTGCAGTAATGACAGTTTCTTAATCTTGTCCCCCTCAATATTGCCTCATTGCATTGTATTTTGAATTTCCTCTTCTGGTGTGACCAATAAATGTAAACTTTTTTCTTTTGTTAGTAACTATCCTTTGTTGATATCTTTCTCAGTTTCTCCATTAGTTTTTCTACCTGTGAGACTCAACATTCCTCATGTATCTTACATGTTGTATTGTATGAATATCAAGCAGTAAACCTAACGGGCTGTCCATAAATTACATTCAAAAATTGGCCCAATTTTTTACCCTATGCCAACAGCTCAACTGTCATTAAACAAATTTTTACCCCCCTCCCAGTATAATTTCTTATTACTAAAAAAAATACGAAAAAACCCACATTTTGCATATTTTTCTAGAATAGTTTCAAATGCAATACAATTGGTGAATAGAAAACACATTTTCAGACACACCCCCCCCCCCCATTTCCTTTCCTTGTCTACAACTGTTAAAGATTTTATTTTAAGCATGCTTCCCTTTTTACTATCAGAATTTGCTGGATTTCTCATAATTATATGTTTTCTTCCTTTTACGCACAGGAGTTGCTGTCAGATCGTGTCAAGATGAGTTTCATAGAAAAAAATGCACCTGGTGTGCCAGGATTTTTTGGTATTCTGGCTTTGGCTGGTGCCGGGATAGCTGCATACAGTAGATTATAACCAAATTGACGTTCTTTTTTTCTGGCTTTGGCTGGTGCCGGGATAGCTGCATACAGTAGATTATAACCAAATTGATGTTCTTTTGGTGCTTTGGCTGGTGCTGGGATAGCTGCATACAGTAGATTATATCCAAATTGACGTTCTTTTGGTGTTCTGGCTTTGGCTGGTGCCGGGATAGACCTACACAAAACCTACAACAGATTATAACCAAACTTAGTATTTGTATAGTCATTAAAGTCACTGTGCCCTCATTTACATTGCTGGTCATATCACATAAATTGTGGGTATTTAGTGCAGATATGATCGCCACGACGTCAACATTTATATCAAAAATACTACTACTCATGTCTGTGGAAATATTTGGTAAAGGAACTCTTATCACAACAAAAGTTATTTTTTGGTGAGTGAAACTCTGCAACAAACTGCCGGGACACACTGGACCATGGAAATTCACAACTTTCAATGGCATAATATTGGAACACATTTCATTTCAAATTCAGTGCACTACACTATATAGGGCCTATGACATACCGGTATAGATCTATACATATGTATATTTATTAAAATTTTCATTATGCAAAATTTAATCTTCCATTTTCCTTATGTTGAATATATCAGTCATTTATTTTCAATTTGTTTTATACAAGCCAAGTTTGATCCAGTATAACCCAAGTTATGGCCAAGTGCTTTCAGCAAACTTTTATTTGAAATGTTTTATATACAACATTCTCATAAATACCACAACACTCATGATGACCCTTACACAATATTAATATAGGATGTTCTACAGTGCATATGAACTCCCCCATCTAACCAATCTTGTTTTAAGTTCGTCCTATTGAGGGAAGTCCAAAACAGGATAGCGACTATGCTATATGAATATTTACATTGTAATAGAGGTGCTATAGTTTTCTTTTCAGTTCCCTGTGAAAAATGGACAAACTGTCACATTCCAATGATTATGTGCTATCTTCTTCAAATGTGCCCATGAGGTCTCAATTGATTTGGTCTCTTTCTCCAGTTGTTCCCATCTTCTAATTTTGCTTTTTCCCTATGGGTTCTAGTCTGGTGCATGTCTGATTATGTTGTCTGGCTTCTTTCTGAGGATATGTTTGATCCATCTCCATTTTCTACCATTTATATATACCTCCACTAGATACTGGCGTGATCTCTTAACTCATCATCTGATATCTCTCTTTATTCAAAGTAGGTGACGGAGTTGAGGTCTTTTCAGTTAATTATATCTAGATGGTTGTAGTCACCAACATTATTTGAATGCACCTGTTATAACCAACGGTTGCTAGTTTCCATGGTTATGGCTAACATACATCCCAGTTTGAGAGATTGTCCCTATTTAAACATCACAGTCCTGGTCTGTTTGAATTACATCACAGTTTACTAAAAATTCTCACATGCATTTGTTTATGTTTGAATCACCACACATTAGTACCACTGCATGTTCTGTTGCCAGACATGAAATTTAAGGATGTCTAATTGATTAATTAGTTCAGTGATCATGTTATATTTGCCTTTGACTTGCCATATTTTGTGATTGTCAGGGTCCTTCAGTCCAGGATCTAATAATGACTAAAAATTTAACTAAACTGCTCTGGGTGTTTTGACCAAATTTAAAACAAGGAATTTCTTAGAAAAATGTGTTGTGAACAATGTGAAAGGACTGATAAACCTAATAAAGTATTACTTTTTATTATGTAAAATGTATTTAGTTTAAATTATTTTAAATGTCATTGTTATATTGAACATTTTTAATGTTTGTGCAGTCAAACAAAACATAGCGGTCATACTCATTAGCTCGTAGAGAGCGCTCACTTTTATTTGTGTCGCTAGCTTAGTTTTCATAATTACACGAGAAATACACTTAACCAACCTACAAGTCATTAAAAAATTTGATAACACTAAGAATAATTTTCTGTTTTATTGTTTATTTGCTTCTTCATGAATGTCCCTATTGGACCTCAATATAGTATTATTCCTTTATTTTTTCATATTTTACTTTTAGTATTTTTTACTATTTAGTAGTAAAAATACTAAAAGTAGAAATAGTACATTATCCTTAGTGTTATCACTTATTTTTGTTACTGTGGAACTCTCCACTTTGTTGGATATTCTCTTATGGTTTGGTTATAAAAAAAATGTATTGTCTTTTCAACTCTACCCCAAAAACATGGCCAAGATGTCTCTTTCTGGGCATGAAAGGGCAGGCCAAGAAGATGATGGACTGATGACATTAAAGATAAAATGAATATGTTGTTGGATAATGCAAGCAGATAATGCATTCTAATATGGAACTAGAATGTGTAAACAAATTTAAATATCAGGGAGCAAATATGAAGAATTCCAGAGATTGTTCAGGCAAGATTAATTTTAACACTCAAATTATCACAATTGAGAAAGCTGTGGCAAAGTAGTAGTAATGCTATTATACAATAATCCTTTTAAGATCATGTGTTTTTCCTGTGGCAACATATGAATGCGAGACTTGGACTTTAAACAAGACAATATCCAAAAGAATAATTTCATTTGAATAAATTGCTTTCGGCCTGACACATCCGACTTCAGCATGGCTTTGGGTCACTGACCCTATATGGGATGGGACAGCCAACTCCATCCCATAACCTCCTTAGTTGCCTTTTACGACATGCGTGGAAGGTTAACAGTGTTGCTATTCTTTGCTCCCCTTTCGGGCCCGGGGAACACACGGGCGTAAAAACTAAATGAAGGGGGGGCTTCTAAGTACCATTATAAGAAGGAAGATACATTATTTTGAACACTTAAAGCGACATGATGGTATCCCAAGGCTGATTCTAGAGGGTTGAGAAGAAAAGGAAGACCAAGAAGATGATGGACCAGCGACATTGAAGAATGTCTGTACATGTTGCTGGCCAATGCAGGGCTGCTTGCCCGAGACAGAGAGGGGTTTAGAGAATCTATGATGAAGACAACGTTCTGGAAATAATATGTCACTGGATATATATATATATATATATAGCACTGAATTCTTCACTTTAAAATACTTGATTTGGTTAACCATAATTCTCCTTACAGTCTATCGTTTCACTACTCGTAGACAGTTAGTGTCATCTTTGTGCAATTATTTTACTTGTTTCATTGCGATAGATATTACACTTTTTGGCTGGGTTAATACCTGGCTGTGACTTTTGCATAGGTCACAGTTAACATTTTGTCTGCATATTTACATCATGGAAATATGTCTGACTTTTGATGGATTTTTCAAAATTTGCTGAGTTTTGACCCAATTTTTTCACATTAGAAGATATTTTTCATATATACACTGATAATGACAGCCATATAGTTACAATGGAAATATGCATGATGTAGGTAATTTGCATACCAAATGAGAAGGAAATCTGTGATACTAATTGTGACATTACAAATTTTGTCGGAGTGATGTAGTTTTTCGAGTAGCGGTGTGATGTAGTTTTTCGAGTAGAAGTTGAGAATTTTTAAAAAAATATTGGCCTGTACACAATCTTGATAAAAATTATGAAGAGTGTGGGGGATAGAATTCTTCCTTGTGGGACGCCTTCGTTTATGTTGACCATTTTACTTTTCATTTCCTGGAGTTTGAATCTTGCATGTCTGCCTCGTAGGAAGCTTTTTATCCACTGTAATATTTTGCCTCCAATTTCTTTCTGGGTGAGTTTTAGCAATAGCCCCTCTTTCCAGACAATCTAACTTGGTGCTGCCGAAGACCAACCAGATATACCAATCATCTACCATCAGAAAATTAACAGATGATCAAGTTAATAAGAAACCACCAACACAAGATGACTATCACATTATGAACAGATCAGAACAAGTTGTAATTCTACGTCTCAGAAAGTGACACAACCGACCCCGTAGTCACATGTACACAAATTCAAGATTGGCAACACGGCCGTGTGTACAGGCAGCACAGTGTGCCAAATATTTACTTCAAGAGTGTTCTGAGTATGAAACGCTGAGGCAGACATTGGTCAGAGAATCACATCTCTATGGACCACTGTATGAACTACAAAAGACAGTTAGTTTTAATTTGGAGACAAAAATACAGATATATATATACATATTTCAAGTGACCGAAAGAAGAAGAACTGGATTAAGATGTAGATTATATGGTTAACTCAGGCTGATGATTCAACAAGTTTAAAAGCCACCAGTGACGTTGATAGCAATATCCTGAATATTACTTATGAAGTTGAACTATTCAACGAAATCAACCAGATAAATAATACTATGCACAGCAAGATGGAAGATTAGAAGGACACAAATGCTGAAGTGGATACAAAGTAGTGTATACTTTTTAAAGTACTACAAAAAAAAGACACCCAGTCCCCATCGAGACCAGCACCGTGCAGAGGTGATGGGGATTAGTTCAGCAATCAGGGGCTGGAAACTAAGACTGGTCTGGCAATCCCACTCGAGCAGGACCATAGTCCTGCCCAAGTAAGTAGAGTGCTGAAGACGGAGACATCCAGCCAAAAGGCGCACAGATAATCAGGATGCCACGCACAAAACACAATGGAAACATGTCTACATGTATAAATAGTTATGGTGCCTGCCCTGTGGCGGACGTTCAGGCAGGGACGGTACCGGGCCCTATACCTCGAATGGGCCCAACCTCAGTTACTGGAAGTCCTTCTCAATTGCCCCGAGGAGCCAGGAGGAAAGAGAATAGAGCTACTGGCCAAACAAACAAACGACCAATAAAAATAATGCACTGGAATGCTGAGGGTGTCAACAGTAAAAGAGATGGATACAGCAAAATATTGGAACTTGAAAATGTGCTCAGTGAAGAACAAGTTAGTATATGCTGTATCCAAGAAACACACCTCAGCAGCGACATAGCCTTCAAAATCAGAGGCTACCAGTGCTACCGGTCTGACAGATAGGACAGGCGAAAGGGTGGAATTCTGACACTTGTTAAAAACAATATCAGCGCATGTCAGCTGGAAGTATATATGGAAGGGGCAGAATACCAGGTGCTCCAACTAAAAACAGACAGTGCAGAATTCCATCTCCTGAACTACTACTGCCCAAATGATAAACCATTGGCACTAGACACAATTCCAGACAAAGAGAGACTTATGGTGTGTGGTGACTTCAACAGCCACTCTCAGAGCTGGGGCTACGATCATATCGACAAGAGAAGTGAGGAACTTGAGAGCTGGCAGGATGAAAATAATCTTTTCCTTATTAACCAGCCAGCACACTCACCAACCTTCTACTCGAGAGCATGGCACACCACCTCTACACCAGACCTGGCATTCCACTCACCAGGCTTGGAATGGAACATCACACGTGTTGTTGGAAAGCAGCTTGGAGGTAGTGACCACAGACCAGTATTTCTGGAAATCCACAATGAATTTACCAAGGACAGCAGCACGCTCACTAGGTGGAATTATAAGAGGGCAGACTGGAAAATGTACCAGCATTCAACCAGTGTTCTAGCTAAGGACATGAACTTGGACAAAGACATCAATAAAGCAGTGAGTGAATTTTATAGATGTATACTACATGCTTCTAGTAAAACTATACCCAGGGGGGGGGCATGCAAAAACTACAAACCCTACTGGAATGATGAACTGGAAAAGCTGCAAAATGAGATGGAAACATCTAGACAGCAGGCTGAGAACAGACATAGCCAAGAATATCACAACAAATATCAGCAAACAAAGGCTAAATTTCAAAGAGCCAAGTTACAAGCCAGACGGAGCAGCTGGAAAGAAAAAACAGAGTCGCTGAACCTAGAAAGAAATACTAGGAAATTATGGAAACTTGTAAAACAACTAAATGATGAAGGTACAGGGAGAAATACCAGGATCACACTTTATAAAGATAGAAACATTTTAACAGGTAAACATGCAGCTGATTACTTTGCAGATTCCTTTGCAGAAGACAATAACGTCAAAGTCAGCCCAGACAAACAGCAGGAGGTTCGAGAGAACCAGGAAAACATTGGACAAGGCGAACCTATACCTGAAGTCATGGAGGCACCAATCACAATGAGAGAACTGGAGCATGCAATATCCAAATTGAAAATGAAAAAGTCCCCTGGAGCTGATGGAGTGTCCAATGAAATGATTAGAAACCTGGGAATTGCAGCAAGAGCAAAGCTACTGCAGATCTTTAACACAAGCTGGTCCACAGGTAATGTACCACAGGCGTGGAGAGAAGCAATAATGATACTGCTCCTCAAATCAGGAAAAGATGGCAACACAGTCTCCAACTACAGGCCCATCAGCCTCACAAGCTGTCTATGTAAAACAATGGAACGCATTATCAATCTTAGGATGCAGTGGTACTTTGAAAGTGAAAACCTTCTGGTATCACAGCAAGCAGGTTTCAGACAGTGCTACTCTACTGAAGATCAGGCAACCTACCTCTCCCAAGAGATTGAGGATGCCTTCCAAGAAAAGAAACTGGTACTAGCAGCATGGATAGACCTCAGGAAAGCATTTGATAAGGTCTGGAAAGAAGGGCTCCTAAAGAAATTGCGAAATTGCAGGGTTAGCTCAAGAATGTACAAATGGGTAAAAGCATACCTGCATAATAGATGAGCCAGGGTACAATTAGATGGTCGCAAGAAAGTTCTACTGCGTCATGGAGTTCCCCCAAGGAGGAGTTCTGTCACCCACACTTTTCTTGGTTTACATCAATGACCTAGTTGCTGAACTACCACACGGGATCAAAGTGGCAATGTATGCTGACGAACTGGTGATCTGGTGCACGGAAGAACATGCAACAGTGGCCACTAAACAAATACAAAGAGCTATCAATGCCCTAACCTTATGGGCAAATAGATGGTGCGTCAGCATTAACACAGATAAGTGCAGCACTACACTCTTTACCCTCTCACCAAAACAAAAAGCTGATCATATCAAGATAGATTGAGAGCTCTTGAAAGAAGACAAACAACCCACATACCTCGGAGTTACTTTTGATGATAAACTGACATGGAAGCAGCACATAAACAAAGCAACAACAAAGGCCAGGAGGAAGTTAGCTATCCTGAGAAAACTAAGTGGAACCACATGGAGAGCCAGTGGGAATATACTCAGTAAAGTTTACCAGCAAGGCATAAGACCACACCTGGAATATGGTTCAGCAGCATGGTGTCCTGCATCAAACACCACATTACAAGATCTAGATAAAGTGCAAAACCAGGCACTTAGAATAATGTTGGGATCAATGAAATCAACACCCATAGCAGAGATGCAGAAAATGGGAAGAATGCAAACACTTGGCGAACCCAGAGACACAAAAGTACTAATTCAGGCAGAAAAGTTTCAGTGTATGCCAAGTCATCCAATGAAGGAAAGATTCAAAAATCTAGCAATGGGGCGACTGAAAAGGAGCAGCTTTATCCATCAAGCTAAACGACTCCGTAGACAACTTACAGACCTACCTGAAGTTGACAGCCCCTTAAGGTCTGAACCAGAACAAACCGCGTGGAGTGAAAGCCACGGAATGCCAATATACACTCAGACCCATGTGAAAGGAATACTAAGCGAGTACGAACAGAACAGTGTGCAGCGAATGACAGTCACCCTCAGTTTCCTGGATGAGAAATATCCACAAGGTATATGGGTCAGAGTGTACACAGATGGGTCAGCACAGAATGCTGTGACGAATGGAGGTGCAGGTGTATATATAGAATATCCACACAAGCCTAGAGATACAATCAGAACACCGAAAGGAAAATTCTGCAATAATTATGATGCAGAAATCCAGGCAATTAGTGTGGCAGCAAAAAAACTGCTGTACTCCAACTCTGGCCTACAGCCTGTGGTATTCCTGACAGATGCAAGGTCAGTGCTTCAAGCTCTCCAGTCTGGAAAACTAACAGACTTGAAACTACTTAGCGATTTGTCTTACCAGTATAGGGTAACCATGCAGTGGATACCCTCTCACTGTGGAATACCAGGAAATGAAAAAGCAGACCAACTGGCTAAGGAAGGTGCTGCCGAAGGCCAACCAGATATACCAATCACCTACCATCAGAAAAAACAGATGATCATGTCATTAAGAAAGCCACAAACACCAACACAAGATGACTATCACATTATGAACAGATCAGAACAAGTTATAATTCTACGTCTCAGAACAGGAAATAACCGACTCCGCAGTCACATGTATACAAAGTTCAAGATTGGCAACACGGCCATGTGTATATGTGGACAGGCAGCACAGAGTGCCAAACATATACTTCAAGAGTGTTTTGAGCATGCAACGCTGAGGCAGACATATTGGCCAGAGGAAACAACACTAGAATCAAAGCTCTATGGGACACTGTATGAACTACAGAGGACAGTGAGTTCTATTAAGGAGGCAGAATTACAGATATAGACATGTTTCAAGTGAGCGAAAGAAGAAGAATAAGAAGACACCCAGTACAAAAACATGGTGCTAGTTGTTGGATTTGTTACGGCAATTCCAGGAACCAATGCAGCCGTGAAAAGAATTTTTAAACTGATAAGGCCTTTGTGGACGGATGAAAAGATCTGTTTAATCATTAAGATGGTGAAGGCAATGATAGAGATAAAGACACACTTTAAGACAGTTTCATGTACAGAATTTCACAAGAGTGTCTCTAGAGATGAGAAACTTTTGAAAAAAAACAATGTCTAACAATGTCTTTACATAAATATATGAATGATAATAATATATTGTAGTGCAGTTTTTAGTCATGTGGACAAGTCTTATTTCTGTCAGTTATTATATCATAATACTGTTGTCTATAGTACACAAGTGTCATATTTTGCTAGAAATAATTGTCTGAAATAATTTTTTTAAATGTTAGTAAAGATAATGCAACAACTCTATAATGCACATCAGCTATAAGTGAAAAATAACTTGTTTAAATATGTTATATACGAATTGCATTTAGGAAAGAAATTAGGAAAAGAGTTGGTATACTATCATGCATCCCGCCGAAGACGGATGTGTCGGGCAATTGGCGCAAATAAAACGGCGATACAACGCATTTCCATTCTCTGGACTACATCCTTCTGGAAATCTAATAGGACCATGGTCCTGTTACAAGAGATATCCAGTGGGAGTTTGAGAATGAACACTGAAGACGAAGAAGATATCATGTATCGAACATATTGAGAGATCAAGTAAAATGGTTCGGTCACCTTATGAGAATGAAGCATGAAGAATCAACCAAATACCAATAAGAGCATATAATACAAGTATATTCGGGCGTAAAGCCAAAGGTAGACCAAGGAAGGGTGGATAGAAAACATGAAGATAGCCTTGAACAAACATGGACTAAATGCAACCTCGGCGACACATCTGACATTGGAACTACAGCTTAAGCTCCCACCCCTACGCCGTGTGAATGCGATCAACAATTATTCACCTGGGGATAGACTAATTGCATACTATTGAATTTTTATGCTGCGCGTCCCCTTTTTTATGGCTGGGAAAAGCAGAAATGTCCAATTTTTGGGTCTAGGAAACATAGTCGCCCTATATTAACACGGTGGTTAAATGTATTCGACAACTTTGTACACACATCTCTTGTCAAGGATGTCGACTGCACTTGTTCGTTGCAGTGTAGTGTAAAAAAAAAAAAAACACGTAGCACAACCTGATTTGTTAATGTTCGTAATCTGGGACATGCGCAGTTGAAGTCGGCACATTTTCACATCCGCCCTGATACTTTTACCACAGTCTCTGTACCGGCAAGACGTAGCAATCTGTGTTTACCTACCGACACCCAAGCTAGCAAGTTTGTTCATCATGGAAACCAATTTCGTTGAAATTATAATGGATGCCGATTCTGATGACGAAATTGTGAACCTCGCAGAGGCAGATATCGAGCCATTAGATATGTTAGATATAGATAATATTAGCGACACTGATTCTAATTCTTTTGGCAGCGTGGGTGACATTTTCGAGGACGAGATTGTTGAAAATTCTGGTGTCCCTTCGGGATACAGCCATGATTGGCTTAACAACTTTGATGAAGTTGTAGGACCTATAGGCTTAGCTGATAACGTTAGTGAGGTAGACTTGTTTCGTCGGTTTATTACAGATGATATTCTCAACATGTTGGCGACTGAAACTAATCGTTATGCTAAGCAGGTTAGTGAATCGAAGGGACAGGACGCCTGCAATGCATCTCGTGTGAAGCTGTGGAGGGAAGTCACAGCTGATGAGATGAGAGCCTTTGTTGCTTTGGTGCTCTTGATGGGACTGACCAAACGTCCCAACTATGAGTTGTATTGGTCAAATGATTGTCTCCTTGAGATGCATGGGTTTAGGAATATCATGAGTAGGAACAGATTTTTAGCTATTCTTTCATTCCTGCACCTTGTGGACAACACAAAAGCTGTTGCACGAGGGCAACCCGGTTACAGCAAGGCGTTCAAGATACAAGCGTTTGTGGACACACTTCTTCCTCTGTTTCAACAACATTATGGTCTCTCTAAAGAAATTAGTGTCAATGAAAGCATGATTACTTTCAAAGGTAGGATTAGTTTTATGCAGTACATGCCCAAGTCACCCTCAAAGTCGGTTATGAAGGCTTGGGCACTCACTGACTCGAAGACTAGTTATCTTTGGAACTGGAAGCTGTACCTTGGGAAGGATGACAATTTGGACCGTACCAAGGGGTTGGCTTACAGTATTGTGACTCATTTAGTTGCCCCTGTATATGGTAAGGGCCATGTTGTCTACATGAACAACTTATTTTCCTCTCCTGATCTTTTCAAGAAGCTTGCAGAGAACCAGGTAGGCGCTTGTGGCACACTACGTTTGAATTGCAAAGGGGTTCCCAATGCGATAAAGTCTGCAAAGCCTACAGCTGGTAACCAACTTATTACTGCTAGGGATAGCAACATTCTCTACATGTCATGGTATGATAATGACAAGAGGCAAGTTAATTTGATGACATCTGCACACGATGCGCAGACCTTCACTAAGAAGATCTGTTCCAATCATCATGATCATGTGAGGGACATGGATAAACCATATGCTCTACAGTCCTATTCCATTAATATGTGTGGCGTTGATAAGCAGCTAACATATTATTTGTTAGCCCACAGGTCCTGCAAGTGGTGGAAGAAAATTTTCTTTTACATGTTGGAAGCTTGTTTTTTTAATTCACTAGTCCTGTGGAGAGCCAAACATCCTGGCCGAGTCAAGGCGGAAAAATTTCGCCTGCAGATTGTTCATGGTCTTCTTCAGGGTTGCCAGTCTAAGCCTATTTCTTCCTCTAGCGGAAGAAGAACAAGCCACCCACCGGATAGGATGATAGGAGCAACACACTACATTGCTATCAATCCCAAATGGTTGGCCAGTGGCAGACCTGCACTTCCTGACTGTGTGGTCTGTTCAAACCGGTCAAAGAAGCGCCACCAGACTCAGTATGTGTGCCCAGTGTGTAAGGTCACTCTGTGCCCATATCCCTGCTTCCAGAGATACCACACATTAGTCAGTTTTAAAATTGACTGTACTCCAGAGCTCCACAATCAGTAGGTAGGCGTAATGGAGCGATGTCTGCCTCAGTATATTTCACAATATCAGAATCAGCATCCATGAATATCTCCACAAAGATGGTTTTCATTTTAGTAAAATTTGTTGTCTGTGGTAGAGGAACTGGTAATGTGGCGCCTTGCTGCAAGTCACAAATTTACTAAAAGGACCAGGACAGGTCGGATTTGATGTACCGGTAAGAATTTTACGTTTTGTTTTTATGGGTTGTTTTTTTCAAAAAAATGTTATCACCACTTCCTAACATTATTCGCACGACACACAAAAAACAAACACATATTTATAGTGTTCAATTCCGTTTTTAAATGCGTAGTATAATATAAATCTCTAACAAAAAAGTTATTGTGTTCTCCAAATGCCCATGTTATGTTGATTTTATTTTTTTGCGTAAATAATCTTTACCACTTCTCCACACATCTAGTATGAAATATAATGAAATAATACAAATATTTAGGCCTATACAATTTGCAGTATTCAGCTCTGTATTTTGACAAAATGCAGTATAGATCTCCGTTATGTCCTTTGGCCCTTTGACTCGCCTTTGTTCTACTTTCGAGGTATTACCTAATCTTTGCAGTGTTATATAAGTTGCGAAAAGATTTTTTAAAAACATAACCGGAGCAGTGCGTAGCGAGGGGATCGGCAGGGCGGCAAATTGATTTTTGTCCAGTCTTTCACAATCACTGACATATTTTTTTAATGTCACAAGGGTGGAAAATTATGATTCCCTTCTGGCCGCCATTGACTGATCCAGAGGCTGAGCATAGAAATTTTAATTGCTAATCTTTTAAGTAGTCATAAATTCATTGCAAAATGTAGATGTCAACAATGTGATTGAAAACATACACATACAAGAATGACAGAAATGGAAGTGATTAGTTGAGGGAATAAAATGTACTCTTTTTGGAAAGAACCAAAGATCACATAACACATGGCTGGGACTTTTGAGTCTACATACACTCGAATGGCTGTTGAAATTGAGAGCAAAGCATTTATGGGAATGTCCTGTGTGTTATGATGCTAGTTTTTAATCAGGAAGAATCAAGAGGTAATAAAGTTTATAGATAAGTAGCTTAAGTGCCGTCTCCGCAACAAACGTTGGCTACAACAGAACTCCAACATCCACTGCCTCTTGTCTCTCCCACTTGTATCTCTGCCTACCGTAGTTTGTACACAGTTTTAAATTTTGTTCCCTGACTGAGGTGAATTTTTAAATATTTTTTTAAATTGCATTAATTGTTTCTCATGCCATGCTTGTCTTTGCTTGCGAAGGAGGAACATCATCATCATTATTGAAGATAATATACCACTGTTTGTAGGTTGTTGATTCGCTGTTTGTAATGTTGAAGAAAATATACAGCCGTTTATAAATGTTGAAGATAAAATATAATTTTGTTTGTAGTTGTTGAAAATAATATATCGTTATCTGTAGCTGCATATTACATCATAGGTCTACATGTTTCTATTTATAAAACAATTTCAGGTGCTGAAGTCAAGAGGGCGTGTTTCAGATCAAGGGTCATCGGATTCAAGCGAGGAGGAAACAGCGTTAAAAGAGGTAAAAAACATATATAAATCTTTTTTAATTATTGACTTTATTATGTGAGCTACCTATCGTCTAATTCACAAATACAGACCTATAATTTGTATCTAGTGTGACTGGGGGGCTGATTTCTGAGGTGTGTGCAAAAAGTAAGCTACAGGAACCATCAGCATGCATACTCTTTATTATGTGCTAATAGAGACTAAGCACTGTGTTTGCCCAGTGTGTATTGAGGTTATTTAGTAAACTAAACTCTTCTTCAGCGTTCATTCTCAAACTCCCGCTGGATTTCTCTTGCAACAGGACAATGGTCCTACAAGATTGGGGAGGTTGACGCCAACAAAACTTTTCTTTAACCTTTAGCAAGCCAGATTAAAAAATACGAAACATCTCCCTGCCACCGGATTCTTTTTTGTTAATTTGCATTATTGATGGAGATAATATTTGCACATATAAATAAAGAATTGAATTATGCATATATTGGTGTAATTATGTACGTGTGTGTGTGTGTGTGATACCAGACGTATAAGAAAGTGGTAAAGACGTTTTTCACAAAAAAATATATATTTTATAACAAATAAAGAGGAAAAAAAATAAGTACAAAAAATAACTTACCTTACATATCGAATTCCTTGGCAACACTGTAAACTAAATCATGCAAATCTGTTGTATTTATGTTCTTTCACTGCGAAATTATCAAAATATAGCCGGGGGAACTGTATAAAACTTGTATATTTGCAGTAAAATAGTTCTTTGAGCTTAGGCCTAGAGTTATTTTTTCTGCCACATCAAAATATTCGATATCAAACGTACAAGTCCCCAAACCAACACAGCATTCTGTATATTCACTGCTGTGAAACTAAATAACCTAATAATTCATGATTCAAGCCACGATTCAATGTTATTTTATTCGAAATACGATGAAATAAAGGTCTATAAAACCTATCCACCATCATGGGATCGTACCGGTGTGCAGATGTGGTCAGATTAATTGCTCTTAAACTTTTACGAATAGCTAGCCATTCTCAAAAAACAATAATTTCGGAAGTGGGGGATGTACCGGCTTCGATTGCGCATGTCCCCAGCTATGTGCACGGACTGTGGTACGTGTAAATCTCACGGTATTCTCGTTGGGTGGGACGGGCCGCCACCAGCGCGTGCCGCCATTTTGTTTTTCGGCGGCCGGGGTTGATATAGGCTCGGTGAAGGTTAAAGGATATATATCACTGTTCCTTGTCTGCAACAGTTAAATATTTTATTTTAAGCATGCTTACCTTTTTACTATCAGAATTTGCTGTATTTCTCATAATCATATGTTTTCTTCCTTTTACGCACAGGAGTTGCTGTCAGATCGTGTCAAGATGAGTTTCATAGAAAGAAATGCACCTGGTGTGCCAGGATTTTTTGGTATTCTGGCTTTGGCTGGTGCTGGGATAGCTGCATACAGTAGATTATAACCAAATTGATGTTCTTTTGTTCTGGCTTTGGCTGGTGCCGGGATAGACCTGCTACACAAAACCTACAACAGGTTATAACCAAACGTAGGATTTGTATAGTCATTAAAGTCACTGTGCCCTCATTTACATTGCTGGTCATATCACATAAATTGTGGGTATTTAGTGCAGATATGATCGTCACGACGTCAACATTTATATGAAAAATACTATACTCATGTCTTTGGAAATATTTGGTAAAGGAACTCTTATCACAACAAAAGTTATTTTTTGGTGAGTGAAACTCTGCAACAAACTGCCGGGACACACTGGACCATGGAAATACACAAAACTTTCAATGGCATCATATTAGAACACATTTCATTTCAAATTCAGTGCACTACACTATATAGGGCCTATGACATACCGGTATAGATCTATACATATGTATATTTATTAAAATTTTCATTATGCAAAATTTAATCTTCCAAATTCCTTATGTTGAATATATCAGAGTCATTTATTTTCTATTTGTTTTATACAAGCCAAGTTTGATCCAGTATAACCCAAGTTATGGCCAAGTGCTTTCAGCAAACTTTTATTTGAAATGTTTTATATACAACATTCTCATAAATACCACAACACTCATGATGACCCTTACACAATATTAATATAGGATGTTCTACAGTGCATATGAACTCCCCCATCTAACCAATCTTGTTTTAAGTTCGTCCTATTGAGGGAAGTCCAAAACAGGATAGCGACTATGCTATATGAATATTTACATTGTAATAGAGGTGCTATAGTTTTCTTTTCAGTTCCCTGTGAAAAATGGACAAACTGTCACATTCCAATGATTTCTGTGCTATCTTTTTCAAATGTGCCCATGAGGTCTCAATTGATTTGGTCTCTTTCTCCAGTTGTTCCCATCTTCTAATTTCGCTTTTTCCCTATGGGTTCTAGTCTGGTGCATGTCTGATTTATGTTGTCTGGCTTCTTTCTGAGGGTATGTTCGATCCATTTTCTACTTTTTATCTATACCTCCACCAGATACTGGCATGATCTCTATTCAAAGTAGGTGACGGAATTGAGGTCATTTCAGTTAATTATATCTAGATGGTTGTAGTCACCAACATTATTTGAATGCACCTGTTATAACCAACGGTTGCTAGTTTCCATGGTTATGGCTAACATACATCCCAGTTTGAGAGATTGTCCCTATTTAAACATCACAGTCCTGGTCTGTTTGAATTACATCACAGTTTACTAAAAATCCTCACATGCATTTGTTTATGTTTGAATCACCACACATTAGTACCACTGCAGGTTCTGTTGCCAGACATGAAATTTAAGGATGTCTAATTGATTAGTTAGTTCAGTGATCATGTTATATTTGCCTTTGACTTGCCATATTTTGTGATTGTCAGGGTCCTTCAGTCCAGGATCTAATAATGACTAAAAATTTAACTAAACTGCTCTGGGTGTTTTGACCAAATTTAAAACAAGGAATTTCTTAGAAAAATGTGTTGTGAACAATGTGAAAGGACTGATAAACCTAATAAAGTATTACTTTTTATTATGTAAAATGTGTTTAGTTTAAATTATTTTAAATGTCATTGTTCTATTGAACATTTTTAATGTTTGTGCAGTCAAACAAAACATAGCAGTCATACTCATTAACTCGTAGAGAGCGCTCACTTTTATTTGTTTCGCTAGCTTAGTTTTCATAATTACACGAGAAATACACTTAACCAACCTACAAGTTATTAAAAAATTTGATAACACTAAGAATAATTTTCTGTTTTATTGTTTATGTGCTTCTTCATGAAGGTCCCTATTGGACCTCAATATAGTCTTTATTCCTTCATTTTTTCATATTTTACGTTTAGTATTTTTACTATTTAGTAGTAAAAATACTAAAAGTAGAAATAGTACATTATCCTTAGTGTTATCACTTATTTTTGTTACTGTGGAACTCTCCACTTTGTTGGATATTCTCTTATGGTTTAGTTATTAAAAAATGTATTTTCTTTTCAACTCTACCCCAAAAACATGGCCACGATGTCTCTTTCTGGCCAGGCCAAGAAGATGATGGACTGATGACATTAAAGATAAAATGAATATGTTGTTGGATAATGCAAGCAGATAATGCATTCTAATATGGAACTAGAATGTGTAAACAAATTTAAATATCAGGGAGCAAATATGAATTCCAGAGATTATTCAGTCAGATTAATTTTAACACTCAAATTATCACAATTGAGAAAGCTGTGGCAAAGTAGTAGTAATGCTATTATACAATAATCTTTTTAAGATCATGTGTTTTTCCTGTGGCAACATATAAATGCGAGACTTGGACTTTAAACAAGACAATATCCAAAAGAATATTCTTTTGAATAAAGTGCTACAGAAAGATCCTACAAGCATCATGGATAGAGAAAAATCAACATAAGTACCATTATAAGACGGAAGATACATTATTTTGAACACTTAAGCGACATGATGGTATTCCAAGGCTGATTCTACAGGGGTGAGAAGAAAAGGAAGACCAAGAAGATGATGGACCAGCGACATTGAAGAATGTCTGTACATGTCGCTGGCCAATGCAGGGCTGCTTGCCCGAGACAGAGAGGGGTTTAGAGAATCTATGATAAAGACAACGTTCTGGAAATAATATGTCACTGGATATATATATATATATATATATAGTATAAAAAGTAAAGTAACCCATATCATTTATTAATGCCGTAGGGGTGTGAGATGTTAGCGATCTCACATTTCACAGGCTCTGCAAATGAGGGCGGTAGCCATCTCCTCTCCCTCGCAGTCTTTACTTCCCGGATTAATCCGGTACCCATTTAAGGCTGGGTCGACCTGGGAGCCGTTGCGATCTGTAAACATTTCCGCCTCAACTGGGGAATGAACCCAGGACCTCTCATATGCGAAGCCAGTGCGCTAACGTGGCTCCCATAAAAAAAATATATATATATATATATATAGAGCACTGAATTCTTCACTTTAAAATACTTGATTTGGTTAACCATGATTCCCCTTACAGTCTGTCGTTTCACTACTCGTAGACAGTTAGTGTCATCTTTCTGCGCTTATTTTACTTGTTTCATTGCGATAGATATTACACTTTTTGGATGGGTTAATACCTGGCTGTGACTTTTGCATAGGTCACAGTTAATATTTTGCCTGCATATTTACATCATGGAAATATGTCTGATTTTTGATGGATTTTTCAAAATTTGCTGAGTTTTGACCCAATTTTTTCACATTAGAAGATATTTTTCATATGTACACTGATGATGACAGCCATATAGTTACAATGGAAATATGCATGATGTAGGTAATTTGCATACCAAATGAGAAGGAAATTTGTGATACTAATTGTGACATTACAAATTTTGTCAGAGTGATGTAGTTTTTCGAGTAGAAGTTGAGAATTTTGTAGAAAACATTGGCCTCTACACAATCTTGATAAGATTGCCACATGTTATGAATACTTTAGCACCATTGTCAACAAGGAGTTTAACAATTTGCAGCAGATCTGACAAATTTATATGTAACATAACACACAGAACAAATAGAAAGAAAACATGCTGGATATCTGCAACTGCCATTGAAATAAAACGTCTTTTTTATATTTATGTTCTGATGGGTCTGTGTATTCTGCTTGAGTATGGCATGTATTGAAGTACAGATATCATAAAAAACAAACACAAAATGCCTACAGAAAGTCGAAAGTGAGCCTCAGACTAATCACAGGGGGCATGAAGACCACCCTAATTCAATCAATGGAAAAACATATAAACATTCAGCCACTTGAAAACTGGTGCACAGAAAGAGTACCATTACACAGACAGAAGATGCTTCGCAGGCCAAACTATCCAATGCACCCCAAATTCAAGTTACACAAAAAACAGATTAAAGAACTAGCTTCTTGCATATATCAAAACAACTGCATAACCAATAGGATGATATCCTCCCCAATGACATCAAAAAATAGAAATTATTTCTGGCTTTGATGAACCAATTTAGTCCAAAAAACATCTGCATCGTCAAAGAAGTCCCTGGGATCATCAACAGAGAACACCAGACACCACCTCAGCTAAAGTCCCTGGCACAGGAAATGATTGCACACAAATATGATCCTAAAATATCTACACAGATATGGAAATAAAAAAAAAGCTCAAGCATCACTCTTCAAAAAAGTTTTCACACCGCCATGCCCGCATTTTCTGACCTGAGTCTATTTCTGCTGAAACAGACGTCGACATCAGGACAAAACTCTGGTCCTTGCGGTAGGTTTCTTTGTTGTTCTGGCCGTCCACAAACTGTGAGGACATTGTTATTAAATCTAACAGATATTTCTTAATATACTGGACAGCAAGTTGTCGTTCACCATTGCGGGAATTCCCATTCAACAGTGAAATGTTGTTGGTATGTGTGCATGAGGCTGAGAACGTGCGCATACAGAGAATATTAGAAATGGGAGTATCTAGAGTTGAGGGAAGGAAAGGTAAATTTTGTGGAAAGTCCTGAAGATCACACAATCAACACCTGACCAGGACTCTTGAGTTTACATACACTGGGATGGCTGCTGGAGTGGAGGGAAGAGCACTTATGGGAATGTCCCGTGTTCTGTGAAGCCATTTTCTAATCAAGAATCTTCAAAGACTACCTTCCCATTGTGGTATCACTAGAAATGAGAGAGCTGATGCCCTGACAAAAGTATGAGGTAAAATGGAACAATTTAGCTAACCTCTGCCAGAACACTAATCCTCAACCTTTACACATCACAGTGGAAGAAAGATATGAATATTGACTCAAAATCAGACCCCATACACCATCATCTTTTGACTTAGAATTGGCCACTGCAGGCTACCTGTACCAGATCAGGGTGGCCCATACAAATGAATATCCACGCAAGACAGGCATACAAACTCCAGAACAAATACTCTAAGATTGTACAGAATACAAAGAACTGCAAGGAAAAGACATGGCCACAATGTCACAACAAAGGCAAAAACTTTGCGGCAGTCGCTCTGACCTGGAGAAGACTGGGAGCTTCGTCCTGGTGACTGACCTGAAGATCTAGCGAGACCAAAAGATGCCTGAATGCAGAAAGAGTACAGAGTTCAACGTTTCAGGCATATCATATATCAACTTATTTGGGGAAAAGGAGATTTGAAAATATATCTCAATATTTTCATCTCAATATGACTTCACTACTCAGCACTCCCACGGTAAAAAAAACATCCCACTATTTTGTTGAGCTTATTTTTAAATATATATATGTATTGAATTATCTTTATAGGTTCATGCAAGACTATTAATTTTTCTATTGATCTGCCAAGTCTGAGTGTGATATGATGAATAGTTTGAAAGAAAATGCATTTTTAACATCATCATATTGATAATTTAGAGTTGTGCCCCTTGTCTTATGATGTGACTTGACAATAGGGAAATCTCATAGTGGTGAAAGGGTTACCCTGTTCAGCACTGAATTATTCACTTTAAAATACATGATTTGGTTGACCTATTCGGCACTGAATCATTGAATTTAAAATACTTTATTTCTTTGAGCTATTCAGCACTAAATCATTCAATATATAATACTTTGTTTGACCTATTCAACACTGAATCATTAACTTAATGAAGTAGTAAATGATAAATAAAAGTCAGGTTTAGTTAAATAAAATGTACCCCTTATAGGGAGATACTCTGCTTTCAACTGAGCACGCTAGTCCAATTTGGATATTTATACCAGAATTTTTACTCATTAAAACATAATGGAAGTTGTGGTTCAAGTAATCCTATCACCATGACCTTCAAGGATATGGCTAAACTACAGATATATGCTCAAGAATATATGAGACAACATCTTGGCTGTGCTTTGCATTAGTCACTTTTTCATATACTCTTGGTAAATCTCCAGTCATTGAAAAGCATGTGTAAGTCAGGTCAGCTGAGTCTACAGGTCGTATAACATGAAGTAGACTGGATAAACTATGGCAGGAATGACAGACAGCTAGTCCATGTTACAGATACACTGAAGGGCAGATATCCCTTTCAAATCCAGCATGCAAGTCAATAATGAATCAAAACTATATTTTCAAAGGATATAAATTTAATAAAGTTTCATGGCAAATATAATTATTTCTGATGAATTATCACCAAATTATTACACGTAACAAGAATAAAACAACACTTTGTACACAATTAGAACAAAATCAAATGGAGGTATGATGGCTTTAAGAAAAGACCTTTATCTAGGTTTAATTCCTGGAGTCTGGTTTTTGCCTTTCAGTTTCAGCCCTAAGCATTGCCTTGATATTCGAATGGGGGTAGGGGGGATGTTTAGCGCAGTGGTTAGCTCACTTGCTTTGCATATGAGTGGTTCTGGGTTCAATCCCCAGTCGAAGCAGAAATGTTTTTCAGACCGCAAAGGCTCCGTGTTGACCCAGCTGTAATTGGGTGCCCAATTAATCCGGGAAATAAAGACTACGAGGGAGAGATGACTACCGCTCTCATATAGCAGAGCTACTGAAATGTGAGATTTTCTACGGCGTTAATAAATGTTATTGGTTAACTTTACTTTACAAAGATCGATGTGACAGTTGCCTCTAAGTTTGGTTTAGGTATGTTGATTATTGTCTTCGCACACCAGACATGTCCATAGGTGCTCAGATTTGTGCTTTAGTCTTTCTCTGCGTTCGTTCTCAAACTCCTGCAGATTAGCAGGATGTAGTCCGGAGAACGGAATGTGTTGTTATGGTTTACAGCATTTCTGCGATATCTGCTCCTTTCGGACTGAACATCCGACTTCAGCATGGCTTTGGGTCACTGACCCTATATGAGATGGGGCAGTCAACTCCATCCCATAACCTCCTTAGTCTCCTCTTATGACATGCATGGAAGGTAAATAGTGTTGCTATTTTTTGGGCCCCAGGCAACACACGGGTGTGTGCTTCAGTAAATCTCAGTTTAGTGGCTGATATTTCCAGTTCTGTGTTCAATTTTCACAAGGTGCTCTCTCAGTGTTACGATTAACTGGTGGTGATTATGATGCCTGCATATTCAATAACAGGAAAAACAATAGTTTCGTACAGAATTATGATCTGTGATTGTTTAGTGTAAGCCATCGCCATCATTCTCAAGAACTGAGAGACCTTTACTGGCCTGTGTGATAACATAATCGACATGTTATATGTTACCCTAGAAACAATATTCTTGTTCTTTTTTTTTGTTCTTTTTCTATTGATCTTTTTTGGTTCAAATTTGAGACATAAAATTTTGTGATGGTGTAAAACAAAAACACAGGTTTATACAAGATACTGTATTATTTTGAAGTTCAACACCAACAGACTATACATCACTCTGTTGAGAGGGACTGAGTACATATATGGGTGACTTGAGTACAATGAAGTCAGTGTGGCTGTTTCCCTTACACATATCTGTGTAATTATGATGTACAATTATGCTGACTTGACATAAACAATGGGAACAACATCATGTTCCAATTTAAATATTTACATTTCATGTGAAATGTCAATCATGATAGGACACTCCATATCTTAAAATGTCCACAATACTGGCACTTCATTTCCACTCTCTAATCTAAATGGAGGAGTGCGGTAGCCTAGTTCATAGTGAGCTTGCTTGCTACCACCGGGTTACAGCGTGCCAGGTTCAAAACCACATCCAAACACACACACAAATAATAAGGATTGTGATTTCTCAGTTGACACGACCACTCCTCCAGTCAACTCAGCTGTAAATGAGTACCTGACGCATGAGTTAGGAGACTTAAAGACAGCAAGGAAGGGAACTGGCCAACCCACCTAATAGTTGCTGTGGCTTAGTACATGAAGAGTTATCTTCATCCCCAACTGCTGGTTGCTGCCATGGGACATACCTTTACTTTTAAATGGCAATTGAGACATGATTTTGCACTCATAAAATTTCAACAATGAGATGGTAAACATACTTTGAAATGTTAATACCAACTGTATAATTATCCTCTCTTCTTCTTCTTCAGCGTTCATTCTCAAACTCCCACTGGATATCTCTTGTATCAGGACTATGGTCCTATTAGATTTCCAGAAGGATGTAGTCCAGAAAATGGAAATGCATTGTGTCGCCGTTTTATTTGCACCATTGGCCTGACACATCCGTCTTCGGCGGGCTATCCTCTCTAAATGTCGTCAATACCAAAAGAACACTACCCCTCTTGGAATGTCAATAATGATATAACACTCCCGCTCTCTAAATGTCATCAATAGCAAAAGAACACTACCCATCTTGGAATGTCAATAATGATATAACACTCCCGCTCTCTAAATGTCATCAATACCAAAAGAACACTACCCCTCTTGGAATGTCAATAATGATATAACACTCCCGCTCTCTAAATGTCATCAATCGCAAAAGAACACTACCCCTCTTGGAATGTCAATAATGATATAACACTCCTGTTCTCTAAATGTCAACAATAATTACAGAAGATTCCCATTCTGAGAATGTAAAATGTATTCTCACTCCTTGGTCTGTCAACAATATTAGTGCTGCAGTTTTACTCCTCTTAGAATATCAACAATATTTACAGTACACTCCCAACTCTAGGAACATCTGCAATAATTACAGCTCACTCCCACATTTGAAAAGATATACAATAATTAGTACATTTCATCTTTGAACACCAATCATAATTACAGGACATTATCAACCTTGCCGCTCTCTGTCTGTCAACATTAAGTATAGCACTTCTGCTCTTGAAATTTCAATGATATTGACACACGATTTTCATTCCTGGTCTTTCAACAAACTGTTCGCACTCATGAAACATATTGGTATACCATTCCAAATCTTGAATTGCAACAATAACCATGGTACACTCCCACTGTAAATAAACCACTCCTATTCTCACAATGTAATATGACTGAGAACAACAAGAGAAAGGCATTCTCAAAGACGTATCTCAAGGGATGCAAGACTATCAATAATGGAACAATCAGTAGTATGGATATAGAGATTTGTGGAGGGAGATACACAATCACTACACTAAACCTGCATGGCATATGATGTTCATGTTCTAGTATCCACACAGAATTGATAACTCTTGAGCTAAGCACCATCAGGAGATTAACAAATAACAGTATGTTAGTATGAATCAGAAGGATAATGTGCATGCATTAAGGTGATTCATTATAGCTAACATTCAATAAGGACACTGCACAAAATCCCATTTGACTATAGTCCATTCTACTGCAGGGAACTGTCGAGGGTGGAAGAAGCAGAGGAGGACAAATAAAGACATGGACAGACAACATCAAGGAATGGACAGGGCTAGATATTTCCACACTCATCCGCATCGCTGAGGATAGAATTCGCTGGAGGACTCTGTGTGCTGAAGCATCCAATGTGGTACCCCTACGACCCTGAAGGGTTATGGGTTTATTGATTGATTGATACTCCATTCAGAAATTCGCGCCCATCTTTATATCCTATCTTTGTATCAAATATCTCAAAACTTATTTGATGTATAAAGTTCTTTTTCTGCTTTTGAAATCAGAAGGATGTTATAATAACATTGTAATATGTTAATACTGATGTAATGAGAATGAAAGTATCATTTTCTATGATCATACTTTTCTATATTTTAATTTTTCCAATTAAAGTTACATAAACATATATAGGCCTAGTCCTTTTGTTCTATAATTTTCACACTATGTGAAGACAAGCAGTGAAGCAGTTATTTTTCAGTTTTGTCACTTGGTGGTCAGTTTGGATAAGCTGATGGCAGTTTGGTCTCTCATTGTCAAGTCTAGTTGTCAGAATACGCTAAGACGTAAAAAGTGTGACACGTTGCTCCTGACTTCCCTATGCTGAGTGTTGATAATTAGCAGAAAATCAATGTGAAATATTGCATGAGTTAGTATTTCTCAAGTTTCTCATGGAAACATTCCTTCCAATTGTAAAAATTCAAAAACTAAGTTAAGTGAACGGTATGCCTCCTATTTTTCTCATAGATAATCTGTATACATACAGTAGAACCCCGATATATCGAACTCGCATATTTCGAACATTCGGTTATTGCGAATATTTTAAATAGTCCGCGCAATAGGTAACATTAATCCCTCTAATAAATTACGGATATAGCGAAGTCGGGTTTGCACCATTTCGCTTATAGCGAAGTTCCACGGTGGCCTTTTGGTAATGAATCGACGTGTATATCGAAGTCCGAAACAGACAAAGATTTGCTGACCTATCATGTCAAAGAATATCAGGTCCGCGGCCCACATGTTGGACATTGCCAAACTGTATTTACAAGCCGTACAACAAACCAAAATCTCGTCATTTGGCCAAATGATAATCTTTATGGGACTGCTACTATGACGCTGCTGTAAGGTCATGTAATTCAGTTCGGTAATGTGTTTGGCCACCTCGGCAAAGAAATCAGGCAGGAGTGTCAACCCAGTAAAGCCACGTTTTCAAATTATGTAAATGTACTGCCAATTTTTATTATTTAACTTTAAAAACAACTTTTTATCTCGTGTTTAAAAAGAAATGTATAGTAGGCCTAGCTCACAGCTTCGTGAAGCGCGCTTCATAACTCGTGAAGTCGGCTTGACATTGCAAGTTCTTAGAGCATTGCATTTAATAAAAAACGGTTATATCGAACCTCGGATATATCGAATTAATTCAATTTCCCCGAGAACTTCGATATATCGGGGTTCTACTGTATTTTACTATGTAATATATATTTTTTTAAATTTCCTATTTATATTATTTTATTTGTACCAAAATTTGAGTGGATCACTTTTCTGATATCTATTTCAAATACACATTTTTATCAAAATCTGTCTAATGTTCTTTTAGCTATAATTTCTCTCACATGGGCACAAATTTCTAAGCACTTTATAAATGAATGTTTCATTAAACAAAATGATTAGTTTTGTAACATACAACAAACTAAAATTGTTGCTTTGACCAAAAGGTCTTTGTCAAGTAACAGATATAGAATATTATTATGAAAGTAACAATAAGGTATGAGTTAAACAAATACAACAGTTTCATGTGATAATCCATGGGAGGAATTACTTTCATTTGAAGTGATTGTGGCAGCACACTGTGAGACTGAGGGTACTGATCCATTGTTTTCTGCAGTTGCTGTAAGAAGAGATCTTTTCATTTTTACGCTCTTGATATGTGTTTTATTGAAGTCAGGATGGGAATTGTGGACAACTTCATCGCCTCTATCAAAGACAGGAGGATTAAACTGACCAACTGTTAGTATCCTGTCATTGCTAAGTTCACACTGACCACCTGTTAATTTACTGCCATCAGTAAATTCACACTGACCACCTATTGGTTCACTGCCATCAGCAGGGTCACACTTGTTATTACTTAGTCCACTATTGAATCTATTATGGAAAACATGATTTGCCTGGACACTCTTAGCTGCTCTGACATGAAATTCATATGTGTGCAATCCTGCGATATTCATATCAGATACTCTTCCCTGGCTGATATCGACCAACGAAGCATTACTAGCAGCATCTCCATTTGATAGAGTTGTGATGTTTGCATCTGTCTTCCCTGATTGTTGTAGTTTGTCATGTTTCTGTTTAGTATTGTAGCTTTTGGGCACATACAAGCCACCACCAATAGAACCAGCAACAATTTCATGAGTATCTGCTGTAGAGGTTAAACAACTACAACTGGAATCAGAAAGTAACATATCTTGATTTGTATATTTATCACAGATGACGCAAGATGAACAGCAGCAGTGATTGTTTTCCTGTGAACATCGATGATTTTGTGTGCGTAGACAGAGATGATTACTTTCTTGTAAATAATTCTGTTTCTCTACAGTCTCTTTGGCACAGATGATTCCAATAGCAGATGGATGTTTCATTGATGTAACATGACTGTCTTTAAGTGATATTACCATATGCTCATATTTGGGGAGAATCTTCAAAATACTGTCTGGCAAGTCATT
Organism: Meghimatium bilineatum; assembly: GCA_034231615.1. NCBI lineage: Eukaryota > Metazoa > Mollusca > Gastropoda > Stylommatophora > Philomycidae > Meghimatium > Meghimatium bilineatum. The sequence continues at coordinate 11,882,829 of CM067301.1, forward strand.
CATATTGGAATCTATATTACCAACGCCAACACTGGAGATGTGGCTAGCACTTGATAGGTTATCTTGTATGCTTCCACGCAAATGATCACTAAGGCATATTTCTTTACTAATATCTATAGTTTTTATAAGGCTATTACTATTGTATGGATGTTCTTCTAATGTTACAGAATTCTCATCAGATAAATGATGAATGAGTCCACTGTTTGAATACAACCTTTGATTATGATTGTCAAATATAACACTATCATTTTCAGTGTTAATGAAGGCACTGCAGATTGGAGGGTTACAAGTGTCTAAAGTAGAAGATGGTGCTAGGTCTGTGGTCAATTCTGTCATCAATAAGCCACTGTCACCACTAGCATAGGCTGCTTCCAGGAGTGTGGCGCTATCATTACCCGTTAGATCAACACCTGCTTCTGTTAGAATAGCATTGTGGTCATGGTTACTAATATCAACAATACTGCAGTCTGTACCTCTGCCACTGTCACCACTTTCAGCTCTTGCTCTCTTCCCATCATCTACTCTATTTGTAACATCACACTTTGAAGCTGCTAACACCTGGGCGGCAAAGATAAAACCTAGATTTTGTGTCAAAGCTGTGATATCCACACTTGTTGACTTCCTCACTCCATCACCTTGGCTATTAGCTTTCCCCCTCTCTTGGAAACTTCCACCCCGACTGCGTGACTGTCGACTGATGTTGCTGGCATTGGATGATCTACTTCCATGGCGACTCAGTCTTTCTGATGATCTGTTTATATTCCTGACAAGGTCTGTGTTGCTTTCATCTCCAATTGGTGCATCACTAACAGGAAACAAACAAAAATAATAAGAATGAAAACTGTAAAGATAGATATCAGTTAAGTTTTCCTTGTAATAATTCTACATTAAACAATATTGAAAAAAAATACATATGGCAATAATCATAGTGTACTCCCAATTCTTGGTACAGCAACAATGACAGTACACTTCCACTCTTGGAATAGCAACAATGACAGTACACTTCCACTCTTAGAATAGCAATAATGACAGTACACTCCCAATATTGGAATAGCAACAATGATAGTACTTTCCCTCTCCTGGAATGTCAACAATAATTACAATGCATTATCACTCTTGGAATATCAACAAAAATTACTATATCACTTGTGGAATATCAACAATAATGACAGTACATCTACTCTTGATGTTTCTACAGTATTGATACTCCACTCACTTGGAATGTCAACAATAATACATTCACACTCTTGGAATGTCAACAATAATGACAGTACACTCCTTTTCTTAAAATGGCAACAATTAATGACAGTATACTTCTTACTCCCAATATTAGAATGGCAACAAGACAGTACACTCCCACTCTTGGAATTTCAACAACGACAGTACACTCCCACTTTTAGAATGGCAACAATAATGACAGTACATTTTAACTCTTGGAATATCTACAATAATAACAATACACTCATCCGTAACCGAATTCCAATTATAGTCGCCGCATGGCGCTTCAACTTTCTGACTCCTACATACCCTGGGAGTGGCTTTTTTACTTGTTTCGTTGCGATCGGACGTAAGACTGATTTAGTACGAGTTCACCTGTTAATGTAGTCGTAACCTTCGATAACCGTTACCATGTTGTTCCGACAGGCTGACGTGCTAGAACTAGTTACAAAGAAACCTGTCACAGGTTTGACTCTGACAACTGAGTCTGGTGACTCCAATAGCCTTACTTAGACATTTAATTTCGTAAGTTTCGATCCTTTTCTTATGTGTAGATGTCAGTTGCCAAGTTTGGCATTTGTAGCATAGTGTTAGTATAAAGATGCTCTTAATCATTTGTTTCTTTACTTCCATGTTGATTATTGGGTGCAATAGCAAAGGTGACAGCTGGTATGTCACAGAATTTGCCTTTTGACATCTTGTTTCAATCTCTCCATTGAGTCGTCCATCTTCTGTGAAGAAACTTCCTAGGTACATGAACTCTTTTATTTGTTTTATTCTTGAGTTCTCTATTTGGATGTATAAATGATCTGTTGATCTTGTTATTTGCATAGTTGCATGTCTTTTGTGGGTTTAATCCACATGTATTTATTGCATATTCTTGATAGTTAGTTGATGTGAGTTTGCAGGTTTACATGTTCAAAAAACATTTTCCAACCAATGCATAATCCAGTCTATAATCCAAAATACCTGTGAGAAGTGTGAAAAAACACAGAAGATGAGATGGAGCAGGATTTTTTAAATAAAAACATTGATTTAAAAAAAATTAAATACAAAAAACAGTCCCAGCACAGGATATTCAGTAAGAGTCCCTAAAACTGAAGTTGCAAGTTTCTTTAGGAATAGGTTCATCTGCCTTTTCACAGGATGCTTGTGTCAGACATACCAGGTCAGGAAGTGCACCAGAATGGTAAATTTTCCAACCACATCTCTCTTGTGATAGTGCTATCTATATACTTGCACTATGTGGGCAGGCAGCACAGAGTACCAAGCATATACTTCAAGATTGTTCTGAGATATGAAACACCGAGGCAGACATATTGGCCAGAGAAAACAACACTAGAATCAAAGCTCTATGGGCAACTGTATGAACTACAAAAGACAGTGAGTTTTATTCATTTTCCTTTTGCGCTGAAGTTAGCGCATAGGGCAGAGGTCAGATCTCTCCAATTCTGTCTGTTCAAAGCTATTCTGTGCAGTTCTTGAATAGTATAAATATTGATTGTTTTACTTTCTCTAAGTATTGTTCTTCAGAGTGTTTCTTTTGGTCTACCCCTATCTCTTCTGCCTGTAGGTATCCATTCAAGAGATTGGTGGTGTATTCTGTTGATGTCTGTGCGTAGGACATGTCCGATGTAGGACCAACGGCGTTTTCTGATAACATCTGTGATTAAATTTTGATGTGTCTCTTCTCTGATTTTATCATTCAATTTGAATTCACTTCAATGGGTGTTAGTTATCCTACGAAGACATTTGTTCTCGAAACTCAGTAATTTCTTTTCTGAAGATAAAGAGCTTTTCCAGTTCTCACATCAATATGATAGCACCAGAATAACGCAGGAATTAAATAAGTGTATTTTCAGTGAGTTTTATTAAGGAGACAGAATTATAGATATAGACATGTTTCAAGTGAACAAAAGAAGAAGAAGATACTTACACTGATCCAATAACTGTCCTTCTCTGCAATGAGTGCATATACTGAAGATGTTCCTGCTCCAAAGTAATGATGCAGCTCTGTATCTCTGTTATAGTAGCAAAGCAGGAGGATGGGTCTTCAATATCTGAACCTAGACCTGTATATGTCATGTCAGTTTCTCCAGAGTAAACTGCTCGGCTACCACATGTCTCTGTTTAAAGATAATGAATACAATTTAGTAAACTTTTGCTTGTCTGAGACACATGGGCAGATGGTTATTCATATACACTGGACAAGTAGTTACTCATATATTCTTACAATTACTACAACAGTGTCACCAAACAAGCATTTTAATTATATCATTCCATGAACATCAAGTACTATCTGCTCATCAATAGTTGGCTGCAACAGACCTCCAACATCTTCAGTCTCTTGCCTTGGCGGTGGAGTAGTTCTACAATGGATACAAAAAACTTTAACATATGTACTTCTATAGTTGGTATCACAGGACTATTCTTACACATGCACACTAAGTGATATAATGAATATGTTCTGTAAGATTGAAACAGGAGTCATCCACTATCAATGTGTGGAAGTTGATACACTCTACAACTAGAAATACTACCTTCATATTCATTTACTCTTATATGTGGATGTTGAAGGTTAGGTAATAAGGGACTGATAAGTTGGTAAGGATGGCCACAGTATCAAAAGGTACATCAGTGGTACATTATAACAAAATCAAGCATCGAGATACCTTGTCCAAGCAGAGCATTTTTATAAGTGTAAATCATGGTTGTTTTAAAGATTGCAAGAGATTGAGGTAAAATTTGTAAAGGTCTGGAAAGAGAAAGATAATAGATATACAAAGAGACTGATAAATCAACAATAAACTGGAACTGTGAGCTGATACACTCTGATGGATTTATTGAGGTTGGAATTTGAGCAGTTTTGGACTTGTCCGGTATGTGCTGAAGATATATTACACTAACTCATACTGTATCTTATCCATCTCATATTTCCTATCCACTTGTATATTTACTTATCTCTTGTATCTCTGATAGAAACGTTGTAGCATATGATCTATACAATTATTTCTTTCTTGTTTTTTTTTGTTTTGGCATTTTATGCATTTTTATTTGTATGTATACATGCACCCTCTGTAGTTTGGGGGAGCCAGAGATGTACTGTGCAGCAATGGGGATGGGAAGACTATCTACATTGTTTTCCTATGGCTGGGACTCATCATAAAGGCACAACGACTCAGAACATGACAAGCCTTTTGCCGTGAACATTTGGTTACATGCCCGGAGCCATAGAGAAGTTTGGGATAACCAGTAGGCAATTGGTGGTGGGGAATGAGCACAGTTAACTCTATCTTGGCTTCAGTGGCTCAGAGCAGTCCACAATTAGAAACCTACTTCCTGGTGGTGTGATAGTTATTTTCTGGCCCGGTGCGGTTGAAAATTCACAGACTTCCCATCACTACTTTTTGTGGTTAAAGGTCATGAGCTACATTACACCTGTATCATGAACAATGTTAATAATTTAACATCAACATTATTACTCCTTCATCATTAAAATTGTTACCATTTTATAATTAAAATTATTACTACTTTATCATCAATATTACTACTATTTTTGATAGGTAAATATGATAGGTACATATTTTTAAAATAAATACAAAATGTTAAATAGCAGTTTTATGTTGAATAATACACATAATTGACATTATGACCAAAAGTAAAGGTCTTATCAAGAAAAAGACAAACAAACACAGAAATGGAACCACAAAATCAAACGGAGACAACATGCAACATTACAGCAATTATTATAATATACAGTATACTGGTATAGAATTCAACAAACAGAATACTATTTTATCAATAACAATATTACACATGTATAATCAACAATGTTAGTACTTCATAATCAATGATATAACTATTTTATCAACAACATTACTACTACTTTATCATCAAGATTATCAGTACTTTATCATCACCATTAATACTATTTTACCATCAACATTACTACTACTTTATTGTAACATTAAAACTACTTTTATCACCAACATTGCTAAATTATCCTCTTTTGGGGATATTATTTTTTAAAGTGATTGCTCTCACACTCCTACTGGATCTCTCGGGCAGAAGAACATTTATCCTACTAGATTTGCAGTAAGATATATTCCAGAAAATGGAAATGCACACTATTTACCAAGCTGAATGTTAGCTGTCATCAAACTTACTTGACCTTTTGCCCCTGTCTGTATCCCTGTCAAACTAATCACAGACTCTCCCACACATTATCATTAACATTATCACACAAACTGCTACCCTAACCCTATCACACAAACTACAGTAATTTGCTACAGTATTGCTAAAATTATTACTCTGTATTGACAATATCAAACAGTATCACTAACAAACTACTGTATAACATGATATAAAAAACCAAATGGTCGGAGGGTGTCCGACAAAATGGAGGGTGCCGCAGTATCTAACGAACAAATGGTTAAGCAAAAACAGGTTACTAGAAAAACTTATTGTAACTATGAATAAAAATAGATAAAAAAGTGCATAAAAAACATACAACAAAACTAAACAGGACAATTTTCTACGTTATGGTCCTATTGGGACCTTTTTCAAGGAACAAAAAAACAATAAAAAACACAAAACTGTAAATATATTAACAGCTAAACTGACTTGAACCTCTCTCCCTCACCAAAGAAATAAGGTCAAGTCAATGGTAGGTTTTGACTAGAAAATTGTCCTGTTTAATTTTATTGTATGTTTTTAATACACTCTTTTATCTATTGTTATTCATAGTTACGGTAAGTTTTTCTAGTAACCTGTTGAACTGTTTTTGCTTAACCATGTATAACATAACCAACATTGCAAGAAAATATCATTCATATTATTAAACCTGTATCACCATCATTATAACTGGTTTCAAACATTAATACAAGTAAACTCAAGTAGGAAGCTGGAGGAAAATGAAAAATGCTTAAAGCTAATAGGAATTTAACCACGTCTGTTCTAGCAGCACCGAATCACCTTGCAATTCAAGTAAACAGATTTTCCATACTTGACCAACCACATTCCCCAAAAATATGTGATCTTGTCATGTGATATGTGATCTAATATGTGTGTACCTGTGGTCAAGTCAATAGTGACGCAGAAAGTCAAACAGTTTGACTGTGGTTAGCATTTGTATTGCTGACCAGCGTGTAGTACAGGCAATTCTTATAAACAGATTGCAATATAATGATGACCCACTAGTGATATGGCTACATCTACAATTCATTGTAATTGATAAAAACACTGGAACATAATAGTTACAACTACTGAAGTCAGATAAATCTGATCACTGCCACAAATAAAAATGTGACACAACACTCCTCCATTTTCTGGATTATATACAGCTGGAAATCTGCTAGCACCAATCCTGGACTCAAAATAAAAACCAATCAAATGTGACAAATATATCCCCAAAATTACCACCATTATACCAGCATCAACATAGACTATGTTTAGAAATGACATGTACCAGACATTTTCAGGATTACAAGCACTATCAGTGAATATAACAAACATGTGAAAACTCAACCAAAAGTGTTACAGTAGGTCTACTATTAGTAATGTTAGTGACTGTATGAACAACAACAACATATTCCAGGCATCCCCATAAGTGTTCAGCCTCTTTCAGTATAATAGTTATTCCTCTAGGGCCAAAGGCGGCACTTAGGGTGGATGTCAACGATTTCCATGTCTCTCATTTCATTGCAATCTGCTTTAGAGCTTCATTGTTTCTGATACCGATGGTGAAACGTTCTCTTGTAATAGTTCTACGTAAAGTTTCTTTTGGTCTTCCTCATTTTCTCTTGCTCTTTGTGACCACATCAAAGCTTGACAGGGGAGTCTTTCAGTATCCATTCATAGCGCGTGCCCGATGTAATTCCAGCGACACTTTCTAATATAGGTGGATACATATTCTTGTTTTGATTCTTGTCTGACAACTGTGGTTTATTTGAAGTCTGACCAACGTATGTTCAGTAGCCTTCTAACACATTTATTTTCAAAGGTGTTTAGTCTTTGTTCTAAGCTTGATGTTGCTTCCCAACTTTTGCATCCATATGTTAATGTTGGAATTATGCAGGAGTTGAAGATTATATATATAGTGAGGTGTATATACACTGATAGTTCACATAGACCATTGATTGTATAGCTTTCTCATCCTACCTCTCAATTGTCCCTATCTATTATCTCCCCGAGCTAATATTCAAAACTCATTCAATGTGTTCATAATAATCTCATTCTCCAGTGTCCTTATCCAAAAGATACATACATAGGCAATTCAAAATAGGGTTTCAGACATCCATGTCAGTAATTAAATACTACCAGGCAAGATTATATACCTTTTTGAACAGAAAATTACTGCAGTAAAAAAATGGTAAGTCGGATTGCAACTTCCTAAACAGGATATACAGCCAACTATCAATCAAGTGACATAGTCTTTCCAGAACGTTGTCTTCGTCGGGGATACTTTGATTACCACAAGTTCCGGGCAAGCAGGCCTGCATTGACAGCCAACTTAACTTATCCAATGCCACTGCTAGTCAGTTCTGTAATAGTATCTTATACCCAATACATGTGTGACAATTGCAACCTGAACTCTAGTTCAAGGTAAAGACTAAGGCCACTATCTTCTTTCCAGGCATGTTGTAGGAGATGGCTAAGGAAACTTGGGGGATAGACTAACAACCTGTTTTTTCTTTGTAGCATAGTTGTATATAGTTGCATAGTTGTATTCAGGACATAGCCATCAAACCAGCATTTTTTGGCTGTATTGGTTTACTAAGACATATAAATATGTTTTTTGCCATTGCTTTCTGAACTATCCGGATGCACAATTGCCTAAAGTGGGATTTGAACTGTTACATAAACCTGGTGCCCTGGCCACTACATATGCGTTCGGTACTTCGCTGCCTCAGAGCCGTACAGCATGTCACCTGTTTAAAAAAATCACTTTGTCACTATGCGTCTTGTCTTGAATTCTTACTTTTACATTCTGTCAAATGGCCCCCTTGGATGACGAAGAGATACAAGCTAGCAAACACTGCACTTCTGTGTTTTTTGTAGCTGACTCCTAACTGGTGGTAAATGCTAGGTATGTCATTACTGCAGATCAGCCAACAAATCTAACAGAAGAATGATGAACTTACTGGTCCTGAAGTGTAAGTTTCCAACTAGCAGGATATGATGTTCCTGGGACACTGCTGCACTGGAATGTCTCTCTTCTGAGTCTAAAAATGCATCCATAAATGTATCTAACACAACTTTGCTTTGCGACAACACATCTTATATGAGTTCTGGTGTCACCTAAATCACTCAACTGAGGACTGTCAAAAGCTGCCTGCTCACAGCTAAAGGGATTATTTATAACATCATCATCATCATGTGTCAATAGCTGCCTGCTCACATCTAAAGGGATTATTTATAACATCACATCATGTGTCAATAGCTACCGGCTCACAGCTAAAGGGATTATTTATAACATCATCATCATGTGTCAATATCTACCTGCTCACAGCTAAAGGGATTATTTGTAACATCACATCATGTGTCAATAGCTACCTGCTCACAACTAAAGGGATTATTTATAATATCATCATCATGTGTCAATAGCTACCAGCTCACAGCTAAAGGGATTATTTATAACATCACATCATGTGTCAATATCTACCTGCTCACAGCTAAAGGGATTATTTGTAACATCACATCATGTGTGCTCACAGCTAAAGGGATTATTTATAACATTACATCATGTGTCAATAGCTACCTGCTCACAGCTAAAGGGATTATTTATAACATCACATCATGTGTCAATAGCTACCTGCTCACAGCTAAAGGGATTATTTATAACATCACATCATGTGTCAATAGCTACCTGCTCACAGCTAAAGGGATTATGACATCGTCATCATTATTCTCTACCAAATGTTCATTCATTAGAAATTGAAACTTATTTAAAAAAAAAAAAGATTATAACTGACATATAGACATTTGACTAAGAACAATAAAAGCATCAAGTAGAAGTGTTACTGCAACAGGAAACTAATATTAAACTTTTGGCTCAAAATTAAAGCAAGAAATTCTAAGTTGCAGCCTAGCAAGTTAGAAGAACATAAGCAAAAATGGTAGGTAGCTTGTGATTGCAGATTCATTTGAGATATATAACTTGTCACAGCAACAAGGCTTACCATCGCATACAATCTCATTTTCATCAACGTATCCTGTAAAAACATGAGTTGACATAGAATAGGATAAAGTAGTCAACATGTGTTTGTTGAAGGGTCTGACTACTGGTTATCTGATCAATCTCAGAAGAAGGGAAAGAGGATATGTTTGTTAGGGAAGATGTCTACTACAATACATCTGTTGCCAGACAACAGTTTTAACACATTGCCAACTCCAAGTCAGTTCGAGTGGCTCACAGAAATGCTTATAATGCTAAATGCGTAATACGAAAAATGTTTTTAAAATGAGTGATTACTATAAGCAATAAATTGGAAGAGTATTTACAACAATACTGTGTGTCATAGACGTTGATAGATTAGCTCTAAAACTACTTTTAACCCTAACCCTACTATGACAAGCAATATGTCATGAATAGCTCATGAAAGTGCTGAATAGGGTATACTTTTATTACAAAAATCATCTGATAATTTATTAATTACAAAAACATTGAAAGTAGCATGGGCATATATTCTATAACAGTAATATTGATAGCAGTGGCACAAGTAATGATACATGTGAATTTTGATAACTCCTGAGCTATCAGAAAGTGGCACAAGTAATGATACATGTGAATTTTGATAACTCCTGAGCTATCAGAAAGTGGCACAAGTAATGATACATGTGAATTTTGATAACTCCTGAGCTATCAGAAAGTGGCACAAGTAATGATACATGTGAATTTTGATAACTCCTGAGCTATCAGAAAGTGGCACAAGTAATGATACATGTGAATTTTGATAACTCCTGAGCTATCAGAAAGTGGCACAAGTAATGATACATGTGAATTTTGATAACTCCTGAGCTATCAGAAAGTGGCACAAGTAATGATACATGTGAATTTTGATAACTCCTGAGCTATCAGAAAGTGGCACAAGTAATGATACATGTGAATTTTGATAACTCCTGAGCTATCAGAAAGTGGCACAAGTAATGATACATGTGAATTTTGATAACTCCTGAGCTATCAGAAGTGCATACAAGAATATCAACTCATATCTATATCATAAACATTATCAGTTAAGGGTTGCCTTCTAAAGTTATGGATTTAGTATAAATAAGTTAGCAATTGTTGGACATTTAAAAAAAAATGTAATTTCATCAAACATGCTCAAATTGTGTGGTAAATAGTATATGCATGGTTAGTATGTCACTGACAGCGTAAAAATTAGTTAATTATATACTCTTGTCCTTTATTTCTTTACGACTGGATGATGATGTTCCTCCTTTGCAAGCAAAGATGATCACAACATTGAAAAAAAAGGCAAATTAGGTTTGGTGCTTGTGAGTCCTGAGATGGCTGATAGTCTAATCAGTATCTTAGGAGAAACCTGTTGCAGTGTGAACAGGAATATGGTAAGTTATAAGATGAGGGAAAACAGTTTGATCTCTCCTTTAATTTTTGTCTCTTTCTAATCCCCTGCAATGGTCTACTCCATTTTCAGCTTAATACCCGCACTGATCTGACCCAGTAAGAATGAGAGTTCAAGAGCTTGAATGTAGTGTTTGAGAGATGTCTTCAAGTAATCTATGAAACATTTTTTATGACCTGAACTTGAACATTTACCTTCCGACTATTCACCATTGAACAGTATCTTTGAATGATGCTCAAACAACATGTCTGAACAATATTGCTGAATTACTTGTATATCAATCAATCAATAAAGTGCTATGCCAAATGGTGTAGGTGATCATGTTTATCCACGACACTCTGTCTCTTGTGTTGCCAATAAGCTCGGTTGGTGAACTTCTACCGTGCCAAAATACCAGTACATCTAGCAACATTTCTCTTTGTTGTCCCTTATCTCTTTTCCCCTTGATCTTTCCAGTGCTTATTAAGTGTTCAAGCTGTGTTCTTCTCAGCACATGCCCTAAAAATCTTGACTGTCTGCCCCTAATGTTTGATATGATTGATCTTTTTATGCCAGCATCAATGGGAACCTCTGCATATACTTGTATATGAGCATAACATTTCTAGAATACCCAAAGGTTGGCACAACATAAACAACATTTATAGAATACCCGTATGTTAGCACATCATAAACAACATTTCTAGAATACCTGTAGGTTGGAATAACATAAACAACATTCCTGGAATATTGAAGGTGGATACAACATAGACAACATTTCTAGAATGCTTGTAAGTAAACACAACAACCCTAGAATAATTGTATGTGGGCACAACATAAACAACATTCCCAGAATACTTGTAAGTTGGCACAATATAAACAACATTCCCAGAATACTTGTAAGTTGTCACAATATAAACAACATTCCCAGAATACTTGTAAGTTGTCACAATATAAACAACATTCCCAGAATACTTGTAAGTTGGCACAATATAAACAACATTCCCAGAATACTTGTAAGTTGGCACAATATAAACAACATTCCCAGAATACTTGTAAGTTGGCACAATATAAACAACATTCCCAGAATACTTGTAAGTTGTCACAACATAAACAACATTCCCAGAATACTTGTAAGTTGGCACAATATAAACAACCTGAGATATACCTGATGACACTGTCCTGATTGCTAAAAATGAATAAAATCTGCAACACAGGATCAACACAGTGGTAACATAAAACACAAATAAAGAACTCAGCCTGATTCACAAACAGACATAAGTGATGGTTATTTCTATGAAGCAGACTACCCCAGCATGTAACACCAAAGTGAACAGCTTAACAATATACTATATAACTGTCACAGCTTCACCACACAAAGTGACAGTGTGGATGGGTCATGTTTGTCCCGTGATTATATTTAAACGCAAGACTCTGCCTAAGGGTACTAAATTCCCAAGTGGCGTGTTTGTGCGTGCTAACACGAAAGGTTGGATGGACAAAAGTGGCACTCTAGAATGGCTGGATAAAGTGTGGGGGCATAGGAAGTGGGCCGTTTAAAAAAAACCATCCATGCTAGTTTGGGATTCGTTTAAGGCGCATCTCACAGAGAAAGTGGAACAACAATGCCGTGAGATGGGGTTATCTGTTTCTGTTATTCCTGGGGGACTTTCATCCCTCTTGCAGTCACTAGATGTCTGCCTGAACAAACCATTCAAGGATAGACTCTGAGCAAAATGAAATGACTGGATGACATCTGATTAAGCAGTGACGAAGGGTGGCAACATAAAAAAAGTTGACATCACCACAATCGTTACGTGGGTCAAAGAATCATGGTCTGATATTTCATCTGAAATGATCGTCAAATCTTTCAAAAAGTGTTGAATTAGTAACGCAATGGATGGAAGTGAGGACGATGTTCTCTTTGAGGACGATGTCGATGACGACAATGTACCGGAGATTGATGATATCCACCCTGATGTTTCCATGACAGATGATGACATTCGTGAGTTATTTCAAAATTCAGACTGTGATTCGGACTTTGTAGGATTTCAATGACTGTTTAGACTGGCACCGGTAAGTTTATCCCTATTTGATGTTATTCTGTGTTCTATTTTTGTGTATCTCTACAGATAATTTTGTTTAAACATTTTGTATGCAAGCCAAACTCCCTATAATTTAGCCTGTTACTATCAAAATACTACCCAGTAGGGCTAGACTATAAGCACCAGTTACCAGTATCTAGACGTCATTTGTTTTCACAGACATTATATGTACCCGGTAACTACCTACACTTTACTGTAGTTGATTAATAAATAACATCAGATACTGGTATACTCTCCATACCAATTTTGATGATCATTGAAACCGTTATGATAGATAAGAAATACGGTAATACTTATTGCAATAATGTTACTAAAAATAGCATTTTCGGGGAAACTATGTTGTTTAAAAATGGCGGAACGTGTGGAATAAAGATATAGACATCGTAGATGAGTTTTTATCATGAAATATCAGAGTTTTCAAAGGTAATATTGTATGATATATATAAAGGAATGTAAACCTAGGCATAGCATTATGATAAGTACGCTCAGGATTACTGGTGAGCCCTAGTCATTTTATCCTGGCTTAATATATTGGACATGCGAGTCACTGGTTTTTTTAACTGTGTTTTTTTCCATCTGTTATAGTGATTTGACTATCTCTGGCAATCTCTGATTTTTTTACCCAAAATTCTTGGCGTATACAAGGATCTGTACGGTGCGTAACTATTTATTATAATGCTGTATATTTCGTGTCCTCAATAGCTTGGCTGTCAGACTTGGGCGCCTAAGTTTGCAGTTCATTTCCACGGACAATTGGATTAAAAAAAATTTCTAATCTATTTAGGCAGCCTTTAGTTACGGGATGTAATCTGTTAGACTTATTAATTATATATTGTTTACTTTTGCTTGATTTCATTCGCAAGACAGGAAATGTTGTTCTTAATTGTATTGTGAAATTTATCTATTCTATTTTCTTTTTTTTTATTCTCACCCAGGCAATGCCGGGCTAAGCTTCTAGTATTATCTATGCCCTTATTCATCTTGACAGATGATCTGAAGTAGGTTTTTATCAGTTGAGATAGTACGAGCAAGACAGGACTTCTCATGACTGAATCTGCAGATCCATGAGCAATGTGAACTGCCACAGAAGATGCACAGGAATGTCAAGTCGCTCGGTTGCTACTCCTTATGCCTCCATTTTCATTCTCCAGCTCTGCTCATCTTTCCCAGTTTATGGGCGTGATGACAAAGGCATTCATAGATGTTTTGCAGACATATTTGTATTGCAGCTTTGATCTGCATCTTTTTTCTAGCACCACATGAGAGCTAACCATATAGCAGTTGGTTTGGGATGCAGCTGTTGTTTATCCTCTGAATATGGCCAAGCCACTTGAGTCTTCTGTGACCAAGCATGGACATTATTGTTGGAATTTTGGTCCTTTGGAGGACCTCAGTGTTTGTAATTTTAGCTTGTCATCCGATTTTCAGAATTTTATGGAAATAACGTAAGTGGAAGCTATTCAGCATTTATTCTTGCCTCGAGTAGTGTATCAATTTTTCATATCCGTAAAGAAGGACAATGAGGAATGCATGTTTGGTATATCAGGAGCTTTGCTGCTGTTGTTAAAACGTGCATAACATATCCAAGAAAAACAAGCCAATGTTACTCAGGATGGGCACATGGAACATAAGGACTTCTTGAAAGGTTAAAATTAGGACTAATGGTCAGAGTTTGGTCAACTTTGTTGTTCCTTACCGTGTTTATTTGTTCCTATGTTGATAAAGACTTTTTGGCTGAAATGTTGGAACTGTTTATTTGACCACATAAAATTGCTATTTTATTAATTTCAAATTTTCCTGATATTTATTTTACACATGTGCACAGTTTTACGGCACTTTCCCACTCACTCTAGAAGCTACATTTATGAAAGCATTTTGTGTATATCCAGCTCCGTGGTGCAGAGCACGTCTGTGACTGTCAAAGTACCAGGTTCGAATCCCGCCACAGACAATTGTGCATCCAGACCGCTCAGAAAGCAATGGCAAATTACTGAATGTATTTATATTGCCTAGAAAATCACTCAGTCAAAAAAATACTGGTTTGATGGCTATGTCCTGAATATTATATGCTACCAATTTTTTAATTTTGTGTACAAGTAAATGAATCATCTCAGCCGTAAGACACAAATTGCAACAGTATTTTTTTCTCTTTAAACATTCAACTCTTTATGTTTATCTTTGTATGAGATTTCCTGTCATGTTGTAATGTATAAAAATTTAGGATTTTTCAGATTGCAGGCAAAGCAGGTAGGAGTATTAACTATTACATAGAAATAAAGAGTTTATGGAAAAGTGGTACAGTACAACAAAAATAACAAGAAGTCAAACAACAAATGTCGATGAATATATTAAGAGACAACATATCAAATGGTATACACACATCAGCAAACTACCATCAGACTGCATGCCACAGTAAGCTATGCTACAGTGAAGTTACAGTGAAGGCAGACCTAGAGGCCGACCATGAAAACGATGGACCACCAAAATAAAAGAGGCGACAAATTCCACAGTATACTCAGCACACTCAAGGGCCATCTCTAGGAAACTCGTCTACCACTGACGCTGAAAGGGAAACAAATTATTTAGCGAATAGATAGATATATAGATGAATATCAGTATCATATACAATATACGCTGCGATAATGATAACTTTTTTTTTAAAAACAACAAATTCAATAAAAAAAGCTAATAGGTGTACCTTGTAAATTATCTAGAAGTTCAATGGCAGACAGAAATAAGGAGTTAATCTTTTCAACTTCTCTATCGGAGTCTATTTCTCCTAGAATGTCATCCAGAGGAAGGCCACCTGTCACAGGTTTACATCCCAGCAAAGAAGGATCTGTCATCTTGCAACTAAGGCAAATATATGAGAACAGCATAAATTAAACATAAAAGCATGTGAGCATACCATTATTCAGATAAACAAAGGAAAGACTATTAAACAAACACCACATAAAATTATCTGGCACACAAACAAGAAGTGGATTCAACAAAAAACATAAGAGCCTTAGACAGACAAATATAGATGATTATCAGACAAACATAGAAAACTATCAGACAAACATAGAAAACTATCAGACAAACATAGGTGAAGGCTATGAGATGATCACTGGTGAAGACTGAAGCAAACATAGAAGGTTATCAGACAAATGAAAGTGAAGGCTATGAGAGTCACAGACTCACAAAAATAGATATTCCCCACAGGAAAACACTGGTAAAGTCAGGCAGACAAACACAGATAAATATCATGTCAACAGCACATGCATGTTTATTTAAATCCCTTGGAATTATGAGAAGTGAGTATCTCATATATAAAAAAAAAATCACATACAAAAAATATATGGCAACAGGCAAACAAAACAAATTTACAACTATTAAGAAGCTACATTTTTCCAGGGCCAAACATATAGTTGTGACACTTAGTTGCTGACATTTGCAATGGAAAATAAAAAATACAAGCTATTGAAATGAAATACTATAGAAAGGTTTTAACAATATCATGGAAGGAAGGCAATTCAATGCAGATGTCAGTAAAGACCTGATAACATAAGAAAATTTTACTCCTAAAAAATATCAAAAAACGCAATCGAGCACATTTTGGACATATAAAAAGACACAATGGTTTAGATCAATTAATTCACCTGTGTGTTGCCGGGCCTGAAAGGGGAGTAAAGAATAGCAACACTGTTTACCTTCCATGCATGCCGTAAAAGGTGACTAAGGAGGTTATGGGATGGAGTTGGCTGTCCCATCCCATATAGGGTCAGTGACCCAAAGCTATGCTGAAGTCGGATGTGTCAGGCTAAAAGGCGCGGATATGCAGCAATGCTGTAAACCATGACACAATGCATTCTGTTCTTCAGACTACATCCTGCTAATCTGCAGGAGTTTGAGAACAAACGCAGAAGATCAATTAATTGTGGAGGGAAAGATTCTAGAAAAGAGAACAAGAAGCAGATTTAAAGCAACTATAAAAATTGAGGTTTTAATGGCTTACAGACACAAGGGGTCTTCATAACTTGTTTTAATGGCTTGCTGGAAAAAAGGAGTAACTAATTTGTGCACGCACAACTGTGCAAACACAAACTTTCACACACAATCAAAACTTTGCACAGACAACCTCATTCTGGTCTTGTATTAACAAACAAGTACAACAATCTCTCTTACCATAACCAGTGGTTGTTAATAAATGCTGCTGGGTGGTAATACTTCAACCTATTCCTGTTACTTTTACAGATTTTTGTAAGGATATCCAGCCTGCAATGATAAGATTTGTATCATATTTAGACATTAATCCATTGGAAGTGTCCAAGGGCTAGAGGTGAGAAAATTCTCTCTGGAAAGATCCAAAGATCAGATAATCAATATCTGACTGAGACTTGCTGCAGAAAACTAATGCAGTGCTTAACCCAATCATTCATTCATGTCAACCTACTCCATATTAAAAACATAAGTGTTGAAAACATTTCGTACATTTTTGAGGTACCCTTTTAAAATGTGTATGTTATTGTTTACCATGGATATAATAAGCTCTGATGTTTTGTCCCAAAGTTACAACTATTAAGAAGCTTTATCTTTCCAGTGGCAACATACGGTTGTGAGACATGGACATTGACATCTTCAATGGAAAAGAAAATATTGGCATTTGAAATGAAATGTCATAGAAAAGTCCTAAGAATATCATTGACAGAAAGACGACCCAATGCAGACGTCCACAAAGATCTGAACATAGAAGAAGACTGACAACTCAAAACTATTTAAACAAAAATGTCATATTTCGGACATATAAAGAAACACAATGGTTTAGAAAGATTAGGTTTAGGCAGACAAAGACTATGGACACATGACATTGAAGAACTTCTGAACATGACACTGGAAGAAGTTGGGCAGCTTGCACAGAACTGAGAGGTTTACAGAGTGAGGACACGTGACATAGAGAAAGTTTTTCTCTCTAAGTCAACAAATATTAAACTCAATTCCCGTCAACTGTAAGAATTAAACTCAGCTGTTCCTGATGTTTTCATTTTAGTAAACTAATTAAAGAATTACCACCGAAGATGGATGTGTTCGACCATTAGTGCAAATAAAACAGTGACACAGCGCATTTCCATTCTCTAGACTACATCCTGCTAGAAATATAATAGAACCATGGTCCTGCTATAAGAGAGATCCAGCAGGAGTTTGAGAATGAACGCTGAAGAAGAAATAAAGAATTTTTAGAAATAGTACACACTAACAATAAAAAAAAATAATAAAAAAGGCATAACTAACAAAAAAATTATATTAATTTACAGAAGAAGTCACAGAGCAATTAATAATATTTTTAACTCAGCCATTCGGAGAAATGTAGAAGAAGCACGGACAGACCATTTCTTGCTGTTATCAAGCCAGGATTTTCTGTCTTCCTCTTCTCCTTCCATCCTCGACTGTTTCTTGCAAAATACTTTTAGAGAGAGAGTCGTGGCTTATTAAATGTCCAAACCAAACAAGTTTACGCCATGCAATTAAACAACCCACTAAATGAATTACTTTTTGCAGATGACTTGAGCCTTATTTATGAAGATGAAGAACAACTACAACAATATATCAATTAACTTATAACAACTTGCAACAAGTATAACATCAAAGTCAATATATATCAGACAGAAGCTATTAAAATCAGAAAAGCACCAAGTCCATTACACATGCAAATAAATAATATCAAGGTGAAACATGCTTCAAAGAACAAATATCTAGGCACTTTCACTACATTCATTTAGTGTTCCTCGGTTTGCAAGGGAAAGCATGAGAACCTGCTTACTCCATGCCACAAAGGCTGGTGTCACTACGATTCAGCAGACTTGGTCTGCCTTCTTCTGTTTGGATTATACTTATAGATAGCCTTACAGCAATCAACTGTTCTATTTACATTTGAGATCCACCAACCTGAACCGTTTGCTATCCGAATATGCACAATCTGCAGCTTTCATCCCTGTGGCCCACTGCAGACTGGTCTGAATGGCTGTGGTCATGCGTGCAGTGATGTCTGGTTTAGGAAGGTCTCTGATGTCTGGTCCTTTTAATCTCTGAATGTACAGACTATACCTGGTTTCAGAGGTGTTGCAGATTTTGGCATTGTTGTAGTATGTGGTGAGATGTCTGTGTCCTTTTTACATGGGCATATAATGGCTTAGAGCTTTGTCAATTCTGTGCATGTTTAGGCCACAGTGACCTGATATAAGTTAAATGAAGAGGCAGATAGGCTGCCAAAGGATGGAGCAACACAGGAACAAAAATACCAAGAAATCAACTATAGGAAAAGAGGACCCTCATCAAAGCCATCAGGAACACGCTCCCGGCGGAAATCGCACGGATATCCGTGATGGTTACAATGGAGCGAACGCAAAACAAACAAACAAAGCTATCAGGAAAGTCAACCACCCAAAATACAACTATCACTATCTCAACAGAACTGAGCAGGTTATTATCCTCTGCCACCAAACAGGACACAACAGATTAAGCAGCCACTTAAATAGGCTAAGACTGGTCCCATCACCTCTGTACCCATATGGGCAGGCAGCAGAAACCGCTGAACATATCCTGTAAGACTGAAATACACTAAACCAGTTAAGGGAATAACACTGGCCCACAGAAATAGACATCCACAGAAAGCTGTATGGGAGCACTGAGGAGCTTTCAAATACAGTAGCATTTATTAAGAAAACAGGACTTGCTGTGTAGATATGTCAAACTGCGAACAAGAAGAAGATATCCAAACGTAACATCTGATCCCAAATCTGTAATGTTTTCTTAATCAATCTGCATCGTCTTTATAGACACAACCAAAACAATAGTGGAAAACAAGTACTCACCACTCCTTCTCCTCCACACAGTTACTAGCTTGAATATACAAAGCTCTCTGTGCATGTACCACTTGAAACATCTAGAAAACATTACAACAAATTCATAGTCAACATGTGTTACATGTGATACACCAAAACAGGCATTCACTTTCACTTTTATTATCTTGCAAACCATCTTGATGAACTGAAGTAGGCCTATATAAATCTGTATCACTGGTAAACTACTGCAACAGCCACTTGGAAACTCTTTTTTTTTATATCACACACCGATGGGCCCAAAAAAATATATTTTTGTAAAAAAAAAAAAGGTTTTTGGAGCTACATACTGACATTTTTATTAAAATACGGAAACATAAATTGTAAAAAAAAAATATGAATTTATTTTAAAATAAGTTGACAGCTATGCATGCACAAATATAATGTATGAAATTTCTAGGGGTGTTAATAGTCTCACTTATAAAAACAGCATGTGAATATCAGCTTACATATTTCATCTTGAACGACTCTTCCTCCAATCGTTCAACAGCCAGTATGTCTGTGATTGGAATCTCAAACAATGTGTGCTTGTCACCTGAGAAAAAATATTAATTGAGAAATATTGAAGATTTATAGAAATAAACATAAGGCAGCAAACAGGATTTGAACCAGCTCCATTCAGCTGGTACATAATCACTTTTCAACTTGAGTTGACATATACTGACTTCAGTTGAGAGGTTAATAGGTGACAGCTGAATAGACCTCATGCAAATCCTGTTTGCTATCTTCTGATAAAAATATAATGAAATTATACAAAGATTATAACATATAGCAATAAGCAAGTTGTGTGGTTATGTCCACTACATAATTTTTAATTTTTTTAATTGCCTTTTATTGTTGTGGGTACTGCATCATTGAATGTCAAAATAAAAAAGTGCACTAAATGTACAACAGGGGAATGTCTGGCTTTAGAGCGAAAGGTCGCCCAAGATGCAGATGGATAGACAACATCAAAGATATTTTAACCTTACAGACCCCATAGGCATCTGGAAATGGTGACAAGATTACATTACCAGTGGCCCATCTGCATCACCAGTCACCTCCATTGCTATGCCCTGATTCCTCACCACAGAATAATTCTAAGTTAAGCTTGCATGACATAGAATTCCCGCCACACGAAACCAGGAATACGTCAGTCTAAAGGTCAAATTCCTTTATACATTATGATTTTAAAAAGGAGAATGCCGGCTGATTTATGCACCGAAAGTCTAGAGCAAATTATGTTGATTTTCGATGCCAAATTTTACTATAAAATATATTACAGTGTGGCATGGTAAGTAATCATCATGGAATGTAATCTTACTACAATCTCTGTGTATTGTAAACTGTAAAAGCTTGAGATGAACAGAGAAAAACAGTTTACAGCCTGTTCAGCTTAAACACCAAAGCAAAAGGGGAAGACATGGAAATAAAAATCGGCGGAGTAAAAATAGCATACGAAAAATTCCCAAGATACCTCAGAGTTGAACTTGATCAGAGGCTCACAATGGAGCACCACATAGAAAAGATGATTAAGAAAACAACCATGAGAATAAGGCTCATAAAGCACCTTGCCTCATGCAAATGGGGAGCTTATTTGCATGCTCTGTGCCAGTTATATACTGGATGTGTCCGATCAGCAATTGACTACACATTTCCTATACAGGCAATAGCAAGCAAAAGCCTCCTACAGAGATTGGACAACGTCCAAAATAACGCACTGCGATTTATATGCAGTGCCATGAAAACCACCCCAACTGCTGCATGTGAGATCAATACAGACATAGAACCATTGCACTTAAGAAGAGAATGAGTGATAGTAGAGACCTTTGAAAGATAACATGAGAATGGACACCACAGAAGAAAATAGAAAATGATAGAAAAGTGGACAGAAAAACACAGAATACTCAAAACATTGTTCCTCAATAGCGCAAGACAAGCAAGCATAAAACACCATCTGCCAACAAATAGAGAACAAAAGGAATTAATAGACATTGAACCACCATAAGGCAAGCAATAACCCCTACCATAAGGACTGAACTCTCTGACCCCTCGGCAGATAAGAACACTGTAACTCCATTCCTGAAAACCATTGCCCTAGAAACAATCCATACATACTCACCAGAAATAATCCATGTATACACGGATGGATCTGCACAAAATGCTACCAAAAATGCTGGATATGGAGCTGTGATAAAATACCCGAACACAGACCCAGAAGACTACCCAAAATTGTTTGGCCCATGCGGAGATATCTGCTCTAACTACACAGCAGAGATAATAGCAATTGAGAAAGCTCTGAATGAAATTATTGTGGACTGAGAACGGAACTACTCCGCCTGAAGACAGTCATCTTCTCCAACTCAAAATCAGCACTTCAAGCCTTGGAGACCAAAAAAATACCCCCTGGTTGCAATATCAACAGACAAATTGACCAGCTGTCCACATCATATGGTGCAGAAGTCACCCTCCAATGGATACCTGGCCATACCGGAGTCCTTGGAAATGAAATGGCTGATAAATTAGCTAAGAGTGGTGCTGTCGCCCCCCAGTTTAACCCAAAAATCTCCCTACAAACATGCAAACAAATCCTAAAAAACAACTACAAACAAGAATGGTTACAACAGTAGTCCAGCTCAAAGACTGGGCGCCTACTATATGAACACCAACAGAAACCCAACCAAATGGATCCTCTGAAACAACTTGAGCGAGCAAACCAGTCTCACATTCCAACTAAGAACAGGCCACGCCCCCATTAATAAACACCTGAACAGAATAAACCCATTACACGAACCAAATTGCAGACACTATAAAGCACAAGAAGAGACTGTTGAACACCTACTATTGCAGTGCCCAAAACTAACAGACATTTGACAAGAACTATTACCACCACTTCCAGCTATACACAACACACACTACACAACTGCACCACAACTGAGGAAAACCTGTGCATTCGCCAGAAGGGCTATGGGCTGTCAAGAGCTTCCTGCTCACAACGAAAGGGATTGAATCATCATCATCAGCTATTCAATGATGGTACCACATTTACCATTTAAACTATAATAGAAATCTAACAACTTTACCCATGTGACACGGCCATTTAATGCCACTATATCAGGAGTGAACAAAATACTGCCTGTGTGCTAGTCCAGCCTGCCAGACTGATATAAAATTAATATATGGCTTCTGAGCTCAGAAAACATCAAATCATAATCTGTCTTAGTCAAACTGTAGAAATGATGATAAACAGTGATAAGGAGGTAATGATTAGGTCAAACCATTGATGTTCCCAGTTAAATGGGGTTCATAATTAAATAAATTTCTATAGACAGTAAATTTTGATATTGGAGGTGACAAAAACTTTGACTTCAAACACAGATAGTCTTTTGATGTACATAGCAACAAAAAACTACAATATCATTTTGCACACAGGAATTTAAGTGTTCACATTGTTCAGCTGATGGGCTTGACCCCCATGTCACACAACCAAACTTGAATTTAGCCCACCAATCATAAAAGTTTCCCACTTATGCACCATATTAACAACTTAAACCAGTGCAGACTATATTGGGCTGCTTAGTGATAGCTGCATTGCAGCCATTTAATGTTATGGTTCAGAAACATGAATAATGAACAAACAGCTAGAAGACAGAATTGATGCCTTTGAGATGTGAATATATGGAAGAAATGTATATAAAGTGAAGAAAAATAGAGAACTTTATGGAAAGAGAAGAAAAAACCCAGAAATTCTGACAACACTGCAAATGAAAAAAATAACTATTTAAAAGAAATATAAGTAAAACAAATAAAATATTTTAGACACATTAAAAATTGTTGAAGACGATACTGGAAGGAAGAATCGAGGAGGGGCGAGCAACAGTTAGGCAGAGATACAAGTTGGAAGGAAACATCATGAGATGGACAAGTTATAGTCTGGCAGAGTGCACCATCAAGGCAAGAGACAGAAGATGTTAGAGGTCTATTGCAGACAACCTTCGATGTGGAGATGACACCTGGTAATGATGAATCATTTAATAATACCACCACTTAACTACCATAACATTTAACTATTTCAGCACTGACGTAATTTGCTGACAATATCACAAATAAAACATAATACATAACATAAAACATAACAATAGCACACCTTTGCTCCTGAAATATGACAATGATTGGTTGCTGAGTCTAAAAAAACGTTTTTTGAAATTAATTATTCCAAATCGTTTCCTGCCTTGTGCTCGTTTGATGAGATAACTGTGGACAGACAATTATATAAATAAATATCATCTGTGTAAACTAAAGAGAAAACAATTTGGGTATCTTCCCTTATGAATGATTCTCTATATTATCTAGTTATCTCTTGATTCAGTATATATATATCAAGTGACATATTCTTTCCAGAACATTGTCTTCGTCATTGATACTCTGAACGCACCTCTGTTCCAGGCAAGTAGGCCTGCATTGACCAGAGACATATGCATACATTCTTCTATGTTGCTGATCCATCGTGTTAAAACAGTAGAAAATTTATAAAAATAATGGTGGCCGGTATTTTGTACAACAGAGATTTCATTCCAAAAAAGAAAAGCTGCGCCTCTTAGCCCTGGGAATGTTATCCTACTACACTTTGAGGAAATAACCGAATCTGACAGATTTACTACTGTCCTTTAACCTTTACTTTTTATAACCTTTACCATAACCTTTAACTTTTACTGTCAGCAGATTAGCAGGATGTAGTTCAGAGAATTGCCTAAGATTTGATTTAGAAAACTAAAGGTAAACAGAAATAGATAACCTATTCACAGATGTAAATTTGCCACTGAACTTATTGGAGGACGATATCAACTCACTGATTGAGAACCTGAATACAGTATTAGTTCAAATAGCAACACAGTGACTAGGCAAGAAACACAGTCAGTAAACCCTGGATAACTGAAGTCATATTAAACTTATGTGATAGCAGGGAGAGCTAACAAAGGACAACAAATATAATCCACTGGCAGATTTGGATAATCCACTTGGAGATAGAGTGCCCTGAACAAAACTATTAGAAATAAACTGAAAAAAAGCTAAAGAGAACTGGATTAATGCATAATGTATACCACGTCACAGGGTAATAGTAAAACAGCCTTTGAAACTTTAAATAAATCACACAGCATAGAAAACCTAAGATTTCTATTATAGAAGACAAAAATGGAACAATACTGAATACAAAAGAAGATATTTTGATGAAATGGACAAAATAATGTAGAGAGTTCAATCATGAAAATGTACCAAAATACTAAACTACCTGGTTAAATAACAGAGAGTAGGAGACAGTGACATATTAAGGGATGAAGTGGTGGAAGCACTTTGTTCACTGAAAAAAGGAAATTCCCCAGGAAGTGACAATATCGCAGCAAAATTACTGATACATGGAGAAGAAGTGATTAATGTCATGACAACAATATGTCGGAAGATTTGGTCTACAAAAAATGCCCTGAAACATGGACGCAGTTGCTACTAATACCTATTCCAAAAAAAATGAGATTTGAAGTCAAGTAAAAACTATAGAACAATCAGTCTCATTTCACATCCAAGTAAAGTTATGCTGAGGATTATACTTGATCATAAGGCCAAAGAAATCTTAGCAGAAGAATAAGCCAGATTCAGGAAGAACAGAAATACAGTTGAACATATTTTCAATCTACACCTTCTTCTTCTTCTTCTTCAGCGTTCGCTCTCACATAACCACAATTGAATATTTCGTGTGATTTCCGCGCCAGGGAGCGTGAAGCACGTTGTGCTGCAAGTTCCACAGTAAAACTGTGATTATTTTCACCCCAGTTGGCCACTTGTGGTCAGGACGTCCGAGGTCCAGCACATCCATTTTCATCATTACTTTATTTCGGGTTTGGTCCCTAATCCGTGACAGCCTGTGTATCTGTCGCCGGGCACGCTGGTGTGTAGTGCCTCTTCGCCAAGACGCTTGTCGAGCGCGCCTATCTGGCACGAGGTGCTCCACCGTCTATAAACCCATCTCGTGCAACTGGACGAACTCTGCCTGTGTCCATCGGGTACTGAACCTTTTCTCATCCGCGAGCCTGGTTCCATATGAGGAAGAACTCGCCAGAAGAGTTGGACCCTGGGTCGTTCGCCCTCCTACCCGAGACGTCGTTCACAGACATCATGAACCCCTCGCACAAGTTTGAGTCTCACACCACGCGTTTGAGAGCAAGGCGTTCTCGAGCTGAGCGACCTTGTCCCAATAGTGCCTGAGCCCATCAGGTACTGAACCCTTTCTCTCTGAAAGTGTATTTCCGGTATAGGAAAGCTTGACAATAGAGTTGGGACAGGGCTAAAACGTTGTCCCTTTTGTGCCTGAGCCCATCAGGTACTGAACCCTTTCTCTTCGCGAGCATATTTCCGGTATAGGAAGGCTCGACATTAGAGTTAGTTTAGGTCTTCTTGCTTTTCCGAGCGCCCACGATTGGGTCTGGGTCTTTGCTTATAATGATCACAGGTAACTAGAAGCTCGTCTCGAGCTAACAGAGCTTATAGTTACCCTTTCCTAGGAACTTTTTACTTTTCATTTGCAGTTCGTGCTGCCCAAATGGTTTGGCCAGAATCAGCTCGAGCTGCTGTTTTCTGTTACCAGGGTGCACCACGAGGAGGTACATTTGGGATCTTGGTTATCTGCTAACCCTGGGTCCGCCTAGATCAATGCGTTCCCTTTGCACCCCAATCTACACCTAATAAGTGAAAAGCGCTTACAACACCACCATGATCTATTCTATCATTTTATTTAGTTCACCAAAGCGTTAGACCATGTTTGGCATTTATGTCTGTGGAATACTATGAGAGAGCTTAATTTTGGCAACAACATAATCTCCGTCATAAGGGCATTATATAAAAAAAACAAAAAGTTCTATGTTCATAGACAACAAAACCTGTGAATTTTTCAGAGCTAATGTTGTCATTCAACAAGGTTGTTTACTTTCACAACTCAATTTAACATCTACCTAGAAGCAATCATGAGAGAAGTGTTAGAGGAATTCCATTTAACAACATCGATCAGAGATCTTCAAATTTCTAATCTCCGGTTTGCTGATGATATCAATCTGATGGCGACAACAGATGCAGAACAACATAACAACAAGATAACAACAAAAGTGGAAATAACTAGCAAAAAAACTTGCCATGGAGATCAATGCAGATAAGAGTACAATTTTGGGGAATAGGAGTACTAATTTAGTCCAAACCAATATAAAGCTTAACAACCAAAGGCTTGAGAAGGTTTCGATGTTTACTTATCTAGGAACCCAGATAAGTGGTGAATATGAACCAACAGCTGCAGTTAAGAAAAGATTGACAATGGCCATGGCAGCCATGACAAGATTAACCACCATTTAGAAAAGCAAGATCACCACCCATATTAAGATTAATTTAAATACATCTTTGGTTTTGTCAATATTTCTATATTGCTGTGAGTCCTGGACTCTAAATTACAACTTAGAGAGAAAAATTCAGGAACTTGAAAACAAATGCTATATATGTGTATTTGGTTGCTGTGTTACCAAGAACATAAGACTAATATGTTTTTGCATGATACAATTAATGTAATAGCAAATCAATAAGAACCACTATTAACAATCATGAAACTTTGTAAACTCTGGTGGTACGGGCATGTCAGAAGACATTCCAGAATGACAAAAAATGTCCTTCAAGGTACAATGGAGGGTGGAAGAAGATGAGGTGGCAAGCACACCTGAAACTTTGTGAACTTTTAGTTTTCCACAAGATGTTAATAAACCCCTAGGGCCTTATAAATGATTTGGGTTAACTTTACAATAAACTGGCTGGAGGTGTGGCTCTTTCCATTCAACTTCTCACTCCACAGACCATTCAAGTGCCATTAGCATGATTCAATGGTGATAAGAGAGACCATAAAATTGCCATGAGTGCGAGTTAGGGGATACAAGCAAGAATTTCCACAGGTAGACCAGAACTGACGAAATAAATTTTAATTAAAATAAAATAATTAATGCATTGTCACTACAGAAAGTATAGGAATCTAAATTAAAATATAACTATTAAATACATTTAATACTTGATCCTTATTGCATCATGTGGCAGAATAATAATGCAGAATAATAATGCAGAATAATGACTGAATAATTTCCAACCGCGATTGATGAATTCTCATCACACAGAACAAGTTTGTTACATGCATGCTACATACAAAACATTCATTTGCTTACTATCTACATATGATAAATGTAAAATTTCAATCATTTTATGACAACTAAAATTATACCTACCTATAGATGACTGCTACATTTTTGTAAATGGTGAGATAATAGTTTATTATGCACATTTCTTTTGTGAACTATGCCAACCAATTTAACACTATAAAGTAATGAGACTATGCTTACTGTAATGAATTAACATGAAAAATAATGATATTTCCGTATCTGTATAAATATTTAAATGTGCACAGCAATCAGCAGTAATCCAAAATGAATTTTGTTGATTTTTGTGTTTGAAATACTGTGCCAAGATTAATATAGTTAGTTGAAAGTTTCAACAATTGCGCCGGTCTGTAATATGTACGATCGAGATTCCACTATCATTAACACCAGGTAATTAAATCAGCCACTGGGCATAGGGTCAATGATTTTCTATGAGATGGGTCAGCCCCCCCCTCCCCTTCAGCCACCGCTTATGACATGCTTACAGTATCCCTATTATTTACACACCTTTCAAGTCCTGGTAACATATGACAATCCCTATTATTTACACACCTTTCAAGTCCTGGTAACATATGACAATCCCTATTATTTACACACCTTTCAAGTCCTGGTAACATATGATAATCCCTATTATTTATACACCTTTCAAGTCCTGGTAACATATGACAATCCCTATTATTTACACACCTTTCAAGTCCTGGTAACATATGATAATCCCTATTATTTACACACCTTTCAAGTCCTGGTAACATATGACAATCCCTATTATTTACACACCTTTCAAGTCCTGGTAACATATGACAAATCTACCAGGCTATAATTCTTAACTGTATTTTTCATATACATTTTGAACATTCTCTTCACCTTGCTCTAATCCATTAGTTATTTAGTTAGTTCCTTGCGAGTCAAAAGAAGACACATAGGGCAGAGGCTGTTTCTTTCCACGTTGAACAAATTGTTGCACATTGGTATAGTTCTTGTGTATAGCTTATGCCCCCCCAATATTTATCTTTCTCTGTTGATTGTTCTGCATAGAATATCTTTTTAGTCACCTACTTTTTTTTTGTGTCCTCTGTCTTCCAAGTGAAGGTTTGTTAGGGAAGTTTATTTTCACCCATTCTAAGTACATGACCAAGTGATTCTAACATCTTTATCTTATAAAATGTGACAGAAATTATTGGTTTATTTCTTCCTTCAATTATAATTACTTCTCTTAAAATCTACTCATTTTGTGTTCAATATTCTTAAAAGGCACTTGTTTTCAAAGGTGATAAATTTACTGTCTATTCTAATTCATTACTTCTATTTATGTTGTTAAAAAAAAAGTAGCAACGGAAAATTAACATCTAGTAACTGTAAAGATATATCAGATAGTTTCATAAAACATAAAAAAATAATAATAGAGGCTAGACAAATTATATCAAAGAAAACACACACAGTCTTAATAGACATACCCTTCTTTGAGAACAATGGGAGCCTCTATGACCTTGACATGAGACCCTGAGCTGGATGATATGATGTCTAAAAACTGAAGAAAAGTTGGTAAAAACAAGACCCATAATAAATTATTAATCAAAATAAAGCTACAAATTAGGCCAAGACTGTGCAGTTTGGGAGATAGCCAAAATATAAATACCAAACAAGCAAAATATGTCCAAACTGGTAATGGTAACCAAAATAAAAGAATAAATTATGTAATGCATGCATACACTACAATTTGTCTGGGTAGAAAAAAAGAAATTAAATAATAATGCATGGTTGTTGACAGGTTCTTCGAAACAGATTATAGGATAATGTGCCCCCTGAAGGAATGATCAAATTCATTAACTATGTTTAGCAAGGTGTTTTTTGTGACATGATGTTCGTCCGTCGTGATCGACGATTACCAAAAACTCAACCATAATAATAATAACAATAAATAATAAAATAATAAAGTTAATAGTGCGTTTTTAAATGACTAGCAAGTCCAATGCGCGCACAAAATGTTCTTTTACAGAATTGACAACAATAGAAGGTATCTGTGTGAGGTTGAGATGTTTTTTCTTTTCTACGTGTCCGCTTCTGTCTTGCAGTTTCTTGTCTGAATTCTTCTGCCGCTAGTGCTCCCATTCTAATGCTGTAACGCCATGCTGCTCTATCCTGAGCGAGGCTCTCCCAAGCGCCTACGTCAATGTTAAGATGTTTCAAGGATGACTTGAGCGTGTCTTTGAAACGCTTTTTCTGTCCACCAGCTTTTCGAAATCCTGCCTTGAGTTCTCCATAATATATTTGTTTTGGCAATCGCGAGTTCTCCATACGCACAAGATGGCCTGCCCAGCGTGCTTGCGCCTTCATAAGTATTGTGTGGATGCTTATTGAGGTTGATTTTTCCAAGACCTCGTAGTCTGGTACTTTGTCCCACCAATGGATGTTTAGTAATTTACGTAGGCAGGTAAGATGGAAATGATTTAACTTTCTTGCATGTCTAGCATACACTGTCCACGTTTCGCAGGCGTATAGTAAGGTTGGTATAACAGCAGCATGATATACTTGTAGTTTGGTGGTTGTTCTTATACCTCTTCTGTCCCATACATTGTTGCGTAATCTGCCAAATACAGCACTAGCTTTTGCCAGTCTATTGTTAATTTCCACATCAATGTTGACATCGCGAGAGAGAGTGCTTCCAAGGTAAGTAAAATTGTCGACTACCTGCAGTTTTTCCTTATTGACGATGATGGAAGTAGCAGTATGTTGGCTATTTGATGTTGCTTGGTGCATGACTTCTGTTTTTTTGGTGTTAATAGTGAGACCAAAGTTGTTGCAGGCCTTTGAGAAGCGGTCTATGGTGCTCTGCATGTTTACGACAGAGTCAGCATACAATGCACAGTCGTCAGCATAAAGTAATTCTCTAACAGTATTAGATTTAGTTTTCGTGTTTGCTTTTAGACGACGTAAATTGAAAAGACCACCATCCGTTCTGTAATTGATCATTATGCCTGCTGTTTCATTACTATGGTGTGTTTCCGTTAACATGGCTGTAAATAACAGGCTGAAAAGAGTAGGGGCCAGCACTCATCCCTGCTTTACACCATTTGTGACAGGGAATGCAGGAGATACTCCTCCGTCGCAGATAACACTAGCCATCATACCGTCATGAAATTGTCGTATCACAGTGACAAGTTTTGGGGGGCATCCAAACTTTGTAAGCACCTTCCACAGTCCTTCTCTGTTAACGGTATCGAATGCTTTAGTTAAGTCCACAAATGTTGCTAAGAGTTCATTATGTTGCTCTTGTGACTTTTCCTGAATTTGTCTTCTTTTTTGTGACATACATGAAAGAAGACAACAGATTTTTTGGCAGAACATAATGACATTAGTTGCTGTGCATAGACACGTTCAACCACCCTCCGACTGATACAAATATGAGTTCATATGGTGCAAGTGATGTTCAAGAGTATATCTTTGAAAAATAACAATATGCTTCCTTAGTGATACATCTGTATGTATGACACGCTTCCCATTAGGGAGTTTCAAGGATGTGTTATTTGTGGATGTGTGATGAAGGTGGCATACCCTGCAGTCATCGATTCATATTCAGGGTAAGTTTTTTTATTTACCCTCTAACAGAAAATTATCCAGTCCTTACTGGGAGTCAAACTCTGGACCTCACACAAACCAATGCCCTAAACTCTCAGCCACTTAATGATATACACTTGAGGTTTATCTTCTTACATCTTTTTTGCATATGGGTGATCTTGCAAAGCAGCAGATGAAAAATCACTGCAAAGTTTCACATATATCATACTAGCAAAGGAGCAGACAAGATCACTGATAAGTTTCACATACATGATACTAGTAAAGCAGCAGATGAAAAATCACTGCAAAGTTTCACATATATCATACTAGCAAAGGAGCTGATGAAAAATCACTGCAAAGTTTCACATACGTGATACTAGTAAAGCAGCAGATGAAAAATCACTGCAAAGTTTCACATACATGATACTAGTAAAGCCGCAGATGAAAAATCACTGCAAAGTTTCACATACATGATACTAGTAAAGCAGCAGATGAAAAATCACTGCAAAGTTTCACATATATCATACTAGCAAAGGAGCAGATAAGATCACTGATAAGTTTCACATACATGATACTAGTAAAGAATAACAGCCGATATCCACCAATATCAATCAGCTTTATTACAACTTTACATTAGTTGACTTTTATCAAACGCTTGGTAGGAAACAGTGGCTTCATTATTCCTAAGAGAGACTAGAGAATTAAGTGACATCATGATTTACAAATAGTTAGCACAAATGTTAACAATATAATGAGCAGGTAACAAACTATAAGGAGATGCTAGTGTGCGTCTGTGGCTATGTCGGTAGTGATACTTAGGCTGCAAAAATATCAATTGTGCTTGTCTGTGGTTAGCGTTAAGACTGGTGTCCAGTATAGGAACAAATTCTCTCATGCAGCTGGTCTACTATCGATATGGCTACAGACATCCACCATTTAATGGAAATGGTAAAGCACATGTATATCACCAAACATAATGTTGAAGAACCATAAGAAGGATATGGGGGAGGAATTGATATTAATCATGAAACTTGTAAAATTGGGCACCTGAAAGGTAGAATAAGGAGAGTATTCAACTGGCAGGTCATAGGAAGCATTAGCATGAATGGGCACCTGAGAGGTAAAATGGGGAGAGTATTCAACTGGCAGGCCATAGGAAGCATTAGCATGAATACCCTTCGACATTTGCTCAGGGAAACTGAGAACCTATGTATATGTCTGGAGTGTAATGCTGCTGGTTTAAAACTTATAACAATGATGTAAAAGGTAAAATATGTCCCGTGGCAGCAACTTGCCATAGCAACTATTAGGTGTGGTGGCCAGTTCCCTTCCTTGCTGTCTTTACCTCCCCTAACTCATGCGTCAGGTACTCATTTACAGATGATTTGACTGGAGGAGTGGTCGTGTCAAGAGAGAAATCACAAACCGGAATTTGATTTTTGTCCGGATGTGGTTTCTAATCTGGCATGCTGTAACCTGGTGATAGCAAGCAAGCTCACAAGGCTAACAATGACGACAGCCTGCCAAAAAGTTGGCTCTCTCATTTCCTCTGACCTGGCATGACCAGGGCAGTAAAACCATGTAATGCTCTGGACAACTGAGTTATTCAATAAATTAAACCATTCCTTTCTGTGCATGTCAGATTGATCCATTGATGTACATAATGACACAGTTCACCGGTGTATCTTCTTCTCATTACCCTCAAGACCCGCATGTCCTGGCATGAACGTAAAGATAAATTTTCTAGTCATAAATTGTGACAATAACTCCACCCATTGACGGTGGTGGTGTTCTAACCAAATGGGATAAGTTTTTCTACTTCTTCTCATTTTCAGTTTAACATGTCTACGCAGCAAGTCTTCAATTTTATTTTGAAGACATGTTATCTAGTCTTATTCTGTGATAACATGGTTGCTAGTGTGCCTCATGACCTGATATCTCTGACTTCAGCACTAGTGCTTGCCTGGGCAGGACTATGGTCCTGCTCAATGTCAAGGATGTCCCGACCAATCTTAATTACCAGCCTCTATTGGTTGGACTAAGCCCCATCTCTACTTCAAGGAGTTGGCCTCGATGGGGGGATAAGTTTAAACCTTTAACAATATGAGAGTTTGGTATGTTGCCAGTAATTGCTAGGTTGGATTTAAATAATTAATGTGGTCAAACTAAATATAATAGTTATACACACATGAAACATAATGGGCTTAAAAATATGTAGATAAAAATAAAAGGAAAAATGACATCACACTACTCATCCAAGTTTATTAAAAATTGACATTGCAACAAATAAAATCAAGCTAAAAGTAATGGAGACAAATTACACTTTCGATCGGAAACATCCTTATGTTTATAATATAAATACCAAAAATGATAAAACAAAACACAAAATGGGATTGTCAACTTGAAGACAGCCCATCTAAAAAAAAAAATAGTGCTCATGTTGATTTAAAGACTACACATAGGGAATCAGGTAAATAGAAACAATAACTCATGAAAAAAATAGGGAAAGTCAAGATAAAATTAACTATGAGAATCACAGAGGAAAGGTAAGAAATGGTATACATAGATAAGGGAGGAATTATTCATTATTGCTTCTAAACATACCACATAATGATGACCTAAAAACAAGTAGAATATCAAATAAAACACACAAAAATGTAGCAATGTTGTACATACCATTTTGATTTCTGACTGTATAATCGGTGGAAACATCTCAAACAGTGGAGCCATATACTCCTCTTTTGCTGCAACACTATTCTGTTGAAGTCAGCCAAACAGTGTAAAAAAATTAAGTTGTTTGCATTTATAAACTGATGCTACAAAATCCCTCCCTGCAACACCTTAATGGGAAACATGCAGTATTTGACAGATAAACTGATGTTTATCTTTCTACAAGAAAGTGGTATGAGCTATGACTGCTAGTTATCATCAGCACACAAAAGACAAGTCTGTAGAAGCTGACAGTTCCAGTTTAATGCCGATTTATCAGTTTCTTTGTATAACTATTATATTTCTCTTAACGGACTGTTCTGAACTTTACACAATCTCAAGCAGTCTTAAGAACGACCATGATTCACACTTTTAGAAATCTTCTGAGCAGACAAAGTACCTGAAGGTTTTACAAGAAAGTGCTTTAATCTCATTAATACAATTTAGCTATAGTTATGCTCATTTATAGTTTTGGTAGGTATTGTATTTAACCAGTGAGCAATAGGCATTATAAGCATACACATTATTTAACATATGCTGATAAAATTTGGATAATTCCAGAGTCAGGTGCGTTTAGAACATTAAAAACATAAGTTTCTGGTGTGTTCACATGCCTATAGTTGCTTGCGTATATGATAACTTTTTCAGAGTGGAATTATTCCCGGAGTTTGGACGTAATTAATTTTAGGCTAAATTTTTGGACAGCAACATGATTTAGGTGCAAGCTTCCTGAAGACAAAGTATTAGCTATGGAAGGTCATATAAGGTATCAAAGTAAAGATAATTGAATGTGGAATCCATATACAATATAAAAATATAAGAATTGTAACAACAAAATACACAAATTACACCATAAACATGGATGTTAGATAAACATAAATTATTTTTACTTATATTTTGTTCTACTCACCATCAATTTTACTTGTCTTGAAATACTGAAATCCAATGTTACTAAAGTAGATGCCTTGACTGTTCATTTACTGATCATAAACTGTTTATTTAAAGTAAAGTGTGCAACTGTCTATTTTTATGCCACTTTTTTTTGTGTGTGCCTAAATCTCAGTGGCAACCTCTTCTGAAGACTCCAGGTGCATTCTTGCTTCCTAATAATTGCTTGACTTAATGATAACACATCTGCTGATGTGCCTTATAATAATCTTGCAATAAACCCACTTGGATTAGTTTCATTTAACCATGCCTCACACAAATACCCATATAACATAGTTAATCATGGCATCAGTTCTGTGACGGCGAGGTACAAAGAGTATGGCCAAGGTACCAAGTTCAAATTTCACCATAGGCAATTGTGCACCTGGACAGTTCAGAGACCAATGGCAAAAAACTGAACATATTTATATTGCCCAGAAAATTAAACAGCCAAAAAATGCTCTCTTGAGAGCTACAATCTGAATAGGATATGCTAACCATTTAATCATGACATACTTACAGATTTAGAGCTGACCAATGAGACAACTCCTGAGATTCCCTTTGAAATAAGAGTGAATGTTCTTTGTATGCATGGCTCCTGATTATTAAAAGATATTGACAACTAATTAGTCATATATAATGATGATATCTGAAGTCTCTGTCCTACAACACAATCTAAGTTGTGTTTGTTACAGAAACAGCGAGTGATAAAGTTATTCTTGTTTTCTATACTGTTCAAACAAAAGAAATGCAACATTTTTTGGAGTTACTTTTATAAAAGATATTCACTGATTGGACATCACTCAACCTATCGACTATGTCCACCTGGTCCTTATCTTCTTGTGGTTATCTGAATGATTACTCACCTCATGATTCGTGAGGTCATGTAAGATGTCACGGTCAAAACAACATTTTTTACAATACCGGTAACTCGTGACAGGTTCATGAGAATCCTGTGAAAATTACTGCACACAAAACTCTCTGACCATATTATTGAATGCACAACAATGGTTTTTGGGCTATAATGTCCTACAGATGTCCTGTTTTATGTACCAGTATTATCAGAACTGACTGCAGTGGACTAACGAGTATCGTCAATGGACCATTGGGAATGACCAGAAACGGGTTTGGTTTAGTGATGAATCATCTCTGTGCTCCAGCGACATGATAGACGGAGAAGAGTTTACCACAGAATCAGTGAGCACTAAGCCCAGAACAGTGTTGATGAGGCTCCTCCACATGGTGGTGGAGGTGTACTGATGTGGAGGGAGGTGACGATCAACTTCATGGGAAGAAGTGACCTGGTGCAAATTGAAGAATGCCTGAATGCCGAACGATATGCCACTGAAATTGCTCTCCCTCATGCCTTTCTACTTTTGGCTGCACAAGGGTTATTTTTCAGTAGGATAATGTTCATGTGGCACAACTCATCACCCAGTTCCTCACTGAAGACATCGTTCAAACCAATCCGTGGCCAACCATGTCATCAGACATAAACCCCATAGAACACATATGGGATGAACTCAACAGACAACTCTGCCAGTAAGATGTGGCTCCAGCCAATCTCAAACAGTTGTCCCTTGCATTGCGGGAAGAATGGGCAGCCATTCCACAACAACAGATTCAACCACTAATCAGATAAATAAATTTGAATAACCACTTCAATAAATTTGAAGGTAACTTCATGGAGCTACGAAGTGTGTGCTAAAATTGACACTGGTCAGGTGGTGTCCAATCAACTACTTGAAAAACAGCTGATGGGTAATACTGCATACTACAAGTGATTTGTAACTAAACTACCTTGACCTTTACAATAAAGCTTCAATATTTGCATCTTTTAGCCCATAAAATATTTTCAGAAATTTTAACTGACAATTTTCTACAGGATGGTTCAAGCCCATGACCAACCCTCCTTAATTGCATCTTACCAATCTTGTTCATGGTATTAATACTCTTTGTTCAATTTCTAGTCAAAGAAACACACATGTAGCTAAATACCCCACAACACACTGTGTATATAACAAGCTCTATTTAAGAGCAATGTACTGTTAGTTCCTTTTGGGCCAAAAATAACATGTATGGCAGAAGTAATTTTTCCATGCGTGCCTCACTGCAAGTTGTTGTAGCTCTTGTGTATTCCTTATGCCCAATATTGAGCTTTCTCTACTGATTGTTCCACGCATAGTTTCTTTTGGGTGACCTGATGCAATTTTTCCTCTTTTCCTTCCAGTAATGGTCTTTTATGAAGTCTGTTTTCATCCATTATCACACTAGATAAGAGTTTGTGGATGAGAAAAAATGATGGTCAATGAACTTGGACTGTCTATCAACATGTAATGGCGGATACACTCAAGGAGAGATCTGAGCACCTATGGACTTATCCAGAGTGCAGTGACGATGATCAAACGACTAATTAACTAACTAGATAAGAGTTTGACGTGGAGGCCTCACATTGAGAAAATAGAGGCAAAGGTAAGAAAAAGCTTGCCATCGTGAGGAAATTGGCAGGAACAAAATGGGGGGGGGGGGGGGGGGTGGATTCAATGAGGCAACTTTAAATAAATAATATATACAGGTACAATTATACCAGTACTAGAATGGGGATGAACAGCATGGACTTCAGCAGCCAATTTTCATTTACAAGCTCTGGAAAAGGTACAAACATCAAGCAGTTCGCTTTATCACACACCTATCGTATAAATGAAATAGAACAAATCACAGGCACCACCCACTTACCATACAGGTAGGACACTAAGATCATGATCCACACAGAAAAGTACAAGAGCATGCCAGCACATAAAATGAAGACCAGATTCTATGACCTAGCCAGTGTACGGCCAAAGAAAAGCAGTTTTATTCACTGATCCAAAAAAAATAAACAGAGAATACAAGAGTGAACTATCCAACATAACATAAGAAATAACACCAACACTTTTCCCAGTCCTGTGAGAACAATATAAAAATCTCACTATCAGAACTGCTATAAACAACACTTACACTATGACAGAACTGAGTACTCTCCAAAAGAAAAAAATAGTGCACAAGATGATTATAGATATGCACCCCAGAGATTCATAGATACAGTATATACCAATGGATCTGCAACCAAAGTAGTGAAGAACGGTAGTGCTGGAGTGCATTTAAAATATCAAGAAAAAGAAAATGAATCCACATGTTTACCAACTGGAATCTTCTGCTCCAACTATTCTGCAAAAGTACAAACTATTCTGCACTGCTGCAGACATAATTAAAAATACAAGCTAATTTCAATAGGTGCTGCTTCTTTCTATTTCTGTTCTACAAGTCCTTGACAGCAAACAAGCTGCCAGACCTGAAGGAAGCCATAAGAGAAGTGAGCATCCAAACAAGGGTAATGCTACAGTGGATACCATACCATACAGTGGATACCATAAAAAATCAAAGAATCACCTACCAGGAAAAAAGGACCTTCATCACAGCTATTAGGATAGTCGACCACCCAAAATGACAACTATCACTATCTTGAAAGAGCTGAACAAGTTATCATCTTCCACATCAGGACAGGAACAACAGAGTATACAGCCAATTAAATAAACTAAGATTGGTTTCATCACCACTGTGTCTATTTGAACAGAGACTGCAGAACATATCCTGCAAGATTGCATTACACTAAACCAGTTAAGGAAGGAACACTAGTCCAAAGAAACAGATATCAAAAGAGACTTCTTCTTCTTCTTTCGTTCACTTGAAACATGTCTATATCTGTAATTCTGTCTCCTTAATAAAACTCACTGTCTTTTGTAGTTCATACAGTGTCCCATAGAGCTTTGATTCCAGTGTTGTTTCCTCTGGCCAATATGTCTGCCTCAGCGTTTCATGCTCAGAACACTCTTAAAGTATATGTTTGGCACTCTGTGCTGCTTGTCCACATGTACACATGGCCGTGTTGCCAATCTTGAACTTTGTGTACATGTGACTGCGGAGTCAGTTGTGTCCTGTTCTGAGACGTAGAATTATAACTTGTTCTGGTCTGTTCATAATATGATAGTCATCTTGTGTTGGTGTTTGTGGCTTTCTTATTGACTTGATCATCTGTTTTTTCTGATGGTAGGTGATTGGTATATCTGGTTGGTCTTCGGCAGCACCTTCCTTAGCCAGTTGGTCTGCTTTTTCATTTCCTGGTATTCCACAGCATGGTTACCCTATACTGGTAAGACAATTCGCTAAGTAGTTTTTTTTAAGTCTGTTAGTTTTCCAGACTGGAGAGCTTGAAGCGCTGACCTTGCATCTGTCAGGAATACCACAGGCTGCCACACTAATTGCCTGGATTTCAGCATCATAATTATTGCAGAATTTTCCTGTCGGTGTTCTCTAGGCTTGTGTGGATATTCTATATATACACCTGCACCTCCATTCCTCACGGCATTCTGTGCTGACCCATCTGTGTATACTCTGACCCATATATCTTGTGGATATTCCTCATCCAGGAAACTGAGGGTGACTGTCCTTCGCTGCACACTGTTCTGTTCGTCCTCGCTTAGTATTCCTTTCATATGGGTCTGAATGTATATTGGCATTCCATGCCTTTCACTACACAGGATTTGTTCTGGTACAGGCCTTAAGGGGCTGTCAACTTCAGGTAGGTCTGTAAGTTGTCTGCGTAGTCGTTTAGCTTGATGGATAAAGCTGCTTCTTTTCAGTCGCCCCATTGCTAAATTTTGGAATCTTTCCTTCATTGGATGACTTGGCATACACTGAAACTTTTCTGCCTGAATTAGTATTTTTGTGTATCTGCGTTCGCCAAGTGTTTACATTCTTCCCATTTTCTGCATCTCTGCGATGGGTGTTGATTTCATTGCTTCCAACATTATTATAAGTGCCTGGTTTTGCACTTTATCTAGATCTTGTAATGTGGTGTTTGATGCAGAACACCATGCAGCTGAACCATATTCCAGGTGTGGTCTTATGCCTTGCTGGTAAACTTTACTGAGTATATTCCCACTGGCTCCCCATGTGGTTCTACTTAGTTTTCTCAGGATAGCTAACTTCCTCCTGGCTTTTGTTGTTGCTTTGTTTATGTGCTGCTTCCATTTCAGTTTATCATCAAAAGTAACTCCGAGGTATGTGGGTTGTTTGTCTTCTTTCAAGAGTTCTCCATCTATTTTGATATGACCAGCTTTTTGTTTTGGTGAGAGGGTAAAGAGTGTAGTGCTGCACTTATCTGTGTTCAAAAGAGACTAAAAAAGACAGCTTTCTTGTTAAGATGTTTTTAAGGAGCCAGCACTCTTCTACGATTATTGATCTTAACACTTCTTTATTTGTCTTTTTAGCTGTCCATGGTATACGTAAAACTCTTCTGTAGCACCTCATTTATAAGTACATGGCCGATGTAATTCCAGCGTCTTCTTATACAATTTGACACAAATTCTTCATTTGTTTCTTCCCTCGGTGAACTGCTTGTTATAAAATCTGTTCAATATTCTTCGAAGGCACTTGTTTCCAAAGGTGATAAATTTAGTGTCTATTACTTGTATGGATTTATAGCTTGCGCATCAGTATGTCAATACAGGTAGTATGCATGCATTGAAACAATCTAAGTTTTGTAAGTTTGCTATATTCTTGAGATTTCCATATATTTGAAAGCTT
The DNA here is from genome assembly GCA_034231615.1 of Meghimatium bilineatum. Classification (NCBI taxonomy): domain Eukaryota; kingdom Metazoa; phylum Mollusca; class Gastropoda; order Stylommatophora; family Philomycidae; genus Meghimatium; species Meghimatium bilineatum. The sequence goes on from CM067301.1 coordinate 11,923,619, forward strand.
ATAAAATGCACCTGCTTCTAGAGCTTTGCGGACTGATATCTCTTTGCTTGCATCATCATCTTGTGATATAACTACATCTCTCAAATAGTTGACTGTACTGTAACAGGTTCTATTTAAGAACAGTGATTTGTAACTTGCTCTATTTAAGAACAGTATACTGTAAAAGTTATATTTAAGAACAGTACTATAACAAGCCCTATTTAAGAAAAGTGTACTGTGTCAATGTAATATTTTACTTAAGAACAACATAGTGTCAAGTTCTATTTAAGTAGTGAACTGTGCCAATGCAAAGATCTACCGGTACTTAACTACAGTGTACTGTGTCAATGCATAGATTCACTTAACTACAGTGTACTGTGTCAATGCAAAGATCCACTTAACAAGTGCATTGTGTCAATGCATAGATCTATTTAACTACAGTGTACTGTGTCAATGCATAGATCCACTTAACTACAGTGTACTGTGTAAAAATGTACTAAATAACAGTGTACTATGTCAATTTAAAGATCTACTTAAATAGTATTTAAGTAACCAAAATCTACTTATACAAGATGCATGAAAGACACTAAAAATGTACTTACCAGGGTGTCTGAATAGAGGTCAAAGAGATTCGGTCTCATAATGGCTGCCGTAAAGAATCGCAGAAAGATGAAGCTGGTTACTGCATGGTAGCGAACTGCGAAGCTATCTATAGGTAAGTAGAGATAAAAACATTAAAAACAAAAATGGGGATATGAGCTGCCAGTAATTTCATAACAGTAAAGTAAAGCATATATATGTTAAGCTTAAGAATGAATGCAGAAGTACTGATAATAAACAGTAAAGCTGCTTCTTGTCTTGTTTAAAAATCTCTTAAAAACTTATCCTCTGGTATCTTGCAGGACCCTGTTGTCTAGAATTGTTTATCCTGGTTAATGTCTGAGCTAACTAACCTTAGCTATAATAAGCCTGCTTGTGACAGTATATGGAAGTGAATCTTGGACAATCATCAATAAAGTGAAAAACCAAAATTGCAGCATTTGAAACAGATGAATTTAACCAGAATCATCAGAATACAAGGACTAAAAATAACACCAATTGGAACATCCTGAGAGAATTGATTGTAAAAGAAAACTGGCTAAACTACAAGGTCTCTCCAAAAATGTACACAATTTTTGCCCTATCAAACAACATGACAGAATAGAAAAGACCATAATGTAGGGGATGTCAGGGCACTGGAAAAAGTGGTAGACCACAAACAGGACGGACGCAACATATCAAAACCACCTCATGACACAGAAGCAGGAAGATTAGCTTTAGATCGGTAGATGTTCTGACAGACTGGTGCATCCTGTCCATGATAAGTATATCCTGATAAGATGTCAGAAAAATTTTTAGTAACAAAAGGAGAAGAAGGAAGGAACATATCTTTAAAGTTCACAGATACTCCAGCTATGGTAGATTTAACAAACTTAGTAACCTATGACTAACTCTCTTGCAGACACTGGACTTTAGGACTGTGATAAAAAAAAGTAAATCAAGACATTAGTCCTTTATAGGGAATAAAGTGCAAGGCATAATTTTTCTGTACAAACAGTTGCATCCATCTATACTTCCAGTCTGAAAATGTGAATACGTCTAATCTGATACTGTGCCTACATAAAATAGTGTCACAATGTGAACACTGTTGATTTGAAATTCATCTAAACATGCCATAGTTAAAATACACTAAGGAAACTAATACATACTTCGATATTTGAGTATTGCTTGAGATTTCAGAGTGGAGAATACATCCCTCATAATAGGTGGACAAACTAAACCTGATCCAACAATTATGTCCAATACATCCTTAACATATCCATACAGGTTGTTCTGAGAAGGAAATAATACAAAACACTGAAGAACAAATTAAAAAGAATAAAACATAAATTATGTACCATTCCCATAGCACTGGTCATGCTACTAAAAGTATGAGTAAACTTAATTTAATTCTTCTTCTTCTTCTGCGTTCATTCTCAAACTCCAACTGGATCTAGCTGGATCATGGTCCTGCTAGATTTCCAGCAGGATGTAGTCCAGAAAATGGAAATGCGTTGTGTCACCGTTTTATTTGCACCAATGGCCCGACACATCCGTCTTCGGCGGACTTAATTTAATTGATACAGACAATCAATTTATTGACTATCTGGCTGCAATTGCTATATGCAAAGTTGACTCGTCATCATCATCATTATGTGCTGTAATGAAGATTGGTTGCAACAGACCTCACATATCCTCTGTCTCTTGCTTTTGTGGTGTACTCTACAAGACTGAAAACTGTCCATCTTGTGATGTTTCCCTCTCACTTGTATCTCTGTTTACCTCTTGTTCACCCCTCCAACTCTTCTCTCAAGTAGGGTTTTCAACAAGGTATCATGTCTTTTAAAATATCCAAAATACTTTATTTGATTTTTATTTCCTTTAACCGTTTGTCTGCTTTTTCGTCACAAGGGATGATGTCACAGTGAGTTGGTAACCATTATAGTACTAATATAGCATTTCTAGATAATTCAAAGATAATTTCTCTGAATGAGTTTGTCTTGTTTGGTATTTTGGTTCACTTGTAAAGACTGAATTTGAATCACCGAAGACTGCAATTTTTTTTGGGGTATGGACTCTCAGTTGTTGAGTATTTGAAAAGCTTTGAAGTACTATGCAAGTATAAATAAGTATGGCAGTTGCCTCTGCTCTGAAATTTGTGCATTTTATTCCTGTGCCACGGGATTGTTCATATATGGTGTCATATTAATACATGATTTATATTCTACTATCAGCATTTATTGTGGCTTTTATTGTTGATCCATCTGTGTACACAAGTATCCAGATATTATTGGGATATTGAGCTTTTAATATTTCATGTCTTATATGTTTTATTGAACTTAGTATGTCAATTGGTATGTGAGAAAGATAAGATGAAATATATCTTAGAGAATTAGTCAATGAATATTCTGAAATAACTTTAAGAACAAAGAAATATGAGAAGAAATATAATCCGTGATTGCAAACTTCTAGAGATGAAATGCATAAATGAGGTTAATTAAATTATTATTTTCTTGTTAACTGACCATGTCTGTTTTGAGATCTTCCCCTTCCTTCAAGCGACTTTGATCAATTTCACATGGTTTGGGGTTACTGATGACCTATCAAAGAACAAACAGAATCTATGACCATCGCTCATTCCAATGTCATGACAAAATTTAAAAAATTAATAATAAACATCACTGGTAGTTTTTAAATCATCTGCCAAACCCTTTTCTTAAGAAAATACAGAATACTAGCTACAAACACTTTTTTTCACAAAATACAGCATACTAGCCACAAACATTTCAATTTAATTTTAATACCAACACAATACACACCTATTGCAAATATTGTCATTTGATAAATAACACCAATGGTCACTTTTTCAAAGTGTCAATAGGTGTTCTGCAAGGGTGTTTATTCTCCTCAATACTTTTCTACATTTATTTAGAACATACATAGCATACAGAAGACCTTACAGGGCCACACAGCATCAATACCAATAGATGGCTGTACTCTTTGCAATCTTCGCCATGCTGATGGCTTTGCCCTTATAGCTAGATCAGACAAAAGTATTGCAGAGATATTGCAGCTTTATTGTAAACTAATACAACATAACAAATCTCTATTTCAGGGCAAACAAAGTCAAGGAATAATAAGAAGATGCCAAATCCTTCTACAAATAGTCCTTGCATAGAGCACTGATCACAGACAGCATCACTCATTTTGGTTGATCATGTTTTTCATTGATCAATTTGCATTTTATATATTTTATGTTGCCAGCCAATTAACCTTTAGGTCTCTGGATTAAAATTATGCAATTTGCATTTTATATATTTTGTGTTGCCAGCCAATTAACCTTTAGGCCTCTGATTAAAATTATGCAATTTTTCCGCTGCGCCTGGATTCTTTTTGGAAAATTTGTGTTATTTATGGTGAATATTTGGTAAACGCAATAGCTTTTTTGCTTGTAAAGATATCAAAATCATTTTTGCACACATAAATAAAGGAGTGAATAATTAATATAATCTTGTTTTTGTTGTTGTTATATGTGTAATATGACAGTTGTGAGCAAGTTGTGAAGTTGAAAATTGGGGAAAAATCTCAAAACGCCATTTTAAAAAATTGAAAATATATAATTTCTTGATGACCCTAATACTTGAGCAATGTGTGGCAACATTGACAAAATCCTCCAAAATACCTATTCCTGTTATATATATATATATGTTGTTTCATATCCAAACTAATATAATATGGACTGAACAAACTACTAAAACATGAAGAAATTACATACAATGTATGTAGGTCCAACACTAGGTTTAGAACTACAAAAGTTTTTCTTTTAAATACTGACACGTGGCACCCCTAATACAAATTGTTTTTGTGTTTTTCAATGAATAAATGAAGTCTTAAGTTTCTATCTAAAAGGTATGCTTGATCAGAAATTACTATCAGAAATCTTAATAATACTACTAAGAAGCTTTCCACTGGCAACATACGGTTGTGAGACGTGGGCAATGACATCGACAATGGAAAAGATATTTATCTGCATTCAAAATAAAATGCTATAGAAAGGTCCTAAGAATATCATGGACAGAAACAAGAACTAACGCAGATGTCCATAAAGATCTGGACATAGAAGAAGACTGGCTCCTTAAAACTATAAAAAATACTGACATATTTTGGACAATGGTTTGGAAAGATTAATCATGGAGGGGAAATTTCCAGGAGAGAGAACAATAGGGAGACCAAGACTAAGATGGACACCAAGACATCGAAGACCTTCTGAACATGACACTGGAAGATGCTAGGTTGCTCACACAGAACCATGAGGCTTACAGAGTGGCAGTGAGGACAACATTCTGCAAACGACACATCAGATAGAGAGAGAGAGAGAGAAGTCAACAATTATTCATGAGACACAACAGACAGAACCTGATATTCAAACCTGATCAACAAAACTCTTAAGTGTGTCATGTAAATATGGCAGTCCCACAATTTTCATAAGTTCATCAATCATCTTTGTTAGCAAGCTGTTTCCACGGAACAGAGTGTTCGGGTCCCTGTGGAAAGAAATGTAGACATAATCACAAAATCTTCTACTGATATAATATTTAGGCTTCTTTTTGTCAGCTATTTAGCAGATATTATATTCCAAACAAGTCTGATATTATATTATAACAGATCTGATATTACTACACAAGTCTGATATATTATAACAGATCTGATATTACTACAAAAGTCTGATATATTATAACAGATCTGATATTACTACAAAAGTCTGATATATTATAACAGATCTGATATTACTACATAAGTCTGATATTATATTATAACAGATCTGATATTACTACAAAAGTCTGATATATTATAACAGATCTGATATTACTACATAAGTCTGATATTATATTATAACAGATCTGATATTACTACACAAGCCTGATATATTATAACAGATCTGATATTATTACACAAGTCAAACCAATAGGTGCTCAATCTTTTTCAGCACATTGGTAAGATTATAGTCTGTGATTGTTCCTATAGATTAATGGTTATATACTCTCATTTACATAATTAGTGACTCAATGAAAATGCTCTTCAAAGTGGAAGCGGGAGTCGTCCATCGTCAATGGATGGAGTTACTGACAAAATATAGACCAGAAGATTAAATTTATATTCATGCCAGGACATGCAGGTGTTGATGGTAATTTTGAGCTAATACATTGGTGAGCATGGACACCATGTCAATAGGTACATAAAAGTATTGATCTGCCGTTTTAATGCATTAAGGGATCTCGTCCGATCAGAGGATTTTCAAATCTATGAATCATGATCACTCTCAAGACTGCATGAGATTGGTGTAAAGATCAGAACAGTATGGAAAGAGAAACATAATAGATGTATGAAGAGGCTGAGAAATCAGCGTGGAACTGGAACTGTCAGCCGTCTAAACTATGATGGATTTATTGAGATAAGGATCAGAGCAAATATGGACTTTTCCAGCGTGTACTGATTTACCTGCAATCATAACTCATAACTCTCATGCTAACAGCATGAGATGACTATCCCATAGAGAGTCAAATGATCCAGAAGCCATGTATCAACATGTATAATAGGTGCAACCAGGGTCAACCATGAATAATCACCATCTAAATCTAATTCATCATCCCCTGAATCATGAAGTACAAACTCAACAACTCCTTTAGTTTTTAGAACACACAAAATCCTAATTTTCAGCACATTTCTGTGTTTTTTCAATAACAATGCATATAGAAGATATTGACATCACATATGTATGTCACTTTTGAAGAAACTATCTCACAATACAATGTGTGTTTCATGATGTAGGTAAAAGATGTAAATAAATGTATTAATAATTTGTTTTTTGTGTGATTTTTTTCACATTTGTTCTCACACTCCTATCGAATCTCAATTATAGCAGGACACTATAAGAATCCTGCTATAAGAGAAATTATAAGGTTTAGATCTCCATTCTCATAATGGAGGTTATCATATACCATATGCTCTACACCTTTCAGAAATAATTTACGACTTAGAATAACAAAGTAAGACGTTGTGCCTCTCTCTCCATTTGTGTATACAACCAACCCCCACATCTTCAGCATTGTTGATTATTAGTTATATAACTAACCCCCACATCTTCAGCATTGTTGATTATTAGTTATACAACCAACCCCCACATCTTCAGCACTGTTGATTATTAGTTATACAACCAACCCCCACATCTTCAGCATTGTTGATTATTAGTTATACAACCAACCCCCACATCTTCAGCATTGTTGATTATTAGTTATACAACCAACCCCCACATCTTCAGCATTGTTGATTATTAGTTATGCTTTTCCAGTCCACAATTTCATGATGAGTGTAATAAACTTTCAGAGTATTTGACAGTACCAGCAGAGTAAATATTGTGCCTTAGAATCTAGGTCTCTGTTTCAGAAATAACAGAAAGCAGCACAAGTTACAAACAATGTACACATATGATGATGATGCCCCAGGCAGTAAGAGTTTGTCAGTCTTGTTCCCTATTACTGAATGCGGAGTAATACTTTAAACTCCAGCGTGGTATTTGTCTGCATTCTTTTTAACACGTTTTTCTATGATTATTCAAGTTTCAGATAATTATTCAAGTTTCAGATAATTATTCTAATTTAAGATGATTATTCAAGTTTCAGATGATTATTCAAGTTTCAGATAATTATTCGAATTTAAGATGATTATTCAAGTTTCAGATGATTATTTTGCTCAGTGTAGTTGTAGTGAGCAATACCATAAGCTTGCAATCTCAAGTCATGCTGCAGATAAAATTTGTTGATTCTCTTTCCAGCAGTCTAAGCCTGGGTCTTCAGCAGGCTTCATCACAGCGGAGATCATGAAGGGATGTACGTTGCCCCACTTCCAACCTCCTTAATCACCTCTTATGACATATATGGCAGGCAGCACTAGTGCTATTCTCTGATTCCATTTCCTTCTTAGATAACATATAAGTGACATATACATGTATAGGCAAGATATTTGACATTCAAATACTGCATATCTAAGGAGAAAAGTTGATTGATTGTTTTGACAATCACAGGATAGTTAGAGATCTAGACCTTAAAGATAAACCAATAATCAATAGAAGGACAACTTCACATGCCTTCTGATGGACAGAAAACTGTAATCCAGGACACACATAATATGAATGAATATAACAAGTCAGGAATTATTTCTATCACTCATAACAAGCAATAAACAAGCAGTCTCACGTGGTTGTTGACATTTCCCAGCATGCCAGAGCATTTATAACAGGAACCAGTTTCCCATGGTGATAAAACAGTTTAACCAAGGACTGGGCAGCAATTTCTCTGGCACTGCTTTCTTGATGGTTTACAATGTCCCCCAGAATGAACACAGCACTTGAAGTGAATGGCTGTATTTGAATGAACATGGTATCAGTATGTGTTGTTGACATTTAAGAAATATATAGACCTGCATGGAGTGAATAAAAACATTACTAAATGATTCATGGACTAAATAAAGCACAACTAAATAGTTCATGAACTATTGAAAACATTACTAAATAGTTTCTGCCCCCATCAATGCTATCTCTTTGAAGTGGGATGGGGACTTACTCCAGCCAACAGAGCTGGACACTAGATTGGTCAGGCCATCCCTGACATAGAGAAGAAGCACATTCATGCCCAATCAATTACTGGTGTTGAAGCTGGATATACCAGGCTGAGAGACACACCAGCAATCATTGTATCACACAACACAATTAGATAACATTTATTCACAAAAACAAAAAAATTAATATTTTAAAAATATTACCAAATTGTTCATGCACTAATTAAAGTGTTACTAAAAAATTCTGGAATTAATAAAAAATATTTGAAATAGTTCATACTCTTATGAAAGAAATATTGAAGACTCCATGAGCTGAAGGCAATTAAATGGTTTATAAAATGAAGGCCAGATATTTTGTCTCATAAATAGTTTGTGAAATGAAATAATTTATTTTTCATTCATTCATTGATTATTAATTATGAGCTGACGTCACAACACTCTGGGAAAACCTATAGGTAATCAATTCTACCCAAGCAAATACTGAAGTGTAAGAATAATGATGGCTCGCTAGTTGACCACATTTCTCACTCTATCTCTCAGATGACCATCCTTATATGTACCACATCAAATACCAAATTTTCCCAATTGTATCCTAGATGCATCATCTATAGTAGCATCTGCATTAAACTGTCATTTGCCAACAACTGCAAAATGTCTCCCTTCTCCATTCTCAATTCACAGACTATGTTCATTCATCATTTACTGCAGTGCCATAAGACATCATACTGTGTAGCGTATTTTGTATTTTCACACATCTCAGTTTTAAGAAATAATCTCAATGTCATCAATGAAGTCAATGTCTTTCATCTTAGCTTATCATCAATATTCTTGCCATCTCTTTTGGTCAACCTCTTTTCTTCTCTCTGTTAATACTTTGCTAACCAGCAACCTAGAGCGTACTCAACCTCCCATTATGTTAATACTTTGCTAACCAGCATCCTAGAGCGTACTCAACCTCCCATTATTGTTTGTTTGTTTTTCGTTCGCTCCATTATAACCATCACGGATATCCGTGCGATTTCCGCAGGGAGCGTGATTACGTTGTGCCACAGTTGTGCACCTTGTAGGCCTAGCACATCCGATTTCGGCATGCCTTGACAATTCGGGTGGGCGACCCTTAGCCTGTGACAGCCTCTATATATGTCTCCAGGCACGCGTAGTGGAGACTCTTCGCCCAGACGATTTTTTGCTCTCGTCTGACTCGAACGAGGTGTTCCACTGTCTATGAACTTGCCTCGTGTAATTGGACGTGCTGTGCCTGTGCCCATTGGGTACTGAACCGTTTCTCATCCGTGAGCCTGGTTCCTTGAGGGGAAGAACTCAACAGAGGAGTTGGACCCTGGCTCTTTCGCCCTCTTAGCCGAAATGTCATTCACCGACATCGTGTACCCCTTGTCCAAGTTCGAGTCTCACACCACGCGTTTGAGAGCAAGGCGTTCTCGAGCTGAGCGTCCTTGTCTCAATAGCGCCTGAGCCCATCAGGTACTGAACCCTTTCTCTCTTCAAGTGTATTTCCGGTGTAGGAAAACCTGACAGTAGAGTTGGGCCAGGGCTAAATCGTTGTCCCTTTTGTGCCTGAGCGCGTCGAGTTCGGAACCCTTTCTCTTCGCGAGCATATTTCCGGTTTAGGAAGGCTCGACATTAGAGTTGGATTAGGTCTTCTTGCTTTACCAAACGCCAATGAATGGGTCTGGGTCTCTGCCTGTAAGGAACACTGGTAACTAGAAGCTCGTCTCGAGCTGACGGAGCTTGTAGTTCCCCTTTCCTAGGAACTTTTCATTTTCTATTTGCAGATCGCGCTGCCCTCTAGCGCTGTTCTGCCCTTTCATTGTTTCATTGTACTCGGTATGAAATATATTTCTCTCACCATGCATCTACCTTTACGTGCATTTTACATTGGCCGCCCCTCCAATGTTCGGACTGGACTGACTAGCTTCACTGTATGTCGACAGTGTCGCTATATGTGGTGCTGCTGGTGGTGTCGGAGATATTGTCTGTCTCTTGTGCAGTCAAATCTCTTTCCATCTGCTACCTCCACATTCTCGGACACGATCCCCAAATGATTTGGCCAGAATCAGCACGAGCTGCTGTATTTCTGTTTCCAGGGTGCACCGCGTCGAGGTACATTTGGGATCTTGGTTATCTGCTAACCCTGGGTCCGCCTAGAGCAATGCGTTCCCTTTGCACCCCAACCTCCCATTATGTTAATACTTTGCTAACCAGCAACCTAGAGCGTACTCAACCTCCCATTATGTTAATACTTTGCTAACCAGCAACCTAGAGCATACTCAACCTCCGATTATGTTAATACTTTGCTAACCAGCAACCTAAAGCGTATTCAACCTCCCATTATGTTAATACTTTGCTAACCAGCAACCTAAAGCGTACTCAACCTCCCATTACCAAGAGTGTTCACACATTTTTAGACATCGACATCTCCGTCTTTAAAAATATGTATAAAATCAAACACACGTGAAAGAGCTTTGAAACTTTCTGTGTCATAATGACTGTATGTATTTTCTGAATGAATTTGATAGCCCCAAATTTATCTCAAGAGCATAATCCTACTTATTATAATGTTAAGCATGGATTTGTATTACTTCCTATATATCCTATTAAAGTCATCTTTGAAAAATCAAATCTCTTCATGATTAATACATATAAATGACTTCCATAGACTGTATTTAATGGGTGCCGCCTTTTTGGAATAACGCACTATCCTGGACGATTGAGACATTGAAAGTTTCTTGTGTACTGTTATTTGTATTTTTTAATACCCATACTCTATAGCCTGATAGTCTGTGAGTTAACTGTAAATCTAACCATCCTTCTGTTTTACATAAGTACTAATGAACTGTTCTGACAATATCAAAGACTGGACAGGTCAAGATTTTTCCACGTTCATCTGCATTGCTGAGGATAGAAATCGCAAGACGCCGCTTTCTATAGATGCATCCAATGTAGTACCCCCATACAACATTACAATTAACATTCACTCGAGAGAAGATAACTGATATACAAATTCTTACCTTGCAATCAACTGATTTCAAGATTAGGTTTCTCAGACCATCATAATACTTGGAAGGAAAAACATAATCAGCTGTATAAGAGATTCTCAGACGTATAGAACCTAGTGACAGGTCATTTGTTCTGTTCTGTTCTTTAGCCTGTAGACAGTACCTGGTTGTTGATTGAAAATATAATATTGGGTAGAATGTATAATATTGAATATTAGAATGACTTCACAGCATTTTAATGTTAGGCTTCCTCAACACAAGGAGAAATGTCACTACATATGCATATCATCTACCAGAATTGTTGCGGTTGGTGGTTGGTCTGATGTGCCACTAGTGAAACCTTCTACATGTGGTTACTCACTGTTAAATACAATGTTAAATTTCCTTTTGAGAACAATAACACAAAAAATTATTAAACATGTGCTATTTCTAACCAAACATAAACATGAACCAACAATACACAAATAGCAAATAAAATGATAAAGAAACTAATACCTGCCACTTACCAAGCTTTGTGTGGTTGACATAAGACAATGTCTTTGATGGAAATCTTGATTTCACCCAGGAAAGCCCCTTTGAAAATGTTTCCAAGGACCTCACGAGAAACTTTAGAGTCATCGTGGAAGAGAGCAATGCTTAAAGTTGAGAAAATATTACAAAATCAGTTTCAAGAATGTACTTGGACACTCATTTTCTACTCTAAAGTGTAGTGGGTGTAGGTAAAAATTGGAAACACAAAGTAAAGCTTTGTTAGTTACTGAAAACACACAGAGAAACACACAAAGCATCACTTTCAAGAAAAGGTCTTTATCAATAACACAACATAGCACACAAGTAAAGGACAGTACTGCCAATGATCACATCACAAAACTAATTGAGGACACGTTCTCATGCAGTGGATTCTTTGAAAGTAGACAAACTATCATTACATAGATATAAGGTGAGTGATATTCAATATAACAGTGGACAGGCTATCATAACATAGATATAAGGTGAGTGGTATATAACATTAATAATCTGTTTTCTTACTTTCTAAAAACTTTACTTTCAATGAAATACACAATATGTGATGCTTCCAGAGTTAAAATTTGTGCAATATCAACTGCAAGGTAAAGATCAGTCCCCACTCAAAAAATTCAATGGTAAAATATATATAGCTCATACAGTCTGCTAGAAATACAATTACTTGAAATATTAAAAGAGCATATCAAGACAAACACAATTACTTCAAGTCTCTCCGTTATGAAAACAGAACATGACACGTCCGTGTTTTGGCAGAGCTTGAAAGGGGAGCAAGGAATAAAAACACTATTATATGCCATGCATGTTGTATGAGGCAGCTAAGGAGGTTTAGAGGGTGGAGATGGGATACATAGAGTTAAATGATCCAGAAGCCATGTTGAAGTTGGAGTTGTCAGGTCAAAGGCACAGATATCGCAGCCAAGATCTAACCATGATACCATCTTACCAAGCTTTGTGTGGTTGACATAAGACATTCCGTTCTCCAGACAACATCCTACTAATGTGCCGGAGTTTGAGAATGAACGCAGAAGAAGAACACACTATTTAGTATTAAGAAACAAGTACAAATATGCTCCCACCTATACACACAAGCCAAATTGGATTCCCAAAGATCTCGCCCCACCCTCCCCCCAATCTCATAGAATCTATTTTTTTTTAATCTAAAAGTTTGCACAGAAAACATTTACAACAAAAAGTAATGATTTTTCAACTACCGGTACTAACTATCAAGGGAGTTTGAAAAAAAATAATACCTCAATTCTCCAGCCAAGAAGTCTTCAAAGACATATAAACTCTTTTCCTGGTTCTGTCCTCTGTTGTCAAGCTGAAGATAATCGATAGAATGTAACAAATTTACAAATTTTGCATTTAGCACAGAATATTTTAACATCATATGACCACAAATGGGAACAAAGCTAGAATATTTTTTAAACACGTATTCTACAAATAATTTCAATCAGTTTGTTCTGAAATTTAAAGAGATAATATGAAAAAAAAGTGATGATGATACTCTAGACAGCCCATAGTCTCTCTGACAAAAGCACAGCTCAATTAATCAAGAGTAATCAAGGTGACTCTCAAACTGGTATAAGGTTTGTTGTCTCAAAAGTATGGTTGTGCTTAGGAGGTGTTTATGGATGCATGCTTACTCCCCAAAGGGAAGCATTTCAGAAACACAGAAAGGTGCCTATTATTATTCTTATCAGAGTATCAGAAACATATAGGTGTCAACTAGTAATGATTTTCCTTATGGATATAGATTTTGCCCTCTCCCCTCCAAAAACACCTCCAGACATCCTCCTTTTTTTAAAAAAAAGGTTATTTGGTGTTCAATTTCCTAGTAATTATTACTAATGCAGACCTTTTTTTTAAATCTTTTTTTAAATCTCCTTTTTTTAAATCTATTGATGGAATATAAATTTTATTTTAAAAAAGGCGCGTTTGGGGGGGATTTAGTACTAAATACAGACATTTTTATTGAAATAGGGAAATAAATAAATTGTAAACAATACGGATTTATAAAAAAAAAAAATTTTTGACAGCTATGCAGAAAACATATAGACACGGTACATGTATTAGTTTACATTAAACGATAGCAACTCAGATGAATATTTGTAGGTAGGAACAACATACACAGTCCAAGATATGCTGATGACACCATCCTGATTGAAAAAAAGTGAAGAGAGTCTGAGCTAACATCTCTGCGCTCTGAGCAAACCCATAGATGTTCAGTCTTGCCAATCAAATATCAAAGTGTTTGCATACTAATGGTTGCCTCTGGCTGAATATATTTTTTATTCTGCCCCTAGAATTCCCAGTCCAATTCGTGTAACACTGAAACCAAATTCTTCCAATGGTGTCCTTGACGCATCAACTATAGTAGTGTCTACATTCAAAAGGTGCTTACCAAGCAACCAAAAAATGCCCCACTAATACATTCTCAATTCACTGACTTTAAGTGCAGTCGACACAAGCTACCAAGATTTTGAAGACAAAACAAATCCAGTTAGTAAAAAGAGATATATTTACTAACTACTCACACAGAAGTAAAATGTTTCCCCAAACTGTGGACATATAGTTTTTTTCTTGACTCCTGTTTTCTTTGAATCCTTTGTTTTAGATTTGCCGTAAGACAGTGCTACAACAGCATATGGGTTACAGGAGCCATTGATTACAGTAAGATCACTGCACTCGATCACTCTGTGAGCACAAATCACATGCAGTTAGTTTGATTATGATATTCATATAAATAATTTTGGGTTAAAGTATATTACCTGTTACTTGTCACTAATTGTGCATCAAATTTATATTGCAAAATTATGTGACAAACGTCTTTCAATAAATAGGAACAGGAACACCTGTAGGTTGCCAGGGCCAAAATAAGAGCCAACAAATAGTGACATTATTAAATAATAACCAAAAAGTCAGAGAATATCTGATCAGGTTGGAGAGTGCAGTAGTAGTAAAAATAGGAAGTGATAACACCAAGGATAATGTACTATAGTGCATTCATAAATAGTTGTCCACCAACATTGTCTATTTTCTCTGTAATTACTGAGTGTATAGGCTTCATATTGTGCGTGAATGCATTATTTCTTAACCACGTTACAGAATTATGATTAATTATCTATATTGAACGGATTTATCACAGCAGTCGCTACAAATGTTTTTAAGGTAGACTAATTTTATTTTATGTGGAAAAGAAATTTTACAGTAATTGCTGGTATAGGCGTATCGTTAATATGCTATAGCATGAGTAAAATAGAAGTACAGTATTCCGAATGTAATATTTTTCGTTCGTTGCATTGATATTGTATGTAGCGATATATAAATTTAACAGTTAAATGTGTATATAATTGTATAATTGTGGAATGTCTTCGCTCTGTGTACATTCTTTACCAATAACAGTAACTCTGGTTTCAAGTGTATTTCAGTAAATGGAATATGTTCTTTTCTAAGCCATATTTTAATGTCTTCCTTAGTAGATGAGGTTGTAAGGATCTTATCTTCACATGCAATAACATTATGGTAGGAAGCTTGTCCATAACCAGACAGGATGGTCTATCTAATGATGGAAGTACAGTCTTTTCTATCCAATCTCTAAATATAATACCATTCATCTCAGCATGGTAATCTCGATTATCAGTGGATTTGGAAATGAAAATAAGTTCACCATTCTTCAAAAGAACATTTTTTCTGCTACCTACATTTGCCATTATTAATCTTTGACCTTTGCTGCTTGGTACATATCTTTTACTAGTTCCATCTACAGATGGCCATTCCTTTTATTAGTGTGATGAGCGTTAATCCACGTTTCATCCGTATATACAATATCATAGGGAGCCGAGTAGCGCAGTGGTTAGCTCACTGGCTTCGCATATGAGTGGTCCTGGGTTCACTCCCCAGTTGAGGCGGAAATGTTTTTCAGATCGCAACGGCACTCAAGTCGACCCAGCCTTAAATGGGTACAAGATTAATCCGGGTAGTAAAGACATCGAGGGAGAGGAGATGGCTGCCGCCCTCATTTGTAGAGCCTCTGAAATGTGAGATCGCTAACATCTCACACCCCTACGGCATTAATAATTGCTATACTTCACTTTTTTACAATATCATAATTTTCTTTACGCACCTCCCTGATTTGTCTGAAATATTTACTCCTCATAGTTACTAAATGTGATTTTCTCACAAGACGCTTCTACTACATGTACCCGGTATGTAATTTAGTTTTAGAAATGCGAATGTTGTTGTTCTTTTCTGTATACATTTTCAATGTCGTTAATGTCAAAACTTCTTTGCAATCCAAAAGTCTATGAATTGCTCTCTTAATTATTTTCTTCATCGAAATTATCTACAACATATTTCGCCCTCTCATTTCTTTTTTTAAAATTTAAATTATGGCTATCTTCGCATAACCACCGTGACAGTGTGAAATACTATGAAATAGAGTTCTGCATCGCACCTTTTGTGAAAAATATTTGTACAATCTCATAGTTATACTTTTTAGTGTAAGAATTTAACTTTCAAAGACATAGTTATATATAGTTGTATAATAATATAGTTTTCAATAATATAGTTGTAAATGCTGCTTTATGTAATTATTCACAAAAACAGGATATGTTGAAGATAAAAACACATCGAATATGAGATACACCTTGGAGGAAAATGACATTCTGTTATTATTTTAATATAATGAACTATGAAATCTCTCTAAAAAAAAATGCTTACTTAATGTGTTGCACATGTAAATATTAATTGATGTTCTAAGATCGTGCTATTCAATGCATGGAGATGCTCACTAAAGAAATTTCATTGCAATATAATTTAATCAATGAATACGTCTTCGTATTTCATATTGCTTTTAATTGGATAGAACATTCACACTTTGCCTAACAGCCAATAAATAGCAGGAGAGCAAAATACAACAATAAACAAATAATACTCAATTCTCTTCATTGACAAAGTATATGGTATATTTTTAATATAAACCCATCTATTATAATGACTATAAAAAGAAAAGTATTGCTACCTTAAAAAGGGCTGCTGCAATAAATCCGTTCAATGTAGATAATTAATCATAATTCTGTAAAGTGGTTAAGAAATAATGCACTCATGCAAAATATGAAGCATATACATTCAGTAATTACGGAGAAAATAGACAATATCGGTGGACAACTATTTTTGAACGCACTTTTATAGTTGTTACTGTTACTAATAAACTAACACTAAAAATATTAAATGTAAAATATTGTAAATAAAAAAATAACACACACAAAGGAGCAAGGACTTATTGTCCAATCAGGACCATTATCAAGAAAACAAAAAAACTAACAGGAATTGAAACAACAATAAATGTACAGGAGCACCCGTACCAGAGCATCAGAGTATTGTTAATTAACCAGTTAATTCTGTGACTAATTAACCATATCAAACATAACAAGAACACACCTGACGGACATTCTGCGTGAGGTATCCGACGAAGGTGTCAGGTACTCTTCCAGCTTTATTTCCACATGAACCTTGCCCTGCACTTCAGTGTCTCCATCCTGATAGGTCAACGGGAACCAATGCTCCTTCTGGTAATACTTATACAGCTCTTCTTTTCTCAGAGACACCTTTCCTAGCACCTGCATACAAATATCAGGTTAATGCTGTCATAGATACCTAGCGTTAAAGATACCATCTCAAAGTATTGTATACTACAGAGAGTTGAAGTCTGCTGGATATGATCAGGTGGTATGAAAGAAGCTCTAGAGGAAACCTCCTCTCCATGTCACATAGGAAACAAGAGTTTCATAGCTCATAGCTCATGTGGATCGGAAAAAAACCCAAAGAAACCTACACCACACTGCTTCAACAAAATGTATATAAAATATGAATGTACTCAAATATATGGAAACACCCACATTATTAACTCTAATCCCATTCCTTCCCTTGATTTTCAATTACCTGTGATCAACGGCATCCATCCCATTTTTCTTCTTCTTCTTCTCGTTCGCAGTTTGACATGTCTACACAGCAAGTCCTGTTTTATAATTTTGTCGTGTAGACATGTGAACTATTAGGGTTGCATGATACCATGGCTGCTGGTGCGCCTCTCGGCCTGGCATCTCTGACTTCAGCACATGTGCTTGCTTGGGCAGGATTGTGACCCTGCTGGATATTAGGTTGACCCGACCAATCTTAGTTTCCAGCCTTCCAGTTTTTTGGCTGGACTAAGCCCCATCTCCACGTCAAGGAGTTGGCCTCGATGGTGAATCCCATTTTTAATATCCCATATCATCATTACTGTTCATCAAATTTTACCATTCAAAGGAAATAACTGATAGTTAACTTTATGATTCACAATGTTAATATTTCAGTAATTAGAACATTTAACACAAACTATTCAAACAGATTTTAAAAACAAACCATTCACTGAGGAAAGAAGCAGTTTTATGAAATTCATATTTTTCTGTGTACCTAAAATAGAAATTCACAAAAGTATCACCATAGTGTAGCAGTTTAAGCCATTCATTTTGTGCCTAAGAGGTCGCTGGTTTGAATCTGGCTCACATTTTCTCATTTATAAAGTGAATTTTTTTTAGATCTCTGGGGCTTATCACTTGAATCTACATAGTATGTGCTGCGAGTGGTATTATCAGAACTTTGTTGAGAAGGACATGTGGGGTAACTTATATATGGGGTAACTCGAGTACAAGAAGTCAATCGTCTATGGCATAAGAGCCCCTTTCAAGGAATTCACACTTCCTGAATATCTCAAGTAGGAATAATGAATATCTGAAATAAGATTTCACATTTTAATAAATATTCTCAAATTCATGTCACAGAATATCTTAAATAGGAATTCATATGTCACAGAATATCTTAAATAGGAATTCATATGTCACAGAACATCTTAAATAGAAATTCATATGTCACAGAATATCTTAAATAGAAATTCATATGTCACAGAATATCTTAAATAGGAATTCATGTCACAGAATATCTTAAATAGGAATTCATATGTCACAGAACATCTTAAATAGAAATTCATATGTCACAGAATATCTTAAATAGAAATTCATATGTCACAGAATATCTTAAATAGGAATTCATGTCACAGAATATCTTAAATAGAAATTCATATGTCACAGAACATCTTAAATAGAAATTCATATGTCACAGAATATCTTAAATAGAAATTCATATGTCACAGAATATCTTAAATAGGAATTCATGTCACAGAATATCTTAAATAGAAATTCATATGTCACAGAATATCTTAAATAGAAATTCATATGTCACAGAACATCTTAAATAGGAATTCCCACTTTAATTAATATTTAACATAGTAGTTTCTACTTTAATTCTATAAGGGCTTTTAAATTATAGAGCTCATACTTTAACTCTATAAGAATTTGTCAGCCATACAGAAATGTATTTAGAAGTAACTAAAACATATTGAGGTTTCGTCAGCATACCAGAAGGAGGTCTGCTTTACTTGCTATTTTATTGGCACATCGCAAATAAGGAATGAATAGATTTAACAATAATTCACGTTCTAACATAGAATCCTACAAGACTATTAGATAAGAACAGCAACTGACTAGTTATACTAACACACATACTGAATAACTTTTTCTTATTCATATCATATGAGATTGTAAAAAGGTGGCTTTAAACTGTGCAAACTAAGAGTTAATTAATGCATGAAATAAGAACTCACAAAATCATACATACTTTGTTTTTATTTCCAACTTCATACACGTAAAAGGAGAGGTAGCGGAATTTCTTCGGGATTTCACCATGGAACTCTGCAGCAAAGAATGGACTGAAACAAGAGACATAGCAAAACAAAGAAATTAACAACTTTTCATGTTATAATCTACATCTTTCTTGTGGTTAATAAAAAAAACAACTGTTAATACTACATAGGAGTTGTAGTTGAGGAGAGTTTACTGGGGGGGGGGGGGCTTGTGCGATAAAAGCCTCCTACCCGTGTAGTTGCCACACTTTGTTCAGAGTGGGTTTGTTAAGTTACTCTCTTGAAAATAACCAGTCCTTACAAGGAGTTGAATCCTGGACCACACAAGGTGTGAGCCCATTGCTCATATCTCTTGGCCATGCCACACTTGCAATTAATAAGGACATAAACTCACATGCAATCTTGTGTCAATTCTCATGAACAATGAAGGCTTCAGAACTGTTTAAAAAAAAAAAAAAAGAATATGAATAGCTAAGACTCAAATATGAGCATTTTTGTCTGACAAACTTATACTCCAGAGTGGATAATGCCATTGTTTGCAGATTCATAGTCATGCAGTGCATAGCAGTATACTGTTTTAGATTTCCAAGCTAGGTTATCAACAGACTTCCTCATTGCAAAAATTATGTTGATCCATGCTTATACCTGCCAATAAGAAGGATCATTCTGTATTGCAAAAAAATATCCCTAAAATTCTTTATTTTTACTCAAAATTATGTCCATATTCTTTCACTAAAAGTAAATACTAACAGCCAATATGTGCATAATCAGAAACCCAATTACCGGTATATTCTTTTCAATTTAGAGAAAGAAAATTACATCAACTAAGCTCAGGTATCAACACAGTCACAAATACAGTCTTCACTTATTGGTTGAAGGGGAAAATGCTAGGAAAAAAACCAGTTGTTTACTTCGCTTTTGGTGAACTATTTGACATTCTGCTGAGAATAGGGAGAGGGGGAGAAAGATTCATTATTTTTTGTTTAACTATGTTTTATTTTGCTGCGTGTTATGTTCCACTTTCCTGAGGAGGGATTAGGGGATAAAACCCTACGTAACTCCACTCCACCACCACCCACTTCCTTTCCACTTTTTTAGTATAATTAAGTGGTTAGAGAATTAGCTTCGCAACCTAATGAGACAATAATTATTAATGTCAGGATACTACAGTTTAAATAACAGTAATCTGTTAGAATATCTAACTGAATTTCATAAAGTGATTGTTTACTGTCTACTGTCTATCCCCAGGTGGTGTTGTAGCTTCCCCACTTGCAGTTGAGCACAGGGGTTTGTGAAGGAGATGTAGTCTGCGTTCCAGAGCCAGGTGTGCTGCTCTGGTTGAGGTGCAGTCTTGTTTATTCAGAATTGTTTTGATGTCTATCAATTTTTTCCTAGGTCTGCCCTTGGCTCTGTATCCTGATTTCAATCTTGTTGTAAGCTCTTATGGGAAGCTGATCATTCATCTTCATAAGACGTCCAAACAAATTTATCTGTTGTATTCTCTATATATTCAATGCATGATGTGATATCTATTATCATCTGATTTTCTCACTGTGCATTTGGTCGAGTCTTGTGACTCCAATAGCCTTCCTTAGACATTTCATTTCGCAAGTTCCTATCTTTCTCTTAAGCCCTCTATGTCTAGATGTCAGCTGCCAAGTCTGACAGTGATAGCATAGTAGTGGTATAAAGATGGTTTTAATCATTTGTATCGTAATGACAATATCTTGAACGAATTTAATCATATGTATCGTAATGACAATATCTTGAAAGAAGTTAATTTGAAAAGACAGCTACTCATTTAGTACAGAAAGAGACAGTCTCAATTTTTTGGACACATCATAAAAATTAAGAAACAGATCATGACAACAGACAAGCTGAAGAACAAGAGGGATTGAGGAAGAGCCAAGAGAGAAGATGGTAGACAGTTTGGCATTGTGGTATGGGAGAATATCGAACTGAATTTCATAAAGTGATTCTTAATGGATGGTCATCATCACCTGTGAGGGTTGAAGAACAACACATCCAATTTATTAAACTCAAGAATTATGTCATTGTTTATGAGTTCGTAGGTAGCTGATAAGCCCTATGGTGGCCCCAAAGTCCTTGGAAAGTTTGGGCATAGGATGGTAATGATCTGCCCTTAACTTTCTAGCTAGTCCCTGCTCTTCTTTTTCTAAATAGACTGCTAAAAATATCAAGAAAGCTATTGAAGTAGCAGGACAGGTGCTCTACTAGGTTTCCAGCAGGATGTAGCCAAGAGAATGGAAATGGGTTGTGTCACCGTTTTACTTGCACTAAAAGCCTGATATATCTGCAGGAGATTTATGGTTAATTTGTTAATCTGTAATAGTAAATGAAATATAAACTTTATCGTGTACCTCCCAATTAGTAAAACAGAGCATGACATTTTGTACTAAGTACCAGGCAACGGATGTGTATCGGTTCTATGTCGTGACGGTTTATCACCCACTGTGCCCTACGACTTTACAGGCCAAAACATGTCCCTTGGTAGCAATTTGAGGAGGCGATAGTCAGGGATTTAAACTTGGTCGACTACATCTATCTCACAGGAGGTGTTCCTCTGCCAATGAACTTGTCTGGAGTAATTGTATGTATGTTCGTCCATCACAAGTGATGATGACCATTTATTTATATTCACTTTTGAAAGTTCCATTAGAATCATGACCATGCTTAACCGTTCATATATGGCTAATGAGCCCTATTCCAGCTGTAAATATTCTTAGACAGTTCGGACATGGAATGACCACTGTAGGCAGATTTTGGTCTATCTGTGACTTTCTAGCTACTCTCCACTGTTGGGATGCAGCATTTCTCCTCTTTTCACAAGATGATGTGCTCTTTTGTGAAAATGACTTGCACTGGGGATTTTTATTAAAGTGAGGAGGAGTTGTAAATTAGACGCATTGTCAAAGCGCCCTCGAGTACTGAACCTTTTTTCATCTTTCATCTGTGAGCGTGGTTCCGATATAGGAAACACTCTACAGTAGTTGGACTCGGGTTAGTGGGCCCTCTTAGCCAAGGCTTCATTCACCAACATAATGTACAACTGGTTCAAGTCTGTGCCTTTATATATATTTAGGAGCAGCAGAGGACATTCCATGAGACATTCTCTTTAGAGGAAACTACAAGTCTGTTCTCAAACTGAACAATGTTAATGTTTGTCCGTCGAAGTCATGATGACCCTTCAGCTCAACTGGGATGATGATTAGGTATTAGGTATATTGATTATCCTCTTCGCACACTGGACACGTCCATAGGTGCTCAGATCTCTGCTTCAGTAAATCCAATATTCAGTTAGCCAATATTTATATACTTGGAATCGCATGCCAAAAAAGTTACGATTGCCATATAGCTTTTCCTCCATTTATTTTATTTGCAGATGGCACTGCCCTCTAGCACTCTGCTACTCTCTCATTGTACTCAATATGTTAGTCTTACTTCTCCTGAGACTATCTCATGATTCTCGATGTTTGTGAGCTTGGGATATGACAGCTCCTGCAGCTCAGGTCAGAAGCTGTATTACTGTGAGGCAGTAATTTGACTGCGAGGACCGAGAGATGTCATTCCAGGGTATCTTGTTAGTCATGTGCAAAAATATCTCATTCTTTCTCAATCTACACTGCCCGGACACGATCAATAAATTGTTAGCGAGACTGCTTTGAAGCTGTTTACAGGGTGCACCTTGAGGAAGTGCTTTGATGATCTCTGTTATCTGTTAATCCTGGGTCCATGTGAGCTGCGATAGCAATGCATAGCCCTTTGCACTCCCATCACTGATCTATGAACAGGATAATCAATTACACTCCCAAACCTACTTAGTCGCCTCTGACGGCATGCGTGGCAGGTCACAGTGCTGCAATTCTTTGCTTCTGAAACAGGCCTAGTTATTGCCCGTGTGTTGCCGGCCCAAAAGGGGAGCAAAGAATAGCAACACTGTTTACCTTACATGCATGTCGTAAAAGGCGACTAAGGGGGTTATGGGATGCAGTTGGCTGTCCCATCCCATATAGGATCAGTGACCCAAAGCCATGCTGAAGTCTGATGCGTCAGGCCAAAAGGCATAGATATCGCAGCCATGCTGTAAACCATGACACAATGCATTCCGTTCTCCGGACTACATCCTGTTGATCTGCAGGATTATGAGAACGAACGCAGAAGAAGAAGAAACAAACAGTTATTACTATTTTTGAAATTTTTTAAACTATCACTTATGGTGAGGTGTCCAGCTCTGTGGCGACAAGGTATAATGCGAGTCTGTAACGACAAAGGTACCTATTTGAATTCCGTCACATGCAATTGTGCATCCAAACCGTTTAGAAAGCAATACAAACTATAGAGCATACATATTGTCAAGAAAATTACTACTGTCATATAATACTGAACGTAAATATATATATTACTGAACGTAAATATTAGTGAATGTAAACTATCGACCATAAATATATAAAAATAAATGTAAATTATTGAACGTAAATATTGCCCCAAAAAATCACTACAGCCATAAAATACTTGGTTGATTCCTACATGCTGTATAGGATATACTACCAAATTTATGGTGAGCTATATTTCTTTCAACTGCAGAAATGAATCCAGAAATGAATGTGGTTATGTTGTTTGTCCGTCGAAGTCATGATGACCCTTCAGCTCAACTGGGATGATGATTAGGTATTAGGTATATTGATTATCCTCTTCGCACACTGGACACGTCCATAGGTGCTCAGATCTCTGCTTCAGTAAATCCAATATTCAGTTAGCCAATATTTATATACTTGGAATCGCATGCCAAAAATAGCAAGCTGCTCCAAGTATATAAACAGTAACCAATAAAAATCATGATATTAATCAAAAATGTATCGAATGAAGGCCTCATTAATTCAGCTAGGATGCCTGTAAAGACTAGAGCCATCATTTCTTCTTCTTCTTCGTTCTCAACTCCTGCAGATTAGCAGGATGTAGTCCAGAGAACGGAATGTGTTGTGTCATGGTTTACAGCATTTCTGTGATATCTGCACCTTTCGGCCTGACACATCAGACTTCAGCATGGCTTTCGGTCACTGACCATATATGGGATGGGACAGCCAACTCCATCCCATAACCTCCTTAGTCGCCTTTTACAACATGCGTGGAAGGTAAACAGTATTGCTATTTTTTGCTCCCCTTTCGGGCACTGGCAACACACGGGCGGAGCCATGATTTAATTGTGAGCATTGTACCAAATATTTTTTACTTCTTCTTCTTTCGTTCTCAAACTCCTGCAGATTAGCAGGATACAGTCCGGAGAACGGAATGCATTGTGTCATGGTTTACAGTATTGCTGCGATATCTGCGCCTTTCTGTCTGACACATCCGAATTCAGCATGGCCTTGGGTCACTGACCCTATATGGGATGGGACAGCCAACTTCATCCCATAACCTCCTTAGTCGCCTTTTACGACATGCGTGGAAGGTAAACAGTGTTGCTATCTTTGCTCCCCTTTACGTTCCCCGACAACACACGGGCGATTTTTTTAATAAAAACGTTAACGTTACATTTTTTCATATACATTTTTCTAAGAACGTTAACATTACATTTTTCATAATTTTTCTGCATATGTAAAAAGTACATTATTAAGCAAGGATTTGGGGAGGGGGGGGGGGTTAAATTCTTGACAGTTGTAGAAGATTCAACAATAAATGTTTACGAAATGTATGCACAAACCCCCTAAGCTCCCTCCCTTCACCGATACGGTGATAGCAACACACAAGCGATGAAAATTCTGTTTTACAAGAGTAGCAAGATATCTGTAGACAAAACAGAATACTGACTTATTTTTAGAGCTAATTCAGCTGATGTCAGCCTCTCCAACTATGCGACACAACAGTCTATAACATACCGCATATAAGACAGACTACTTATGAGTAAGAGACTGATCAAATCTTCTACTAGAATATTCCTGCGCGTTGGTCCCAACCAGTGTTAAATATCTTGATTGATCAGACTTTTTCCACGCTATTCGTTGGCTGATGATACAAAATACAGTGGAACCCTCTATAGCGCATACTTTTATAACAAATTTCCCTATTTAACAACACTTTTCAAAATCCCCAATTCGGCCCTATATTTATTCTTTACACAGCATAAATTTATGTTATTACATATGCCTATTTCATAGGTTTGGACCAAGTTGTTATAATAGGATTTGACTGTATATTACAAGCGAGTCCCTGGTACATTAGTCATGTGTGGTGGGCTTATCTGGAATTATCCTTCAACAGTGACACAATTTGACGTTTCTCGAATTTTCATTGCCTTCAACACCAAGTGACCAATTAAAATCACGGGAAAAAAAATCAAAACATCACTTTTTTACGGTTAAACGGTGAATCCACATGAATGTACGTTCTATCATTGAAGAGGGACCCTACGCAAAGTGAACAATGATCAAGTCGCACCAGCCAAGAGAAATTACGCTGTTTGGATGGGATCTACTCACGGGATTATTCTGGAGAACTTGGATGACCGAGTACCTAGTCATTGTTACAGTCCTATGGACTTATCGGTTTCATCATTCAAAAGTGGCGCTATTTCACTTTCCTCGTGATTTTCTTTAGCTGCCAATACAACAAAGTACCAATAAAAATCACAGAAAAAGTCAAGTGGTGTAACTGTTGAAGAATGACATCGCTGAATCCACATGACTATCATAATGACGAGGGTTTCGCTTGGACTTACTGCACATTCTTCATGACACGTGTTGACAGATAAAAAAAAACATGTTATGACTTGGTCGGCATTCCTGTATGGCCTCATAGTTATTATTGTAGCGTGAGCTAATCGTTGTATACGATTCACTGAGTCATGGGCGGAGACTGTCGGTATATAGGAGACCCTCTAATAGAATTAATTAGGAGCCCATTCCTTTTTTAAAAAAAAATTTTGTTGGGATTTCGGTTGGTTACTATTTATATACTTGGGACTGGCCTTGATTATTTTTTTGGCATGCTAATCCAAATCTATACATAGTGACCAATCGAAACACAACAATGATAAAGTAAACGTAACGAATGGGGTCGTAATTAATTTTGTTCGAAGGTCTATTGGCTAATCATTGTATGCGACTCACTGAGTCATGGACGAACATTTTGTAATGTAATATTGAACCATAGAAATAGAATGTCGATGGACAGCCATAGATTTGTCTATGCATCAAAATATTAATCCTCAGGGGTCGTTGTGGCGGGATTACTTAAACTACCAGACCTATTATTGTAAACAGTCATGCGTTCACGGATAGGTCCTATATTCAGATTGAACACCTTTTGCAGTCCATGCAAGTATGTCGTCAGAGGCGACTAATGAGATTATAGGGTGAAGTTTGCAGTCTCATCATATGTTGGGCCCAAGTGTAGGGTCCAAGTGACCCTGAAGTCAGATGTGTCATGTCGAAAAGATCAGATATCCCATCAAAGCTGTAAATCATGACGGGATTCATTGCGTTCTCCAGACTGCATCCTGATTATCTGAAGGAGTTTGAGAACGAACGCAGAAGAAGAAGGACTCAATCTCCGTTGTTGAAAAAAAAGCTTACATCACCCATAAAAAGTACTTTGGTCATTAGAACAAAATGTATGCGTTGAATGCTAAATGCATCTAAAAGGATCACTAATAAATCGACGACATATAAAAAAATAAGTAGCTGCCGGTACCACATTAAGTGGCACACACTCATATGGTCGTCATCAGGGCTACAGATACAGACGGGAAAAAAAAGTAAGAAGAGATATAAGTAGGGTTGTACACGCACTTTTTTGTTAAAAGGGGGGAAGGGGGATTTATCTTTCAGAAAGGTAGAAACTTTGTATCTTTATTTGAGGAAACCTTGAGAATACCCTCTGCTTTCATTGTTATCTCTCATGTTCTATTTTATTTAAGGAAAAAGGGGGAGGGGGTTTAACTTTCGACTATGGCTGCTTAGCCTATAGAGCAGGGGTCGGAACCCATGGCTCGCGAGCCGGATGTGGCTCTATTGATGGCTGCATCTGGCTCGCAGACAAATGTTCGATTATTAAAAAAATGTTTCTTTAGACTCCTTTGATCTACATATTAATTGTATATCAATATTTCATTCTACAAATGAGCTAAAGTCAACTGCAGCTCAGCATCAGAAGTCGCATCAATGGTAAGAAATACTCATTATTGATTAGCAACAGCATAACAATGTTATTAAAAAGAATTCAGAGATATAATTATTGTACTTTTAGTGTTGAAAAAAAACACAAAATGCACACATTTACTTGAAATTTTTGTTTTAAACATAATGTATGGCTCTCACAGAATTACTTTTCAAAATATGTGGTGTCCATGGCTCTCTCAAACAAAAAGGTTCCCGACCCCTGCTATAGAGGTAAGAATTTAGCTCGTGCAAAACGGGAGATATGGAGGTTATAAGGTTTAACCGATCACCATCCACCCCCCACATGCAAAAAAAATCCTTCCCCAGTAGCTTATAGAGGTAAGAATTATGCTCCTATATAGCGGGAGACTGGAGGTTATAAGGTTTAACCGCCCACGACACACCCCCTCTTTTTTTTTTTAATTATACTTATACAAAAAAATTATACTTCCCCACACAAACAAATAGGGAACACAACTTTAAAAAAAAAAAGGAAAATAAAAAGTCAAGATCATGACTTTTTTTTAATGAAAAGGAATGTTTTTAAATGAAACAAACACCCCCCCCCCTTCTAAGCCAAGCCGTTGCTACGACTGTGACCCACGACATTAGAAGACCAATTAGCAGAATCAAAACAAAACAAGCTTTTTTTACGTCCTGTTCTTGACCATATCCGAGCATTTCGTTAGTCGTGGTTGGTAGGCAATACAAATTATAAAAATAGCTCAAAAGGCGTAGAGGATTTACTTTATTATACTCAGGTTTCCCTATATGCACACGCTGCCTATCGAAAGTGCCACTCATAGCACATAACTCCGAAGTTCACGTGGTAATCCCCAGGGATCTCCATAAAAATCCACTTTGTAAACAAAGGCGCGTCGAGCCGGATCCAAACCCGCGACCCCATGAGTATAATCTTGACTGGGCTCCAGTATAGACCTGTCAACATAATGTAAGCAAGACTTCATTCGTGACGTTATTATTGCCGTGTTTTAGTTGGTTACTATTTATATACTTGGAGTCGCATGCTAAAATAAGCCAAAGCTGAATTACGAAATGCACGGAAATAATTTTTAAAAATTAGCCTTTCATGTCATGTTTACTTTCTGTACAGAGGTCGTTACTGGCGACGACCTCGGTACAAGGCAAACAGCTTAACCCCTACGTATACGGAGATCTCCTTCTAGTTGGTCTTTTATTGTCGAGGCATGACAATCTGTATAAGAAGACCCCTGAACAGAATTAATAAAGCCTTCATTCGTTCCTTTTCTCGATTATTGTCGTGTTTCCGTTGGTCACTATTTATATACTTGGAGTCGCATGCTAAAATTAGCCAAGGCAACTCCAATTATATAAATAGTGAGCAACTGAAACAAGACAATAACAAAAAAGTAAAGAATGAAGGCCTAATTAATTATGTGCAGAGGTCTTCTAATGCAGGTCATGGTCGATGGCACGGTTACGACCGTAAAGCGGCAGTGTCACTAGTGGTTCCCATTAGTCGATTTGGGTGTGACCCACTGAACTACTGATAATAAGCACTTGCTCCGTGAACCGAAAATAGGCACGTAACAGTGTCGAGATCAAAGACAATTTCAAGATAAATACTTATTTACTCACATTAATTAGGTGGCTGTCCACAAATCAAGTCAAAAATGACGGTATGGACAATTTTGACTATTCTTAACAAGGGAAAGAGGGGGTGGGGTGGGAACTGACAAAAACTGACGTCTTCAATTTGTATTCTTCTTCTTTTTATTTGCGTTCGTCCTCAAACTGCAAATTAGCAGGGTGAAGTCCGGAGAACGGAATGTGTTGTATCATGCTTCACAGATTAGCTGAGATAACTGCACATTTCAGCTTGGCACATTTGAACTCGATATGGCGTCTGTGTCACTTCGACCCTAGACGAGATGCAACAGCCAACTCCATCTCAAAAACCTCCTTGTCACCTATTATGACCTGCATGGAAGGTAAAATGTGTTGCTATTCTTTGCTGCCCATTTCGGGCCTCAGGAGAACACGGGTGTTGTATCATCATCATCATCAGGTGACATATTCTTTCCAGATCGTAGTCTTCCCTGTGGATCTCTTGAATTCTCCGCGGTCTTGATCAATTGCCCCGCCTCTTTTAGTGGACATGCGCAGGCATTCTTGAATGTCTTTTGTCCAACGGCGTCTTGGGCAGTCTTTGTACCTGATTCCTTCTATCATCCCCTCCAGTAACACTCGCTCCATGCTGTCGTGTCTCTTAATGTGACCGAAAAAAAAACTAGCCTGTTCTTTAATATGTTGTTCAGAAGCCATCCTTCCAGTGTGTTAATTGTTCTTAACACCTCCTGGTTTGTTTTCCTTGCTGTCTATGGTATTCTCAGAACTCTTCTATAGTACTTTAATTCAAATAATGTTATTCTTTTGGCCACTGTTTTATTTAGTGCCCATGCTTCACATCCATATGTCGCCACAGAAAACACACATGTTCGTAGTAAGTACAACTTGGTTCTTATGTTAGTACCCTTACCATAGCATACGGGTGTTGTATACACCAATTAAATTGTTTTAAAATATATTGCAGACATTTAAACATACAAATTCTTTTTAAACTAACTGTAATTAAACTAATAAAAATCATTGTTCTTACACTTTACAGTGCAGTATGAATTTCAATGCCATAACAGCCAGATCTGATTTTAGTTTTCTCCGTGCAAAGTTAATAAATTTTCACTAGACTCTTGTTTGTTATGGTTCATTCAATTCTGAAATTATTTTATTGAAAGCTACATGCCTATAAACATAGATATCTGTAGCAATGTACACACGCAGCTAAAATTCACAGAGTACGCTGTCGCCAGGAAAGCAATTTTTATCGTAATTTTTACGGTAATTTGCTAATATATGATAGTTTCACAGTACCCCAATGGATGACAGCAAGAAGTAGTTTAATCATAGGCCTATACTTAATTGCTCGCGACAGCAAATGCCCACAAATCACGTCAACAATTATTTCAATAATTTTTGACTCCACCTCCCCCACCTTCAACAAGTGTCAAGAATTCACCCCACCTTCCCCACTCTTAGCCAATCTTAATTATGTCCAAAAAATATTTACCACCTTCCCAAATCTTAGCACAAAAATTTACTTTATAAATTATGTTTCCTTTTCCTTTATTTAGAAAAATAAATCAAATACAAACAATTTAATTAGAGTATAAGATCAACAGTATTTTATATAATATAACATTTTGTCAACCCCCCCCCCCCCCTAGTCAGGTGGCAAACTATTTTCCCCACCCCTGAATTTTTGACGTAATTTATAGATAGCTTCAGATTATAATGTGTCTTTTTCGTTGGCTTTCATACTACCACATTGATGATTCTTAAAAAGGTAGTAATCACCTCAAAGATCCATGCAGTACCATAAAAGTTTCATTTGTTGAACGCATTCAAGCCAGGGTCAGGCACTCTTCCCACTCGGCGGGTCTACTGAGGTTCAGCGTTACTTCGTTCAGTCATTGCAGTTGCCACCATAATGTGTATTGCGTTAAATTATGGTTTGCAACATGCGGTTCAGTGTAACATTTATTTGGGGTTGTTTTCTTAGTCTTTGGTTTTCGTGACTTTTCTGTCGGGCAGCAATTGTTATTAATTAGTTATCTCTTCAAGGAGAGATATCTGTCTAGACTAACAAGTCTTGTCTAACAGGGTTTACATAGACTTTTCCATATAGTAGATTGTTGACAAAGGCTATCAAGCTCTTTCAGCAATGATTTCAGGCAGGGTTCTCTTCCAGCAATGATTTTAGGCAGGGTTCTCTTCCAGCAAAGATTTCAGGCAGGATTTGATCTCTGATATCAGTTTTGCATGAGGTGGTTCTTTTACCATGTCTTATGTGCAAATTTTCAGCATATCCACATGCACGATCATCTGCGTCGCTGTTTTCTGAGAATAATCTGACACAAAGGAACGTCTCTGTAAACCAAAATGTAGGGAGAAAAGCCTAAAATGAATCGCTCTATACATTACCAATATCAGACTGGATGCATAGTAAGTGACCGCAGAAGAACCCTGCATAAGCGCCTCTTACGACAGCTTTCCATGGTGTTAGTATTCTTTTTTCTGTTTTAAGTTTCCTCAATAAATGTACTAACAGAAAGTACCCAGTCGTCAGCCACATCAACTTTATTCTTTCATTCATTCATTTTCATTTTGCGCTGAAGTTAGCGCATAGGGCAGAGGTCAGATCTCTCCAATTCTGTCTGTTCAAAGCTATTCTGTGCAGTTCTTGAATAGTATGAATATTGCTTGTTAAATTTATTCTTACCACCATTAAAATGTGTTGTGCGCAAGCTTTTCAGAAACAGTATAATGTTATGTCAGTCTCAGTTTTCTTCATTTTATTAGTTCGCTCTTGTTGTTCGTCCATCACAAGTGATGATGACCATTTCACTCTACAACTTCTGCAAATCAATAGGATGTAGATCCTAGAAAAGAATGTGTTGTGCCATGAGTTATAGCTTATTTGCAGTATATGCGTCTTTCATCCAATTTCAGCATGGCTTTTGGGACCTACATTGACCCTACTTTGGATATGGTAGCCAACTCAACCCCAAAACCTCCTTAGTCGCTTTCTACAATAACGTGGTAGGTAAGTGTCGATACTCTTTGCTCCTTTTTCGGACCCAGTAAAGATATGGTCGTCCATCTCAGTTGTTCTCTATGCTTCTGAAACCAAATTCCGCATGAGCTAGCAGAGCATGTCTGCTGTCTCAGCACCTACTACGAAACGTATCAATGCATAGCTGCAATTATCATAAGTCAGGTAGTATTACATTTCGATACACCCAAGTTTGCAGTGTTAATGAAAGTCATCGCCCGGCCATGCGTGTCGCCGTAAATAATACCAGCTGAAGAATCGATATGCTTAATTATTGTGACCCCGACTTTACAACATCATCCGAGTCCTTAGTTAACTATAGAGTCATGTGGCCTCATCATTCAAAAGTGACGCTACTTGACTTTTACCAGATTTTCATTGGTCACTGTGTATAATTTGCGTGGCAGTCAATGAAAATCAAGAAAAAGTCAAATAGCTTCATTTTTAAGGGAAACCCGCACTTGTGCTGTCGAAGCCCAAAAAGGAGCAAAGAATAGCAGCATCATTTTACCATTACATGCATGTTGCAAGAGGGAATGAGGAAGTTATGTGGTGGATTTAGCTGTCACATCCAGTAAAGGTTCAAAGTGACACAGAAGCCATGATGACGTCGGATGTGGAAGGCTGAAAAGTGACGATATCGCAACAGCTGTAAACCACGATAAAAAGCACTCCGTTCTCCAGACTGTACCCTGCTGATCGGCAGGAGTATGAGAACGATCGCAGATGAAAAAGGCAGGCATCTTT
The DNA here is from genome assembly GCA_034231615.1 of Meghimatium bilineatum. Taxonomy (NCBI): domain Eukaryota; kingdom Metazoa; phylum Mollusca; class Gastropoda; order Stylommatophora; family Philomycidae; genus Meghimatium; species Meghimatium bilineatum. The sequence continues at coordinate 11,956,652 of CM067301.1, forward strand.
CGGATCTATAATAACACAACAAGTTTGGTTAGTATAATTTATATTCGTCTCATTATCCTATTGTCTGTTGTATTTCCCCAGTGAATGATGGTTGCTAGTATCTACACTTGCCGCTAAGCGTAGGCGCCTCAGATGTTGTCCCAAGACCAAATGTGCCGCCTTGGTTGCGTTAAGTCCATGTTTATTCACGGTTATCTTGATGTTTTCTATTCACCGTTTTCTTGGTCTACATTGTGCTTCATGTCCATATGCTTTTGTTATAAGCTCTTATTGGTATTTCGTTTATGTTCATTCTCATAAGGTGACCGAGCCGTTTTACTTTGTCTTTCGTTGTGTTCAATACATGATATTATACCTACACTTTTCCTAATTTCTTATTTTATCTAGTTTAGTCATTGTAGCTTTTCTCAGACACTTCATTTCACATGTAACGATTTTCCTTTGCTGCGAGACTGTTAATGACCATATTTAATATTAGTAGCAGAATGTTGGTATAAAAATTGTAGGTAGTATCTGTCTTTTGATTTTGATTTTTAGATGGAGAAGTAATGATGAATGTTGGTAGGTCACTGCGTTTGCTTTCTAACACCTTGTTTCTCTATCTAGTCTTCCATTTTCGGGAGGGGGGGGGGGGAATGATGCTTCCTAGATATTTATATTCTTTGGCTTGTTTCATTTTGGTGTTATCTATTGTATATCCACTGGTGTTTCAGACTTGCTAATTTTTCTAACTTCTATTTTCTGTACGTTAATTTTTATGTTGTGTTTCTTGCATATTAATAGCAATGTATTAAATGAAGTCTTCCACATTTTCGTATCTTTGACGTCATTTACGACTTTGATCGTCGGCAAATAGTAGTTCGTTTATTTCATTATTAAATTCCTCATCAGATTTACTTGCAATGTTATTCCCTTTGCTGATGTGAGCTTGTTTATTATGCTAAAAGATCCTCCTCTTGGTGCACACTGGAAACAGACTGCTTCGAAACTCGCGTGAAACAGTCTGGCTAAGGCTTTACAAATCGTGTCCGGGCAGTGTGGATTGAGAAGGGAGATTTATTTGCACATGACAAACAAGATCTCCGAATGAAACTTCTCCGTCCCCACAGCAAAACACTGTCGCGATAGTCTAAGACAACGCCTGGCCTAAACTGCCGGGCTCATGTCCCAAACTCACGAACATCGAGAATTGTGAGCAAGCCTCCAGAAAAGTAAGTCTCATATATTGAGTACAATGAGAGGGCAGGAAAGCGCTAGAGTGCCGCACAGTCTGCAAATAGAATTAAGAAAGGTTATACGGAAATCATAACTAAAGCAATGTTCAGCTCGAGAACAAGCTTAAAGTTTCCTCCAAGAATAATCTCGTAGAAAAGCAGAAGCAGCAAATATCTCCTGGTGCCCCCAAATATGTGTAGAGGCTAGGACTTGCACGAGGTGTTCACGATGTTGGTGAATAACTCGGCTAAGAAGACGAACGAACCTCATATCAACTCCAATGTGGAGTGTTTCTTACACTGAAACCATGCACAGACAAGAAAAGGTTCAGTATTCGATGGTATAGAGACAATGCATATAATTACGAGAGACAAGTTCACAGGCAGCGGAAAACCTCATGCTAGATAGATGTAGTCGGCCCAAGTTTAAATCCTGAGTATCGCCTCCTCTGAGACTGCAACACAGGAACATGTTTTGGCCTGCAAAGTCCAAAGGCACAGTGGATGATAAACCGTCACTGTGTAGAGACGATACATATTGTCGCTGGGCATCAGGTATGAAGACTGTAACAGACTAGGGAAGCCAATATGATTAAAAGCATGTCGAAAACGAATGTGCTGGGCTGGAAAGCGCAAAATAACTAAACTTCGCTGTGAAACCAGCAGCACAATGTACTCAGACTTCCAGACCGAAACCACATGAACTTTAGTGGTGGTTATCCGAGAGCGAATGCACAAGAATAGGATGAGGAATAAAATGCACACAGACATGAAATATGACTACAATAAATACTTACTCCGAAGATTTCTCTACTGTGTTGGTTCTAAAAATCTCCTCCGAGTCAATCTTGATGGCACAGCATGTGTTTCTTGCACTGCCAGAGAAAGAAGAGGCTGGCAGGTTCTTGGCCTCTCCTGAAAGAAATAAGACATGTGGTGGTGGTGTTGGAAGTAGAGATGATGATGGCGACGACGATGATGATGATGACAGAACCCCGTGGAATACAAGTCTGTCAATCTTCTATTTACCTGGCGGTGAAGTTTAACTTTCAGCTTCAGAATGGCATTTCTCTGGCATTATTATTAATGTTTTCAAGAGCTTATGTAGAACTGGAATATTGTGTTTCACTCAATGTGACTGTATGGTGCAGTGTCACGATATGGATAATCTTCTACTTTAGGTGACACTTTGTCGTGACTTCTTTGCAATCTCAAGGCATGATGCAGACAACAGGGATGCTTCTCTTCCAGCAGTCTACACATATTTTCAGCAGACATATTACAGTGGAGGTCATGGAGTGAGCAGTTTATTAGTAGCCTATTACGACAAGCATGGCAGATGTCAGTGTTACTATTCTTTGCTTCTGCCGGGCCCTGGTAATACACGAGGGGACACATTTTAGAAAGCAATCATTGAGGAATATGATAGAATGATTACTGCACTTGCCATTGATTGAGGGAATATCAATTTGACTAGTCATCAGTAAACAGATGTGTATACTGGACGATGTTATGGAGCAAGAGATGTTTGAACAGGACGATGCTATGAAGCAAGAGATGTTTGAACATGACGATGCTATGAAGCAAGAGATGTTTGAACAGGACGATGCTATGGAGTGATCAAGTGCCGTACAGAATAGTATAAAGCATCAAACATAAAAAGTTATCGAGGCTTGGTGCTTAAACAACATGATTTCTTGCCATATATAAATATATAGCATGGAAAATTTAGTAATGGAAGGCATGGTTGCAGTAAGCAAGAAAGGGAAGTTCAATACTATGAACAATACAAACCATAGCCCTTAATTGCAGTAAAAATATCGCTATAAATCATGAGGAGATATGAGTATTCATAATAAAAAAGACTAAGTTCAGGAAATAATATATCATGCTATGGATTTAAAATGAGACTACAACGCAGAACTAACAATTATCATGTTGTTCAGTGTCAAACGAGATTGAGTTATCACACTTTGTCTATTTTAAATGCCACCATTTTAGCATCACTGTAGCGGTAAGGAATTGTAAAAGTAAGTTATGTTATAAATCAGCGTCAAAGCATGCGGAACAAGTGTTCAGCTGCCTAGTCTAGTGGTTGATCAGAAGCCGCATATTTTTTAGTTAAGTAAAATGTATCCTCCTATGGTGAAGCCCGCTACTTTCCACCGTGGACAAACGTTCAGTTTGATTATATCAGAGCTTTACAACCGTCAAAAATTGGTGGATGTTGCAGAGCTGGTAAGCTAGTCACCACAAGGCCCTAAAAATTTCAACCGCCTGACTATATAGTACCGCTCTCGAAATTTAGTAGCGAAGGCAATATTCATTGACATTCTCATGGTATGAGCCCCGGCACCCAATTCTTAATGTTTGGGTGCGTGAATCAAAGGTCTCGTTTTTTTTAACTTTAAAAAGTGACTTTAAATATATGTAATCTGGTCAGCGACAAGTGTCTTATACACTTCATAATTATCATGAATCATGTAACCCCTCAGGGTGGTAGGGATGTCACTTTTTTCAAAGATAAATATGTTGCGAATTTCTCTACACTTTGTATAAGTGTGGAAAAACTTTAAACTTTATACTGACTTATGTTATTATTATCAATCCATACATTTCTTTGTCCCCTCACCACTCTTAACTGCCTCCAACAGGACAGTCTTGGAAAGGGACTTTCCTTCTCCTTCCCCTCCCCCCGCCACCCCCGGTTGCCAAACTCACACACCGTTTATGAATTTTTCTCCAGGGACAGGATATGACATTGTTAACCTGCAAGAGAAATGAATGTAAAATAAAACTGGCTAAACAGCATGGTTCCTTCCAGAAACCTTAATATTTTGCCCTTATGAAACGCCCATAATGGAGGGGATGATGTCAGGGGGTGGGCGAACAAGAGGCAGACCAAGAAGATGGACGCAAGACATTAAAGACAAACTGAATATGACAGTAACAGAAGCAGGAAGACTGGCTCAAGATCGACAGAAGTTTCGAAAGGTTGTGATGACAGCTACATCCTGTTCAGGATGTGCTACCTGATGATGATAAACCCGCAAGAGCATTTATTTTGTTTCTCGCATATAGGCCTAATAAATATATTTGTTGTATAATCTGTAGATACTAGACTACAGCTGCTGTAATAACCGTTGCCAATGCAGATAAAACATAATCCTATAGGTGAGACACTTGGAAGTTGTTACACTCAGAGCGCCATTCACATCCAGGCCAGATACACAATGTTACCTGGCGTGTGACCCGCTTATCTCTGGTCGTTTCATTCAACATAAGCCATCAACGAACTGAGAAACAGGAAATAGCAAGATAAGCAAAATAAGGTAGATGTGTAACCAAAATAAAACCTCGTTGTTAGATTGTTTAATGTTTTATTTTGGTAATACATCTAGGTTGTTTTATGTTTAATTTGGTAACACATCTACCTATTTTCGCTTATCTTGACATTTGCCCTGTGTTACTCCAGCCACCTTAGCATTTTCCTTAGATATCTGATTCATCTAATAGAGGAACTTTACCAAGAGCAAAAGGCTGCAGTGAAGTTAGAGTGCGATATCTCAGAGTGGTTTGAGGTACAGAGTGGAGTGAGGCAGGGATGCACACTCTTCCCATACCTGTTCAACATCTATGCAGAAAGTATAATGAGAAATGTGAGAGAAGACATACACAACGCTAACTACCACGCTTTAAACATTGGGGTTTTGAAATCCCTGAACTACGCTACGCAGACGACACAGTGCTTCTTTCAAATGATATAAAGGGATTGGAACAACTAATCAAGAACACAAAGAAATACAGCGAATCACAAAACGTATATTTAAACACGAAAAAATAAAAAAAATTATGTCAGCAGATACAACCAAAAATCAGAATAGACAATACCGAGATAGAATGTGTGGATAAATTTGAATACTTAGGAGCAAACATCAACGGTGCAGGAGACTGCATGGCAGAAATATGGAAGAGATTGGCAATGACATATTGTAAAATAATACGGTTGAAAAACACATGGAAAAACAACAAAATAGAAACGAAATTGCTAATGTTACGAACTTGTATTTGTCGGTTGCAACATACGGCTGTGAAACATGGACCCTAAGTAAAACAGCGGCAAAGATCAACGCCTTCGAGCTGAAATGCTACAGGAAGATACTTAGAATATCATGAATGGAATAATCAGAAACTTAGATACTATAAACACATTGAAGATTCCTGAGTGTTGGTTACTTTACCAAAAAGAAAACTACACCTGTTTGGTCATATAAAGAGACACAACTGTTTAGAAAGACAAATAATGGAGGGAAGAGTACTTGGGTAGAGGAGAAAGGGCAGACCAATAAGACAATGGACTAACGACATTAAAGATAACATGAATACATCGCTAGAAAATGCAAGCCGCATCGCCCAAGACAAAGAGAGGTTCAGAGAGTTCATTGGGAAGACAACGTTCTGGAAGGAATATGTCACATGACAAACTCCGGCCACCTACTTCCTGTTTAGGGTTGTTACCCTACACTGGAACATTTATCCCCTGAAACAGGAAATAGGACTAGCATTTTCAGACCACTTGCCGTCTTTGCATCAGATGTTGGTTGACTTTGTTGTTTGATTTATGGGGGATTAAAGAGTCTTCTGTGATGAGCGTTCCTCTATACAAGTGTCTGGAAAAATGGAGTCCTGAGAAGGACTAAAAGTCATGACAATGGATGGTTGAGTAATGTTTATACAGACTTATCATTCTTCACTAGAAACGCTATTTGATTTTTCCCATGAATTTCATTGGCCGTCGACACCGAAGTATGCACAGTGACCAATCCAAATCACGGGAAAAGTCAAATAGCGTCACTCGTGAATGATGCACCGATGAATCCACAGGACTGTATAAGTGACAAGGGGCTAGGTTGACTGCACCATGGCCTACCTTCAGTAACTAAAGAGAGAGTACAGAGCGCACATAGCTTGTCAATATCCCTTACAACAGGATGATGTCAATCTATGAATATTATTTTGACAATAATTCATGAAAGCTTAATTAATGCATGTATTACTCCGTAACGAAGATTTTCTACTAACGGTAAACATATTTTCTCTTCTAGCAGGACCATTGATACACTTTCATTAAGGGTAAGGGGATGGTGGTGTGATTTATCAAAACGAAAGGGCTATTATTTCTTATTCATGAGTAATTGTTTCAGTTTCGAGAAATTTTGATGACTTGTGTTGTTTTTTTTTTTTAAAAACATTAAAGGGTGGGTGTTGGGGAGAGTTATCCGTTTTGTGGTTTACTCCCTAGTACTAACTGCCATGTTTCTAATTTCCAAAGGGAACGGGGATTGAACTCCTTATCTACACAGGATCCTTTTGGTAGGGTCCTAAAAAAAGAAGCATCACTTGGTTGTGGATGATGTGTTTTTTTTGGGAGTACAATTACAATTCCAGTAATTTTACTAATTATGGTAGATGTGAAACAGAAATTACATGGAGAATAGGAATTGCTAAAAGTACTTTCAATTGCATGAGGAAAATGATACATCTGTTCTATATTAATGTATGGCTCAGAAACATGGAAAATAAACAATTAGAACACAGAATTGATGCCGTTGAGATGTGGGTATATTGAAGAATAGGGAGAACATCATGGAAAGAGAAGAAAACAAAGAGATTATAACAACACTTAATATAATACGAAGAAAGAATTATGTAAGGAAATAAATATTAAGCAAATAAAATAGTTTGGACACATTAAAAGACATGGCACCTTGTTGAAGAGTCGACTTTACTTGAGAGTAAAGTCGAAGGGATGCCAACAAGAGGTAGGCAGGGATACAAGTTGGAGAGTAACATCACAAAATTGATAGGTTAAAGTCTAGCAGAATGCACCACCAAAACAAGAGACAGGGGATGTTGAAGGTCTGTTGTAGCCAACCTTCGCTGCGGATACGGCAATTGATGATGATGAGTTTTATGTATCAGAAATGATGGCAGAGATGGTTTACCGTATTTTGAAACTGTTTTGTAGCGCTACATATCCTGTTCTATTTTCCTAACAGGCGGACAACAGGGACATAAATACCACGTTTCTAAGGAAAGAAACGGATAGTGGGCAGAAGTTGTTTAAAATGTCTTTTTATATTAGCAAAATCCGCTGAAATCGGTTATTTCTGATCTTTGGCGTAAATAAACACAAAACATTTCTCTTCTTTGTGCTACATCTTGCTGAAGATCTAGTAGGACATTGTCCTGCCACAAGAAATATTGAGCGGGAGTTTGAGAACGAACTCTAACAGACACTAATAGTAAACAATTGATAACGTACACGTCTGCAGGTAAATGTATCTGGTTCTATTTCAACTACAGTCAGCTGAACATCGAAGTCGTTCAGAAATCAATAGGAAACTACTAAATATAAGTAGTAGTAGCAGTAGTAGGTAGGTAGGTAGGTAGTTAGTAGTAGTAGTAGTATAAGTAGTAGTAGCATCAGTAGTAGTAGTAGTATAAGTAATAGTAGTAGCAGTATAAGTATTAGTAGTAGTAATATTAGCAGTAATAGTAGTATTATAAGTAATAGTAGCAACAGTATAAGTAGTAGCAGCAGCAGTAATAGTACTAGTAGTAGTAGGTACCTTTCGTCTTTCCAGACAGTAGTAATATTTTTGTGCTATAAGAAATATAATCTATGATCCATGACGGATATGACTCACAAGACCAATCAGAGCCACAAAGAGTTTTCCCACAGTATTTTCAAGGAATCACAGGCCCACTTGTACCATCGTGCTGTTATGTCTTTTTGAACGTGCAGTCCTTGAACTATATGCTACCAGTTTCTCCTTTGTATACCATTCCTGATCTTTCCCCCTCCCCCATGTAGCACGATCCATGACATGACGGAGCTATGTGCTATGATGAGTACTTTTGGCAAACGGTTTGCAGCTTCTTTGTGGGGCTGAGCACATATGGGAACACCGGAGAACAACTAAATCAACTGTTTTAACCGATCTGATATTTTGTAACACAATCTAGAAATTAGTTCAGTTTGTGACGCAGAGTGTGTTTCTTCACCTGTGTCTGTGTCCAGAATGCAGGACCTTTGGGAACTATATAGAAGTTCAGATAAGAGTTATAAACATAAACTGAATTGGAGCATTCAGTAATCACGTAGTTAAGGACATACTGAAGTATCAATGGACATGTCCAGAGTGTCATGATGATAATCTGATGAATAACTACGTGTCCAGATCATGATGATGATCTAATGAATAACTACATGTCCAGAGTGTCATGATGATAATCTAATGAATAACTACGTGTCCAGAGTGTCATAATGATGATCTAATGAATAACTACGTGTCCAGAGTGTCATGGTGATCTGACGACTATGTACAGAACCAAACATGTATAGTGATATGAATACGCGACTCTGTGATACTAGGTTTATAGATAACACAGGTAAGCAGAGTTTATAATAACCAAATACGTGCACTTTCACTGATCCGTGACCAGACACAAAAGGGCTTCGGCGAGTTTCATTCCCCCCTTTTTAATGATTAGTTCATTAATATAATGCGACTGCATGACACAATCACGGACACGCGGCGAACTAAACATGCATCCGACCAAGTCCTTTTTTAAAATCATGTGTACTGATCTAACGCAGCGTCACTTTTCTTGGCTTATTCTACTCTGTCCATGCTTCCCGTTGGCTGGCGACACAAAGTATACGCAAAAGCGACCGATGATTAATCCATCAACTAAGAAGAATGACACTGTGTGAAATCGAAGAACTATTCTGTAGTACTTGACCCGACTTACAAAGATACCTAAAAAGGATGAATCTCAAAAGTATGAATCTCAAAAGGACTCGGTTTTAGTAGAGGATGCACTTCATTGCACTCGGGTTATCAAATATGTAATCTGTCGCTCTCAACACGAAGCAGAAAGTCGCCTGTCGAGAGTACCACAGGTAACTTCGTATATTCAAACGACAATTCTCAAAGATTTCAGGAAAAATCCAAGACGATAGTGTACCGTACATTCTCAAACTCTCGCTGGTTCTCTCTTATAGGAGGACAATGGTCTTACTAGATTTTCAGCAGGATGTAGTCCAGAGAAATGAAATGCGTTGCGTCGCCATTTTATTTACACCAAGACACATCCGTCTTCTGTGAATTATTTTTTTAATTGGGACAGTCTCTCCAGTTTATTGCTAGGAATAACACATTCATGTTTACTACCAACAACCTGCTCATTACCTACATACACCTCACCAACCATGTTTGGTAACACTTTACCGCTTACAGGTATGGATGGTGAAGTATCTGCTGTCACGCTGTTATTGTACAACACAAGGCAAGTGAATGTATCTTCTTCGTCTTCCTCTTCTGCGTTCGTTTTCAAACTCCTGCACATTGGCAGGATGTAGTCCAGATAACGAAATGCGTTGTGTCATGGTTTACAGCACTGATGCAATATCTGCGCCTTTCAGCCGGACACATCCAACTTCAACATGTATTTGGGTTACTGTGACTCTATATGGGATGGGACAGCCAATTCCACATGACCTACTTAGTCACCTCTTACGACATGCATGGACAATAAACAGTGTTGCTATTCTTTGCTACCTTCTCGGTCCCTGGCAGCACGCTGGCGAGACGTACTTCTGAAAGTACACATTTTCCACACCTTATCCAACAAGTCTTTTAATTTCACCATAATCTGACGTTGCAAACTTTTGAAATTTTGTATAACATCCAATAACAACAAATCAGATGTAAGATTGTAATACCTACAGATTCGCCCGTGTGTTGCCGGGACCCGAGAGGGGAACAAAGAATAGCAACACTGTTTACCTTCCATGCATGTCGTAAAAGGCGACTATGGAGGTTATGGGATGGAGTTTGCTGTCCCATCCCATATAGGGTCAGTGACCCAAAAGCCATGCTGAAGTCGGATGTGTCAGGCCGAAAGGCGCAGATATCGCAGCAATGCTGTAAACCATGGCACAACGCATTCCGTTCTCCGGACTACATCCTGCTAATCTGCAGGAGTTTGAGAACGAACGAAGAAGAAGAAGTTACCTACAGATGATTTCCGAAGATTTTTTGGAATCCGTACGAGATTTTGGTACCGGATGTGATAAATAATTCGGCAATTTAGGAAACAAAGATGGATATTAATCTGCCTTCTAAACAGGATTCTTTCGAGAATGTTCGAGTCTAACCCCTAATTTGTCAGTGAATGTACAAGACATAGTAATACCACAAGGACGGAAAAGTTTTTGACAAATAACACTTCATCGTGTAGGTGCTTCATGGACCAAATGCTTCATGGAATACTTCCATCTTTCCCTCATATTAGAATCACATATAGAAAAATTGATAGCATATCCTATTCGGGACGTAGATATATCAACCCAGCATTTGTTGGTGGTGATTTTCTAGGCAATATAAATGCGTTCAGTAGTTTGCAATTGCTCTCTGAACGGTCCGGATGCACAAATGCTTGTGGTGGGGATCGAACTCGTTACCTTGGCCGTCATAGACGTGCTCTGTACCACTTCGCCACAGAATAATATAGGAATCTAAATAATGTCAATATATTCCATGGTTTAGTAGATCATTGTAGTTCGACTTGCATCCTGGAACACAACACTTTCTAAGCATTTTAAAATAACACAATTGTGTATGTTTCCAAAATTACTGTTGCACATAAATATATGCCTCAGTGAAATCCTAGTTGAAATAATATCCAGGAAAAAAGACTTCATGCACATTTTAAACTCAGAACAACAAACACACAGTATACTAAACCATTGAAAAACATTTACATTTTTTAACCTCAAATAATATCCAGGAAATGATATTGTTCGTGACCGTGTCTCACCTTATCTATTGTTTGCCGTGGATAGATAGACTTCGTACCTACAATTCAATGACTTTAGTTGTATCGTATATATCTTCTATTTAGTGGACATTCTCTTACTACCAGTCTCAAAATCTCACGTATGACTCGGTGCGGTTATGGATACACTACGAAATGACGAAGAAGACATTGGGGAAAAAAAACTGTACAAGTTCAGAATGATAGAAAGAGGAGTGATATGGGAAGAGATAGTGAATCATGTCTGGAAAGATCCGACGAATCTACAAAGCGGCACTTTTTTATTTTTAAATCACCTCTTACAGTGAATTATTCTTTTATCAACAGTGGGTGTTACTCGGAGTTTGTTATATCATGCATAGATTGTAGTGTATCCTTGAGCTGTCCTCAGACCCTTTCTTTCGGAGGTACAATCAAAATGCTTACAAACTTACAAACAGCGCACAAGAAGGCCATCTCCAGAGAACTCTTCCACTCCTGACGCTGCAAGGCAAACAAGGGACACAGCGTATAGATAGATAGATAGATAGATAGATAGAATCAAAATCCTTCCTGTACATGTCGCGGCGTCTGCTATGGCAAAGCGGCCTTTATTTCCACAGCCCATAGAAAACCTCCCTGCACTCCTTCACATGAAAACATGCAGTAATGAAATGCAGAGATGTGACTTAAAAAATTAGAAGATGAACAGAAATAGGCATAGCCCAAGTATTGCCAATATTAGTCAATAAAACAATCTAGCAACAAGCCACAACGACATTTAGACTAAGAGCCTTCATCAGGATACAAAACAACAAACAAAATAAACAGTGTACTAAACGTGGGAAAGTACATATGAGAATGATAGAAAGGTGCTATTGGTAATATATGGTTATATGGTAAGAAACGTGTCATAGTGAAGAAAAAAAATGAAAGCTGTAGGGTTCCAGCAAAGTAGGAGCTACTGAGCTTATATAGTATTGGGTAATGGATCGACAAGCACTAAGAGAACTTATGGGAATGATAAGATCTTGCCCCACCTACAGTACTATAAAGCTGGTTCCTAATCAAGACTGAATTTTCAGTAATATAAAATTATAATTGAAATAGGCTGTATATCTTGTATGCCGATAGAACATTGATATTAAACAGTTGTTGAATTATTATGCACCACTAATATACAAGTTTATTGTGGAAAATTCAGTTGCTTCAAGTAATGCTAATGAATGAATGATTGACCCCTACCAGTTGATAGAACCTATGCAAGTGGTACACACTTGTGCCACCAATTACAGACATGAAACTAGCAAAGCATACACCAGTGGCTAACTAATTGTTCACATATGTCTCTCACTCTCTGTTATAAGTGTCTGCTACCACTTCAGAACCAGTAGACCTTAGCAAATCAAACGTCATGGACAGAGATTCTTGACTAGGAACCAGAATCATATCACTAGAGACATTCCCATAAAGGCTCAGCTCTCCGGTCTACCAAAGATGGGTAAATGAATAATCTAATACAGAAGCATCCAGGATTTATTGTTATGTTAAACTCATAATGCAGCTTCTACTTCTTCTTTTGTTCACTTGGAAAGTGATTATATCTTAAATCATCAGATTTAAACATATTACCAATGTGTGATTTGATGTGTGGCATCCTGATTGCTGTGGTACACTTCTTGAGTTGCCTCCTTCTTCAGCACTTGTACTTATTAGAGCAGCTTGTAGTTTTTGTCGGTTATAGGAGTGCCTGGCCAGTGTTAGTTTTAAGTCTCTGTTGGCTGAACTACGCCTTATCTCCACGACAAGGATATGGTCTCAAAATGGACAAGAAGGCCTCATTGCTGCAAGGACCAGTGAGGTAGAAATGAGGCCCTCTGCCACATGCTGATGTTAAAATGTTTGTGGTTCTCAATCTTCTTCTTCTTCATCAGCGTTAATTCTTAATCTCCCGCTGGATATCTCTTGTAACAGGACAATGGTCCTACTATATTTCCAGCAGGATGTAGTCCAGAGAATGGAAATGCGTTGTGTTGCCGTTTTATTTGCGCCAATGGCCCGACACATCCGTCTTCGGCTGTGTTTCTCAATGAATTTATATATTTGTGTAGGGTGTGTGTTTTTTTGTTGTTGTCTGTGTTTCGTTCGACCTCCCATATTTATAGTAGCTTGGGAATATACATGCTGAAAGTCTTGATTAAAATCAAATTTCTTTTAGAGATGTTGGAGGTCGAAGACAGAAAATGTGTTGACTCAAGTTGCAAGGCGAGTAGGTGCTATCTGAGCAGACCTGGTTCAAATTATGTGTGCTGCATTAAGGTTTTTCCACCAATCATTTAAGATGTATAAGCTCAGTGTATCAGTCAACTGTTGCACAATTTAGTCCACATAGATATTGACATTTTGTGTTGGTAGTGCTGGAATTTCATATTCATTATCTGATGCTTAATTTATTGAATTGCTTGAATGTTGCCTTAAAATATGCCTCAGTCTTCTTTATCCACATTTCAACGGCATCAGCTATATTTGCTAATTCTTCTTCTGTGTTCGCTCTCAAACTCCTGTAGATTAGCAAGACGTAGTCCAGATATTTCAATGCAGTGTGTCATGGTTTACTGGTTTCGGTATCTGCACATCTGTCTGACACATCAGAATTCAGAATGACCTATGAGTCACTTTGACTAACTAAAGGAAGAGACAGCGGAACCACCCCCCCCCCACATATACCCCTTTAGGCGTTTCATACTGTATGCACGGCAGGTCATAGCACTGATGTTGTGCTCCCCTTTCAAACCCTGAATACAGTGGTGATGTTCTAATTCATTCTCCATTCTCTTTTTTTTATCACAAATTTCAAAATCTCACTTTCGACTTATCATCAAGCACTGTCTCAGCAATGAATGTTTGCTGCATTGGGTCTCAAACATCCCCTGTCTCGGTGATGTACTCTCACAGACAGTATCCTTTCCATCACATGATTTTTCTCTCCCACATGTAACTCTGCCTATCTCTTGCTCGCCTCCTATCAACTCTACCGTCCAGTAAGATCTTTGGTTTTAAACACTTTGGTTTTTTTATTATGTCTTTTAATTATATCCAAAATATTTTATTAGTATTTCCTTCAGTAGTTTTTTTCCTCATATACAGCGTTGTCTGAACTTATATATCATTATTAAAAAGCCGGAGATGATCAACAATCAGGTATGGCCCGTAATAACACATATACCAAAGCTATAATTGTGAATAAGTATATGTTACAAATACCTGCTGCTACTAATAAAAATTATTATGTTAGAACCTCTTTGTTTTCTTCTCTTTCCATGAAGTTCTCCCTTAATATATATAATATATACCTTAATCAATAATATAAGAAAAAGACAATCTTCTTTTTTTGGCCACTTCAAGAGACAGGCAGGTTTGGAGAACATGGTCACAACAGGCAATATTGAAGGCAACGGAGCCAGAGGGCGACAATGTGAGAAAATATTAGACAGTTTGACAACCTGGCACAGCAGGGAAACAACAACGATCTTGATACATAATACTGTGGAGAGCCATGACCACCTACGCCAGCCGGCATGACTCCTGATGATAGATATATATATAGATAGATGTATATATATATATATATATATATATATATATATATATATATATATATATATATATATATATATATATATATATATATATATATATATATATATATATATATATATATATATATATATATATATATATATATATATATATATATATATATCTACATCCCAAAGGCATCAATACTGTAATCAATTTGTTTGCTCATTACCCATTATTTAGCCATTAATGTGTATATGTATATGACTCACTACATACAAAATTATAGTGTACGGTGTGTGGAAGATCTCACCAGACCTATCACTATACAACAGCAATTCCCCCCCCCCCCCAATTAGATAACATGATATATACGGTAGTTAGGATTTCCTCTTTTGGAAGCCCCCACTGCACTTCATCAATACATTACCCATGTGTTGCCAGGACCAAAAAAAAATAATCACAGAATAACAACACTGTGGCATGTAGGCCTATGCATCTAATAAGAGGAAACTGAGGAGGCTTAGGAGTGAAATTGACTGTCCTATCGTGACACATAGGGTTAAAGTAACCCAGAAGTTGCAGAACTGAAAGATGTAGATATCGCTGCACAACTGTTAACCATCCATTCAATCCATTCTCTGGATACACCCTGCTAATTTCTATGAGTTTGAGGATGAACACAGAAGAAGATTCTATACAATTATGTTTTTACACCATCTTAAGTAAATGAGTAACATAAATAGGAAACATTGGAGAACCACTAAAAACAATCAGAAGGTAACAGACGAGTACATAAACAAGTTTGCTCATTTGACACTAATCTGCATTGTAACTCGAGTCAATAACTCTTTTGGAATTCAACCGATCCGTGCCCATTCTTAGTGGAGGCTCTCAAATTTTGTTTTAAGCTGCTGAGAGTTAAACTCTTCTGGGTAAGAATTAAAGCTCTAACGAACTCCTTTCCCCACTGCACAAAAGGAAACAATAGCTATATTGCTTGTTCTTAATGACGATCACAAATAAACAACCAAATTACAATCTCCAACTATATTCTCAATAGGAGTAGCAATAGCTCAGTTCCCATTGGCTTCATAACCAGGTTGTCCAAGGTTTGATTTCCAGTTCATCTGGAAATACTGGTAGTCTGTTTCTAGTTTGATGTTCCTCTATATTGCTTCTCCCCTCGAGATCAGGTCATGATAGCCCCAGTTATGAGATCTGCTCTAAGAATGAAGTGGGTCAGTGCCTCTGATTGTCTGTTGGATGCAGAACGCATTAATCGATTGTTAAGTGCCCAATAATATTTTTTTTAAATGTCATTATCTGTTTAAAAATCACCTGTTGTTGTGGAGTAATGTGGGGGTGTGTTTTGACCCACTTCAATCTTAAGGTGAACAGAGTATAGTGATCTATTCTAATTCAAATCCAAGCCACTCAGAAATCCTCCACAAACACTGTAACCCCCCAAGATGAAATTATAAAAAGCAGACTGGACAAAATTCACTGTGTTAACTGACACCTTCTCCACTCCCATCAACTATACGGCAAACCTTATAAAACAAATCTTATGCATTGTTTCAGAAAGAAATTCTTCAATTCGCAAGGTTTCCAAAAGTGCAGATCAACTGAGGACCAAGTCAACTTCATCACCAGAAAATAGAGGATGGGTTTCAATTTTTAAAAAGCACACAATAGTGGTGTGGGTTAATATGGAAAAAGCATTCAATAAAATCTAGAATCAAGGTCTAATTCTCAAAATGCGGCAGAATAGCATCTTTCACAGAATGCTATCTTGGATAACAGAGTAACAAATAGGGAGAGAGGCATCTACAAAGCAAAAGAAGGAACATCGTCCATACAATGATTGGGGTTCCACAGGGAGTGGTCCTATCTCCAATTCTACTCCTGATCTTTTTCAATGATCTAAAATAAACCCTTACATAAAAGTAAGGGTTAGTATGTATGCTGATGACATTGCACTGCTAAGCACATAAGAATATGTAGGCACATCACAATTTTATCTACATAATATGGTCCAAAGAATGGGGCACATCAATACTCAACAACAAAAATACACCATATTTTCACAAAATTCTAAACAGCAAAAATCTCCATAAATGAACCACACTAGTGAAAAAAAGTCTCAAAAGGTCTTATCTTCATATCACCTTTGATCCCAAGCTGAACTGGAAAAACCTGATTGCAAATCAAATAAGAGGCATGAAATTATTGACTCTAATGAAGAAATTTGCTGGAACAGACTTGGCGGATACTCCTTGATCCAGAAGAAAACTTACACGAGCTATGCTAGGAGTGCTTCAAATAATGTAGTGGATAATAAAAAACAGCAGCAAGGAGTAATCTTCAAAAAGTAAACAAGGTGCAAAATTTAGGAATGACTGATGACAAGTGCCATGGGATCTACCCCAATAATAGCAATGGAGAGTTTGGTTTGCCTACATTCCCTACAGAAAGAATAGATGTCAAAATTTTAACTCAATCTGCCAGTAATCAGTCTCTGGAAAACCACCCTCTAAGCTACAGAGTAAACAATCCCTCCTCAAAATGGTGACTAAAAAGAAGCAGCTTTGTGTGGGATGCTCACACACTTTGAGGGAAACTACAGCTAACTCACACACTTAGAGGAAAACTACAGCTCAAATACTTAGAGGGGAAACTACAGTTAACAGATGTCTCCCTACACAAAAAATAAACATATAGTTCATGTCTCCCTTGGGCCAAAAATCCCTTACCAAGAATAGAAGACTATATAGAATGTGAAGACATAATCTGATCAAGATCTAGGTAAGTGCCCTAAAATAAACAGTGTTGAAGATGCTCCAAAATGATAACCCGAAACTAGCCTGGACCTGAGTTTAAACAGACGGCTCAGCAGAGGAGGCAGCAAGAAATGGGGGTGAAGGCATCTATATAAAATGGTTTAACTGAAACAAACTTGAAAAATCAATAGATCAGGTGTTCTACAGTGAAATTCTACAAATTTCAATGCAGAATATGCAGCAATCAAAGAAACAACTCTTTAGTTGCTGGGATCATTCCACCTACAGGAAGAAAGGATGGCATCTTGACCAAAGCAGGCAGACCGGAGCCAATGCATTCCATATGAATGCCTTAAAATCACTACTATCTCAAATAAACAACCACACAAAAGAAGTGATTCCCTAGTGGATTCTAGACCATTCACAAATCAGGGCAAATGAGATAGCCGACCAGCTAGAAAAAGCTGGAAATTATTAATAACAGAAAGAAGATTCAGTATCAGTTCCAGAAATTAAGTCCACCATCAAAAGCTCCATTTAACATAGAATGGAACTCAGCTCACCCATGCAACCAAAAAGACAATGATAACTACAAGCTTGGTAGAAAGAAACAAGTAATATTTTTTGTATTGAGAACAGGCCACAACAGACTCAAACAACACATGTATGGAAAGTTTGGAATTGATGACACTGATATGTACTCCTGTGGACAATCTCCAGAAAACACAGAAGATGTTTTACAGAATTGTTCACTGTACAACATATATGAAAACTATGGACATCCAAAACAGCTCTGACAGACAAGTCAACGGCCTCATAGACTTGGTCTCTGAGCTACTAACCACAGTACAGTTCATTGATGAAATCTATATCAGCATCTGACTGACTGAAGAACGAGGAAGGAGGAGTATATGAGAAGCAAAGGACAGCACTGATGTCATGGAGCTAAACATGTGCTATAAACATTTCCAGCAAAAATTCATGACCTTGTTTCAATGTTAAAATAGCATTATTACTTCAATACAGTATTTATTGTTATTTCAAAAATTCACCTATCAGAGTATAGTTTAGTTGCGATCTATTATTAATTTTCAGTGCCTCTCAGCAAAATTAAAAATATACAGTACGTCACCAGTTCACTGCTTGTTGTCTTCTGCCCTACCATCTGCCTGTTTCCTTTTGAAGGATGCTTTTCACTAATTTTGTTTATTTACAATAACATTGGTGATTGAAAGGGCACAAGAATTAAATGCATATCATGGATGACACAATCTGAAAAGATAATAGGAGGGATAACCACAGCTTGAAAATAGATGGAGCCATAGGCTTCCACACGATTACAATCACCATTGGCAAGAAATACAGATGAAAAGGGCAATGAAAAGGCAAACTTGAAATAGATCAACTGATTGCTAATAATGCCAGAAATAATTATGTCATTGTTTTACAGATGGATCTGTGCCCAGGGTGGGGGGGGGACAGGTCTGACTGTGTTTCTTTAGAACGTGCTGGTGGTACTGCCATAGCTGAGCGCATGGAACAACTATATCCAGTATGAGGATGGAGGTTGATGCGGTTATTGCAACGCTCTGCGGCTAATGTGGTTCAGTGGATCTCTGGGACTCTATTTACAAAGGCAGTTATCTTATCAGACTCCAAGTGCATGCTTTAGAAGATTCAAAATGGCATGCACCATTACGAGTGGATGGCATCTATAGTTGCGTCCAAAATCCACGGTGTCACGTAGATCTACTGTCCAGAACATGCTAGTGCAATGCGGTAATGAGAGAGCAGACAGACTGCATTTAGGGCATCAATAGACGGAGAGTTTTGATCGCAAAATAAGAATAGACGGGAAGCTGATAATGAGAGAGCAATGTGCTGAAACTGCTTCATCAGCACCTGCTTGATGTATACACTTCCATTGATAACATATCTAGCATGCGATTTGAATAATTCAGTATTATGTGTGATAGTAGTACAGCTGGGCCCTTGCAGGGAAGAATGTTTAACTCAATTCCTACGTATGTCCGTTATAACGGAGCAAGGTCGGCACCCTTTGGATACGTATCCACGGTATAACGTGACTCCCATATATACCCTCCATTTTGGCCTTGTTTGGTTCGTAAATGACAACTATTAACTTATTTAGCCATTTAACATTTAGAAATCTGGCTAACAAACGGATACCATCAGCTTGATCAGCAATCCGAAGCGTGGTACAATTATTTCAAATTCAAATAAGTTAGGTTCAAATTTTCAAAATTAGCAAAATGACTTCATGTTGCACTAGCAAGAGAGCTGAAACCTTCAGCAAACATCAGGCTTTATTATTCTTGAGTATATTGTATATTCTTGATAATTGGAGATGTTATTTCAAGTGATTTCAAGGTAAACAACAGTGCTTTCGATTTTTACAGTGGAGATTGCTGACTTGTTGAAAATCGGAAAAGAAATAGACCTACAACTAATAGATTAGAAGTAAGAGCTCAAAAATTATAAAACTGTTCCCACTGCTATTGTTTCTGAAGAATCAGATAGGCCTAGTGACATCAATGATAATCTTGTATTATGTTATACAGAAAATATAGCTAGACCTAATGATAATATTGAGTGGAATAAAAAGTTTAAAAAGTTCATCTTTGAAAATTCAATACTTGAAATATTTCCTGAATTTTCACATATTTTTGTTCGGTTCTGAAATTGGACATTGCGCACTAAAAATGGAATAACACACTAGCCAGTTGATAGATTTACTTCAAATAAACTAATTATGATTAGTAAATGGGCTGTAAAAGCCTCTACTTTAGTAAGATTGGATATCAACATTTCAAGACAAGTAAAATTGAGGGTGAGTAGAAGAAAATATATGTTTTAAAAATGTCTATCCAGCTAACATTCCTGTTTGTGGTGCAATTTTTGTATGTTGTTCTTAAAATATTTATATTTTTATATTATATTTGAATTCAACATTCAATTATCTTTCTTTTGATACCTTATATGGCTTTTCATAGCTAATACTTTGTCTTCAGGAAGCTTGCACCTGAATCATGATGCGGTCCAAAAAGTTAGCCAAAAATTAATTACGTAAAAACCCCGGGTATAATTCTGTGCTGAAAGAGTTAACCAGCAAACTGGAACCATTGGCATTCATACCCCTAATCATAGGTTTGGAGAGACAGAGCACCTATAGGTTTGCCTGGAGTGCATTAATTTGGTATCATTATCAGTTTATCATAACCATAAGTGTTTATTTAATGTATGGCATGGCCATAAAAATGAACCTACCACACTGTGGGCCTCTGAAATGAAAATATGGCCAATCATTAGTATAGGTCTCCGTTGTGACCTTTGTTCTACTTTCGAGGTATTACCTAACTTTTGCAGTGTTTGATAAGCTGCATAAGATTATAGATTTTGATGGCGGTGGGGGGTTAAAAGGATTAGAATTAGTTTATAGATTATTTTGGGGGGGGGGAGGATTAGAATTAGTGTTTAGAATTAATAATTAATTCTCTAAGAATTCTCGTCTAAGGCGTGAATCGATATGATAAATTGTTCAAGGAAAAGCTGTGACGGTTAATGCTATTTATAGCCCAACGGAGACATATACTAGATTTTCACCTATTAATGATTTAGGGATGTAATACTGAGAAGAAAAACCCCTCTGCCTTTTGAGTTAGCTTTGTAGTGTGTAATAATGGAATGGTTAAACATGACCAAAAAAAACACAGATAGAGACCTTCAATCAGTTGCTGATTTGATATATTTCATTCCATGTATTCTCATAAAAAGCCCTTCATTTCTGATCATACTTTGTCATTTCTTCTTCTTCAGCGTTCATTCTCAAACTCCTGCTGGATCTCTCCTGTAGCAGTACTACTAGATCTCCAGCAGGATGCAGTCCAGAGAATGGAAATGCGTTGTGTCGCCGTTTTATTTGCGCCAATGGCCCGACACATCTGTCTTCGGCGGAATACTTTGTCATTTAATATTGAACATTTTTTCAAGCGGATGTTCAGAAATAAAACGTAGACTTACTAAAAGTAACTAGGCTTATATAGGCCCTACATATTACGTTATACATGAGTAAACTATAAGACTAAAAATTTGCACTGCCAAAATTAAATAAAATAAAAAATGTTCATGTCTATTCTATTGTCAGTATTGTAGGCCTACTCCGATACAAACTAAAATTTATTTTCATTTTAAAAGAAACGTATGAGTGAGCAATTTTAATTGTTATTTTTCATAGGCTCTATAGATTAATAGCATTAGGATTAGTTTTAAGAAACACAACGGTCTGAATTGAAAGGCATTAAATTTATGCATTGCAAGCAGCACTACTGTGGCTTCTACACTCAACAGGTTGCAGGATACTGAATATGGTTCAGTAGTTTAGCTAACTACCAATGACAAAAAGACCAAGGGTACAAGTTCAATGGATATAAGTAAGTGATCCTACAAAAGCAGCTATATTAGTAATACTCCATATAATTATAGTCCCTACCCGGTATTATAACGCCAGCAATAAGACACAGTTGATAAGAGAAGTCAAGACATCAAAAAAAAAGTTTTTTATCCGAGCATGGAATGTCGTCTGCTATTGTTGCTGTACTTTTAGTGTAGAAATGATTAATCCTAACTAACAAACAAATGATAAAGTTTTCTGAAGTGTTATGTCATATTATACAAACACAAAAGGTGTTCTAATGCACACGATATTATCTGTCTCTAGTAAGACACACATATTTTAAGTTATAGCCCTACTACCAACATTAGCTTCAACTTCAATGCTTCATAAAAAAAAACGTATAAAAGTTTCCAAAGTTTGATTATGACTTTTTTGGTATCAAACAAACTTTGAAAAAAAAAGAGATGACAGCAAATATTTTACAAACCTCAAGTTATATACATAATTATAGCATTAAATTATTATAAAATGCACATACTCAAAACGGATACATACCTATCTTTACACGCAAACTTTCTTTCACTCTCACGTCTCGATACTCTGCGTCTGCCATGTTTCATGACCTATATTAGCACCGGATGTCAACTTTATGTCAAGTTGTGTCTCCAATGTCTTCTGTGTGAATCAGCGGTTTAACTCTTTATAGCTGTTGTCTATTGTCATCCCCAGGTGGAATCTGGTTGATATCATCCACACTTGCCGTTAGTAGGGGTGGGAGCTGTAAGTATCTGTTTAAGGCCAGATCTGATGCCTGAGTTTTACTTAGTCTGTGTTTATGGAGGGTGATCATGATATTAACGACCCATCTCTTTATCGATCGTCCCTTTGCTATGTATCCAGCTGATCTTTTGTTATAAGCTTTCATTGGTAATTGGCGTTTGCCATTCTCATAAGGTGACCAAACCAATTTATCTGCTGACGTCCAATATTTTCGATACATTGCATTATTCCAATTAATTTTCTAATATCCTCGTTTCTTACTCTGTCCAGTTTGGTGACCATACTTGTTGTTTTTAAACACTTCATCTCACAATGATGATTTTTTTCTGCTTCGAGGATGTTAAAGACCATGTTTGACACTGGTAGCAAAGTGTTGGTTTGAAATTGTAGATATGATCTGTCTCTTTATGTCCATATTGATCTTTGGATGCAGGAGTAATAGTGAAAGTTGATATATCACTGCGTTTGTTTTCTGACATCTTGATTCTATTTCTCTGTCTAATGTCCCATTTTCTGGAGAGAGAAAACATTGCCTAAACATTTGAATTATTTTCTTTGTTTAATTGCTGAATCATCTATTGTGATATCTATTGTTGTTGGTGACATGCTGATTTTCATAACTTCCGTCTTGTGTTTGTTGATTTTCATGTTATACTTCTTAAAAGCTGCTGACAGTGCATCTATGTGGATTTACATGTTTTCTACGTCATTGTATATCAACATTGATTGTCGGCGAACAGAAGTTCATTGATTTCACTTGTGTTTTCATCTACTGAATTGTGTGCATTGTAAATATTTTCCTCTTTTAGAATAGTAGCTTCTTTCGGTATTCTATCTATATAGATATTGAAAAGTAAAGGGGAAAGCACGCAGCCATATCTGACCCCTGATTTAGTTTCAAATGATTCGATCGTTCCATCGGCTGTTCTCACTGCACTTATGCAATTTTGGTATAGTACTTTTATGTTCTCTAATAGCTCCACTGATGTTGTACTTCTCTAATGGTTCCCAGAGAATATTTGTAAGAAACTCTTTATAGCAGTAGGTTAAAATCGCTTCTTAGTCTTAGACCCACAGCTGCGCTGGTAAGTCAATAAATGGTCAACATAGCGTAGGCATGTTTTAAATATATTACTGTATGAAAGGAAAACCCAAAGAACCAAATTGTATAAGTTACAACTGACAACAATGATGTGATTTCATTAGGCTAGGTTTGTCCATCTTTCTCTTCTGTGATCAATTACTATGCTTCTAGTTCTTCTTCTGCGTTCATTCTCAAACTTCTGCAGAGTAGCAGAATGTAGTCCAGAGAGCTGAATTGCGCTGTGTCAGAGTTTAAAGCACATCTGTGATATCTGCGCCTTTCGGTTTGACACATCTGACAGCAGCAAAACTTCTGGATCACTTTGGCCCTCTATGGGATGAGAAAGCCAACTTCGCACCCCAAACCTCCTTAGTGGCGTCTTGCGACATTTCTTGCAGGTAACAATGTCTGTACTTTTAATTACATTTACTTCAGCCATTCTGTACGACTACACTAGGACTTCAGATAAATACTTTTTTTCTTTATCATTTAGGCCCCTAGATCGTTTTTCTTTCATTATTCTTGCTTTGTTGCTTCTCCTTTTACTCTCTCTTCTGTTCTTGCCGTATTTGTCCTTTTTCTTCTCTATTATTTCTTTCATGATATCTCCCTTATCATCTTCTTTTGCTCCTCTCATACGTTATGATTATCTGTAATATTTATTTATTGTTATTTGTTTTTTCCCTGACGAAGATATTTTAGTCGAAACGTCGTTTGTTTCTGCTGAAGTCGATAGTGTGCTTTGCATTGTGCTGTAACACTTCTTTCGTAACTGTGTTTTTCCCAAAAATCTCTGGTATGTTCTTATGTTGTGGTCCTTTCACCCCTGCTATTTGTTTTATGACTGAGCTGTACAATGCCATTGTGGCTGTTTACCATCTGGTGCATATATTCTTTTGTATTGCATAGACGCTCTCTTTCGTGTCTAGAACTATTTGAGGCAAAGTTTTCCGACATTGACGATAGTATAGTATCACCTGATGTGTGTCATGTGAAGTATTCCTTCCAGAACGTTGTCTTCCCAATGAACTCTCTGAACCTCTCTCTGTCTTGGGCAATGTGGCTTGCATTTTCTAGCGATGTATTCATGTTATCTTTAATGTCGTCAGTCCATCGTCTTCTTGGTCTGCCCTTTCTCCTCTTCCCAGGTACTCTTCCCTCCATTATTTGTCTTTCTAAACAGTTATGTCTCTTTATATGACCAAACAGGCGTAGTTTTCTTTTTGTTATTGTGTTTAGTAACCAACACTCTGGAATATTCAGTGTGTTTATAATATCTGAGTTTCTGATTTTATCCTTCCATGATATTCTAATTATCTTCATGTAGCATTTCAGCTCGAATGCCGTTTCTATTTTTTTTTCCCATATGTTTTTCAGCCGTGTTATTTTGCAATATGCCATTGCCAATCTCTTCCTTATTTCTACCATGCAGTCTCCTGCACCGTTGATGTTTGCTCCTAAGTATTCAAATTTATCCACACATTCTATCTCGGTATTGTCTATTCTGATATTTGGTTGTTGTGTTGTTATATCTGTTGACATGATTTTTGTTTTCTGCGTGTTTAAATACAAATTTTGTGCTTCACCTGATACTAGCATGAAATATGTTTTTCATGTGACCTCCAGCGGATTATCTTTAATTTTCAGAAAACAAAATGCGTATTGTAACCGCTAATTATTCATGTCACCATTGCCATCTTGGTGCAAAGGAATAACAATCCCTATCCAATTTTGGTATTTTAGTTAAGTTATTTGTTTAATTTCCACAAGACATAAATGCGTTAGACAATGTTTAACAAGCATTATTAACCCTAACATTAGAGGCAAGGTAGAAAGCATTGCTACATAACCCCAATACAAAATATAGATGCGAGTCTTGGACAATAAACAAACTAGAAAGTGGGAAATTAGAGGCAGCAGAGATGTGGTTCTATAGAAGAATGCTGAGAATATCATGGACTGCCAGAAAAACTAATGTGGAAGTGTTGAAAGAGTCTCATGTGAGACATGCTTAATCAATATTATATAAGAAAAAGACAATCTTCATTTTTTGGCAATGTAGCGCGTCTGTGACGGCTACGGTACCGGGTTTGAGCTGATCTGTCACAGCTAAGGTATTGAGTTCAAATCGCGCAACAGGCAATTGTGCGTTCCGACCGTTCAGAAAGCAATGGCAAAGTTCTTAACGTATGTATATTGCCTAGAAAATCACTACAGCCAAAAAATGTTAGGTTGATCACTACGCTCTGATTAGGATCGACAACAATCCTAATATATAATTCTAAAGATAGAGAGCTGTGAAGTTTCATGATCGCCTACGCCAGCCGGCATCGCACCTGATGATGATGATGGTGAATGTTATTTTTACTTCTTTCAATTTGAGCAACACTATCCTTTCATTATATCTACCAAGGTAGTTAATGAGTTTGCCTCTCTTTTTGGAGATGCGTGCTCCTTTCAACCAGCGGACAAAGTCCAATTAGGTTATATCAGCACACACTACCATAAAATATTAGAGGTAACAAAGACCCCATTAATACAATTTATTAATTATATCTACCAATGACATCACATCGATATTTATAGGCCGTCCCTTTGAGCCAGCTGGGATTACAGTCTCTTGATGGCGAAGACGAAGGACATCTTACATTATACTTACTGTCATTAGTAAATATAATTTACGTTTGATTTTATGCACTTTAGTACTGCGATTGTTTCGCATAGGCCTATAGTTGTCAGCAAGGGAGGGGGTTACCTAAAAAGATATTTCGCATGATTCCCTTTTTCTGATGAGAGACTTGTTGACCTTTTTTTTTGGAAAAATGTTAAGGGTTGAACATTCAAATGCCCTGCCCGCCCGCCCGCCACCCGCACGCGCGCATACACTTTGTCTACAGGATTGATTGCGATTATTAAGTGTATGCTCCTATACTATATTCACCTTGATGAACCAAATCTTCTGAAAAGTCAAGTGTTCACTTGTCAGTATAGTTTCAGTGCTTCAAGTGCTCACTTGACAGCATAATTTCAGATATGGAATAAGATTAGCCTGGAGAAATTGCCCCCCCCCCTTTCCCAAGTAATGTAGCTTATTTAACGTGTAATGTTTCTTTTTCAACGTTCAAGATTCTTCTGGCCCTACTGGATCTTTCAGGCCAGTCATCAGAACGAAACTGTCAGTCCTTTCTAGGTCAGAGTGGCTGACCCAAAGTTTTTGCCCGAGTTCAGTCCAATGTGTTTATGTCTTTCATCGCAGTTTATTGAAATATGAGCAGTTTTCAAGTATGTGTTAAGGAGTCTGTATTGCTGTCTCACGTGTACATTTGCTTGTGTGTGTAATCTGATCCGGTAAGGTGACTCTTTACTTTGCAGTGGCTAGTTCTAAATCGAATCATGATGGCGTGCTATTGCCTGTGCTATTGATGTATGAGATCTAGTTTCTGAACAATATACATATATTTTTCCCACTGTGTTGTCTGCCTGTCAGTGCTTTAACCTCACTGTACAGCAGCAAGTAAATTTAAGTAGGAAGCCAGAGGACAATTTTTAAAAATTCTTGAGACTAACGGGAATTGAACCAGTCCGTTCAATTTAGCGACTTGGTGCCGTAGAACGGACTGGTTCAATTCCCGTTAGTCTCAAGAATTTGTACAGCAGCAGCAGACAATAGCTGAATTGTTCAAGTTTTCCTTCCACTTTTGACAGGACATTAGCTTTTTCATTTCCATTGACCAAAAGATAGCCACCAAGATATTGGAGGCTGGAGCTTCCTTTAATTTTTTTTCAATTCGAGTCTAATTTGTGTGTAGTAAGCTTTCTTCTTCTTCTTCTTTCGTTCACTTGAAACATGTCTATGTCTGTAATTCTGTCTCCTGAATAAAACTCACTGTCTCATTAACTTTCTGTTAAAAAAAAACTCACTGTCTGTAGTAAGGTTTAATTATTGCTTTCTAATGCTTCTATAGAAGTCAGCAGTTTATGGCTATTTATGGATATTACTATAATAGATGGTGCTGACTTTTCGAAATTAATGAGAGCTCCTGATGCCTAGAGGCGTTCTTCACCTTCTACTCAGAAGTATGTTAATGTCTTTTCTGTCGAAGCGCTTTAATGAGACTCTTTTCATCGGTGTATCTTATGAAGACGACCCTTCTCCATTTTGGAAATATCCATCTGCCAATCCATCTGTGTATCATCATCATCATCAGGTGCCATGCCGAGTGGCGTAGGCGGTCATGGTTCTCCACAGCTCTCTGTCCACAGTATTATATATCAAGGTCGTTGTTGTTTCCTTGCCATGCCAGGTTGTCAATCTGTTTAATATTTTCTCACGTTGTCGCCCTCTGTCTCTGTTGCCTTCAATTTTGCCTGTTGTGACTA
The DNA here is from genome assembly GCA_034231615.1 of Meghimatium bilineatum. NCBI lineage: Eukaryota > Metazoa > Mollusca > Gastropoda > Stylommatophora > Philomycidae > Meghimatium > Meghimatium bilineatum. The sequence goes on from CM067301.1 coordinate 11,984,750, forward strand.
TGTTCTCTAAACCTGCTTGTCTCATGAAGTGACCAAAAAAAGAAGATTGCTTTTATCTTATATTGTTGATTAAGGTCCGTTTTGCATTTTACTCTTTCAACACCTCTACATTAGTTTTTCTGGCAGTCCATGGTATTCTCAGCATTCTTCTGTAGAACGACATCTCTGTTGCCTTTAATTTCCCACTTTCCAGTTGTTTATTGTCAAAGACTCGCACCCATATGTTAGTATAGGGGTTATATAGCACTGCAGAACTCTATTTCTCACCTCTAATGACAAGGACTTATTACACAGTATATTTTTCATTTTTCTGATTGTTGTGTATACAGGTGTCAATAAACTTACGTGATTTTGACATGTCTACATTTGGACATGTATGCAAAAAAATACTACAGGGAACCGTCAAATATGGAAGGAGCAGAGGAGGGCAAAAATAAGCATAGACAGATACCAAGGGCTGGACAAAACAAAATATTTCCTCACTTACGGCATCATTGGGACTATGTGTGTTGAGGTATCCAATATGGTACACCTACCCCCTTAAAGGGCTATAGATTTATATAGAGATCGATAGACATGTGTCCATATTTCAGGTTAGGTGGGTTGTATCTGTGCTCAATCATTTCAGTATTAGGGACCTTAGCTGAGATTGTGACAAGTATCCTTTGTTGATCATCCCAGGAACGTCTATAAAGATTGAGATATTATAACGATAGTGAATTTACTCTTCTAAACGACAGATCTCCATCATTTTTTGGTCACTTGAAAAGGGGGGAGATGGATATCTTCATTGTGAAAGTTGGAAAGCAACATCAAACAAAGAACAAAAACTAAACGACTTTGAAAATAAATGTCTTAGAAGGCTACTGAACATACGTTGGTCAGACTTCAAATCAAACACAGTTGTCAGACAAGAATCAAAACAAGAATATGTATCCACCTATATTAGAAAGTGTCGTTGGAATTACATCGGACTCGCTCTGCGAATGGATACTGAAAGACTCCCCTGTCAAGCTTTGATGTGGTCTTCATAGGAAAATAGAAAACGAGGATGCCTAAAAGAAACTTTACGTATAACTATTACAAGGGAACGTTTTACAATCGGTATCGGAAACAATGAAGATCTAAAACAAATTACAATGAAACGAGAGACATGGAAATCTATGACATCCGCCCTATGTGCCGTCTTTGACCCTAAAGGAATAACTAACTAACGCACTAACTAATAAGATATGGAGAGATTTGGGATGTTTAACAACCCCCCCCCCCCCCCACCTCCAGTTTAGGAAATCCTAAGATCACTTTTAATACTAGGAATTTAGTCAAGGTTGATAACACCCCCTCTCCTCCCCTTGTTCCTCCATTTTAAGGATTTTCCACTAAAAGGTCAATATTCCACGAATAAGACGCAATTACACACGAAAATGGTCGAATGATATTTTTAGATAACTCCCTCCACCTTTTACTGAAGACGTATCTACGGTCCCGAGGCAGGTCGTCTTTCAAACTTTGCCCTTGACCAAATGCTAATTTTCATTTGGAACTTTGTTTAATGTACAGATGCTGAAAGGTAGATAATCACGTGATATTTAGGCCACTATAATAAAAAAAAAAAGGGGGGGGGGGGTTAACACGCATTTCAAAACAAAGAATTGCATTTCATTTTAAACATATTAACTCTAAACAAATAAAAAAAAATCTTAAAGAATGAATAAACACGAATCATTGTCGTTGTTCTAGTGAAGTTGTAGCTTTATATTAGAATGGTTTTAAAAAAATTAAACATTTTTAATGAGGAATGTCACTTTAAATCACAGACGAAATACATTTTCGTTGTACAATAATAATGATTTTTTTTTTTAATAAGGGAGATTGTAGTTTAAAAAAACCAAAAAAAAAACCAAAAAAAAAACAACTAAGGTAGTGCTCCCAAGTTTAGGCCCTTCCATTGCACTTCGGTTGGGTTGACCCATGCAATCGCCCCAAATGTGGGCGACTCAAGTCACAAATGGCCATGACACATAGACATCACGGATATAAAGCCAGAGGCACTCCATGTAAAAGATACATTACAGAAATCAAAGAAGCCACAGGAACGAGATTACAAACAGCACGCAAGAAGGCCATCTCCAGAGAACCCCTCTATCCCTGACAACGCAAGGCAAAGAAGGCATACAGCTTATAGATATATAGATATATAGATAATACTGTGATATGTGGGGAAACTAAACTTTTAATATAATTAGTTCGTGATATTTGGTTAAAAAATTAACTTTGAATGCAATTATTATATGTGATATGTGAGAAAACTTAACTTTTAAGTTATTATTACGTGATATGTGGGAAAACTTCATTTTATCTTCATTTTATAAAATCTCCATTTTATCTAAAAGTTTACTGACATTACTTTTCAATTTTTATTTTTACATTACATTTGGTTTCACTTCTAGATTTTTCTTAAGCTTGCTGATATATCCCTATTGCTGCGATGTTCGCGTTTAAAAAAATTGGTTAGGGGAATAATCCTTAAAAAGAACAAGGGCTATAATCAGTGATCAATTATATTTTTATTTTATCATTATGGGCAACAACTCATAGTTTGGTTATAGAAAATATTTTAGGTGTTGCTAATCGTAAATATTCTGTATAATTGGTTTATATTGTATGAAAGTTTCTACTTCGATTAGTTCTATATTGAATAATTAATAACACCTACGATTTCTTACGTTTTGTTAAAAATATTGTACAGTAAAAGAAATACATCTACTACAGTATTTCTACCATTGCTGATAAATTGCCAAACAAGATTGATGGCGATAAAAGTATACTTACCTGGCACAGGAGAAACCATGATCACTAAGGTGGTGCTCCCAGGTTGAGGCCCTTCCATTGCACTTTGGTTGGGTTGACCCCTGCGATCGCCCCAAATGTGGGCGACTCGAGTGCGTAATTTTTTCGTAAGGGGGACTGCGTTCGCGCTATCCCCTGATAATAAAAATGAACAAGACATTAAAAAAAACCATTAGTTTATTGTTTAGAAATATTATTTTTTACGCTGTATCCCGTAATGCGATATCATAGTATCCATTGAGAACAGTCATCGTACACTACTGTCTGACAGTATTATTAATCCTCCACATTTAACAAATCTTTTCTCTTGCACATATATTTAGATTCTTTACAATACCAGGCTTACTCAACATCGGACGTCACGAGATACCAGAACTAAGATACGCTGATGATACAACATTATTGGGACACAGTCAAGCAGATATCCAACACCTCATAAACTCCATTAAAGAACATAGTGAAAAACAAAACATATTTCTAAATGGAAACTATGTCAAGATTATGACAAGCGACAAAACCCTTGATAAAGTTTTCAATATGATCAACAACAGTAAATTAGAAAGAATCGCCAGTTTTTATTACAATGATCTCTTCTCTTATCAACAGTAACAGTGATTGCTATGAAGAAGTCAGAAGGGGGTTGGCTATTGCACCAAAGAAGCTAATATAAATAAAATAACAAATGGCTGAGCTGCAGCAAAACACCAAAACTAACATTTCTAAGAGATTGCATATTCCAAGTGACAATATATATGTGTGTGAATCCTGGTTAATTACCAATAAAGTGAAAAATAAAATAGCAGCATTTGAAACAAAATATTACAGAAAAATCATCAGAATACCATGGACCAAATAAATCACCAATGTAGCCATCATGAGAGAAATAAATGTAAAAGAAAACTGGATAAAAAGCATGGTTCTTTCCAGAAAACTACAATATTTTGGCCACATCAAATGCAATGACAGCCTAAAGACCACAATGGAATGGATGATGCCAGTGTGACGAATAAGAGGCAGACCAACAAGAAAATGAACGCAGCTCCTTAATTTATGACCTAAGTTATGGACAGTTCCTTAATTGTTGACATAAGCTATGGAAAGCTCCTTAATTGTACTCCTTTAATATTGCCACTAGTAATTCCAGTCCTTCAAACTCTCAAAACACGCTTTACTTAGGGAATTCAAAATGTGAATCCTTAAATGTCCCGGCACCTGTGCTTTTGATGCCAGTTTGCAGTTCTCTCTTTATATTAACTCTAGTATGACCATGTCAAAATATTCACGTAAGTACCTGCATGTATTTAAACATAATATATAGCTTACTCCATCCATTAGTGGCAAGTCCTCTATCTGTCTGTCTGCCTATGTCTTTCTGTCTGTTCATGTAGTTTTTTCTTACTTGTTTTTGTTATAAATCCTTATTCATGAAGAGGAGGGGGTAGGGGTGTTACAATTTTTTGAAATAAGTAGGGAAAATACTTGAATTCTTGACATTGGTAACGATTTGGAGGGGGGCGTGACGGTTAAATTGAAAGAAAAATTGGCATAATTTATGGAAATCTCATTGTACTATTATAAATAAAAAAATAATCATTCATTTTAATTTATTAAAAATCCACTAAATACATATTAATTATTTACATTATTTAAACACAAAAATCATTTTTAAAAACCATTATTGACAATATTTAAAAACATTTTAAAGTTTTGTTTTGTGCTATCAAAACAATTTTTAACAGCAGCTGTTTCTATAGAGATGTTTCAATATGGCGGCAGCAGGAGTAAAATTTGCGAGCGATGGCGGGTTCGCTACAAATTGTTTTCCTGCTCGTTATATGTTTGGACGAACCAGTAGCGATGGTATTTAATACACTTTCATAATATAAAATTATTTGAGACAATTTGTTGATAATGTTTATTGTATATTTATGTACGAAATATTAGCAACATTTTTAACTGTGCTTTCTATTTTCATGAAATATAAAATAAAAAACACGAAGAAAGAAGCAAACAAGAACTGATGATTATCATTATTATTGTTTTATTAAACTTATAGGCTTATTAAAATTAGTATATGCCCTATATTGGCAATAGTCAATGGTTCCCGTATATTTTTGTGTATCAATGGAGAAATAGGGAAAAGAGAATAGTCCTGAAACGTAACTGTTAGTTAGTAACCCACACTCAGTGTTACTAACAGTTACCGGTGGGCCTAAAGTCTATTGGTTTGTGGCTTTTATTTACAAACATTTGTATATGGGTCACCCAAGTTTATTTTTCATCTCAGATATAACTATGAACTTGACTGAACCTACTTAACCTTTAGCACACTACAGCAACAATGTCTCTGTGTTGGAGATTTACAGAGTGCATCTTGTATGGCCAAATTGCCAGGATAAATTTCTGTCAGAGGCAGTTGTACGCAAGAATTGTGATAGAGATGTGGGTTCCGAGATATGCATTAAAAAAATATGAGGAATGAGAATGAAATAAGACCATCATGACTAAAACAACATGAACAACAACACAATAAAGGCTCACCACCTAAATCTAAATAAATTCATGATCTGTCTTACGACTAAATGGTTTAAGGGTACCAAACTACAGTATTTAGTGATTTTCAAGGGAATATTGAAAATTTCCTGTTAGATGGGTGGTCATGGTAGTTATTTTTATTTTCAAAGCAACAAATGATGAGTGAATCAAAAGCTTGGTCACCTCGGTGGCAGGTGAGTGGCTTAGACACTATGCTACCACAACACCATACTTTGAAACGTATACTTGAAACTGTCTTTTTGCCCGCCTTGTTGTCAAGTTCCTACTACATGTTTCACTTTCAAAGGGGGAAGGGGTCTAAGCACACCATGGGTAAAAAGGGCATCTGAAAATATATTTTTATGTCTGTCCCTCCTAAGATTTATTGTTGTATTTATCTATTAACCATTTTACATATATTTATCCATATTTTCTATGACTTTGACCCAGTTACAGCTGTCATTGAAGAAAGCACTACTAGTTGTGTTGTTGTTTATTTTACAGCAAGTGGAGCATGGGCTGTGGCCTATGAGGCGGAAGAAAAGCGGAGATTTAAGGCTGCACTCTGTGCAACTCATAGGACTTATTCTAGTATTAAGGAAGAGAGAAAGAAGGCAGATTCAGAAGCAAAAAAGATTACTAGTCACAAATTTGATGATTCACAAAATGAAACTTCTGATGACAGCAAGATCTTGGATAAACTTTTTCTGGTATTAACCTCTGAAGTATTTTTCTTGAATTTGTATTACATTTATTACTTTTGTTTTTGTGTGTTGCATGAGTTGCCTGGAAGTATTTATTTTGTGTAAAACAACCGGATAAGAATTGATAATTCATCATGTGTGTATGTATCATGAGTTGCCAGGAAGTGCTTGTTTTTTGTAAAATAAACAAAGATTTGATAATTCAACATGCAGACCTATGTATAAAGACATACCGGTACATGGAGTTAATTAATTTAAAAAAAAATGATAATTGAAATATTTCATCACTTGCCTTTTCATTCTATAATTTCACACCATTTATATTAATAAATGATATTTTATCTAAGATGTTGTTTGAATAAGTGTTTGTGATTATCATGTTATTGTCTATGCAAAAATCTACTAGTTGTTCTCCTCTCTCGTCCCTTTGGCCGATAGCGAAAGGCCCTACTGCATGTCTTTCCTACAATGTGCTTTGTGGTCCAACCTTTGAATTTAAATCCCCCATTACTATTTTAATGTCTTGTTTTGGTTTTTTATCTATTGTCTCTTGTAGATTGTCATAAAATGACATGTCTAATTCTTCATCTTTTGCTCCCGATGTTGATGTATATGTGTGGATGATGGTGTATATGTTTGGATGATGGAGAATTTTTAGTTCTTCTGTTTAGTCTTATTATCATTATGCGATCGTTGATTGTGTTGTATCCCAAAAGGGTTCTGGCAATATCTTTTGACTGTAAGATACCGACTCTGCTGAGTCCACTTTTCTCTTTGCCTGAATATATAAACATTCCACCAGTTGTCGTTGTAAAGTGTCCTTGACCAGACTATCCATGTTCACATATCCCTAGAATGTCTATGTCTAATCGTCTCATTTCACTTTCTACAGTATGCTGTTCTCCTGATACATACTGTTGACATTCCATGTAGCAATTATAATTCTTTTCTTTAGGTGGATTACATGACTTTCTACAGTATCACAGTCAGGCTTTTGGCTGGCATCATGTATATTCGTACTGGTTCTGCCAACCTCCTCTTCCCCAGCTTATGTGTTCGATCTGTCTGGCTTGGGGGGCCTCACCATTAGATCTTTGAGTTTCTTGATGTAGGCTGTCATGATTTCTTGGCAGTTACATTCAGTAGTTTTCCATTGCTTTCTGAATGGTTCTGGCTGCTTATCAACTTGTCCCTGGTGCACTCTTAGCCTGATACCATGCCTTTTGGGTCTGGCCTTTGAAGCCGTTGTCAAACAATTTGATCCTCTGCCTTCTCCACTGGCAACCCTGTGTACTGATGGAGGGGAACATCCTCCTTAATAGAATAGAAGCTCTTATGCGGTTTAGCCAGCCAGTCAAGGCTGTTTCTCAGGAGGTGGTAGCACTACTGCACACATGCAGACACGAGGACATAAATGAGCTGGATAGGAGTGGGGGAACCAAATAAGATCCAGGTCTTCCTCTGAGGAGAAAGTGACTACCTCTCACCATGAGGTACTATCCCTTACACACTCCAATCCTCCCCCCCCCCTTATTATTAACAGAAAAAAACACATTTTTTCAGTTTTAGTAACTGAAAAATAATTATCAAAGTATAGGGTAAAAAGTAAAGTAAAGTAACCCATAGCATTTATTAATGCCGTAGGGGTGTGAGATGTTAGCGATCACACATTTCAGAGGCTCTACAAATGAGGGCAGTAGCCATCTCCTCTCCCTCGCAAGTATTCATTACAATCCTTTATAAATTAAGAAAAGTATAGGATATGTGGGAGCATAGATCCACATTTTTCAGTTTTTAGTGTATTCTGATACCTAGACCTAACTATGGGACAACAGAATATCACCTGTATATCCATTATCTATTCATCTTACATTATTTAGGGTATTTCTTCTTCAGCGTTCATTCTCAAACTCCTGCTGGATCTCCCTTGTAACGTGACCATGGTCCCACTAGATTTCCAGCAGGATGTAGTCCAGAGAATGGAAATGCATTGTGTTGTCGTTTTATTTGCGCCAATGGCCCGACACATCCGTCTTCTGTGAGATTAAGGGTATTTTAAACATAAGACTTACCGTGTAGACAGTATAATGAGAGTGTATGAGCATAAGTAAAACAGTATCTTTGTCCCATCTAATGGGGAAAGATCCACAGGGAAAATGGTGATACAGACCTTTATGGAATGAAGGAAGAACTTTTAAAAAAACCTTCAACGTAATTAGTTCACTACTTGTATTTACATAGTTACATTGTGTGAAAATTATAAAACACTAAAACTATATATAGTTATGAAACTTTAACCTCAAAACATTTTTTTTAAGCATAGAATATATTTCTTAAGGACGATTGTAAAGCTAATCATGTCTTTGTAATGTTGGATGGTCATTTATAATCATATATTAGTCTCATCTAGATCGGCTTTGGTGATTTCCTCATGGCATCTGCTTTACTGAAGAATGATTCATCATACACTTTAAATACAGAATTTTCCCCACTAACTGTCCAGATCTTTACCCCAAATCACTGTATTAGCAAAAATCATAAATTCCCATGAAAAAACATTGTAGCCTGACAAGGTAATTTGCTTAAGAACTTAACAAAACAATACATATTTTCGTTTCAACATTTCAACAAAATAACAGTATTAATAATAATAACAGCAAGGAGAGTGAAGATCTGAAAAAAAATTAGATCAAACACAGTAAAAAAAATCTTTTCCTCATTGTTAAAAACTGATTTGTCCTTGACTTATCAAACTTCATTTTGTCAGGGAACAGAATGTTGGTGTCTCACGTTGTCACTTGTAGTATCAGTAAAATCCATATATTTTAAATAAACATGTTGCAGATCTTTGCCCCGTGTGAATCTTTGTCCACCATCTACCCTATCATTCTATTTACTAGTTAGAATAGCACTTCCATTTATCTTCATAATGCCACATTATTCATTACAATCCTTTATAAATTAAGAAAACTAAAGCTCAATTTCTTCATTGACCATATGAGAGAAAACTGAACACAAATTAATTATGTGAGTTTCATGTAACTGGATAATATGTTAAGCATGAGTTTCCTGGAATTTTGTATTGCTTTAAAATACAAAATAGTAATCGTTATATTAGGTCTCAGGAAATGAACTTGCTATACAGAGTGTTTCATCTTGTACTCTCTTTTACATCATTCGCATGATATTAATTATGCATGCTTCCATTGGTAGAGCACATTCAATCAATTAATCAATCAAGTGCGATGACAAATGGTGTAGGCGATCATGTTTCTCAACGACTCTCTGTCTCTTGTGTTGGCAATAATCTTGGGTGGTGAACTACTATCATGCCATAATGCTAGTCCATCTAGCAACTTCTCTCTTTGTTGTCCCCTTTCTCTTCTACCCTTGATATTTCCAGTGATTATTAAGTATTCAAGCTGTGTTCTTCTCAGAACATGCCCTAGAAACCTTGACTGTCTGCCCCTAATGTTTGATATGATTATCTTTTTAGAACACTTTAGCATGATATTAATTATGTCTGCTTCCATTGGTAGAGCACATTTGTCCAGTTATAGAATTCAACTTTCATCAGATGAAGCTCTGTTGTGTTGATGACCCTGCAGACCTATGTTCAGTAAACATTGCCAGCAAAGAGTTGACAGATGTTAAGGAAGATGACCTTGTGCTTTTTAACAATGTTGCATACGTCAATGCTGGGGAGAATTTTCTGCCATTTGGTAGGTATTGTAAATATATTGTTAATATATGCTGTATGCTGTATCCAAGAAACACACCTCAGCAGCGACATAGCCTTCAAAATCAGAGGCTACCAGTGCTACCGATCTGACCGAAAGGACAGGCGAAAGGGTGGAATTCTGACACTTGTTAAAAACAATATCAGTGCATGTCAGCTGGAAGTATATATGGAAGGGGCAGAATACCAGATGCTCCACCTAAAAACAGACAGTGCAGAATTCCATCTCCTGAACTACTACTGCCCAAATGATAAACCATTGGCACTAGACACAATTCCAGATAAAGAGAGACTTTTGGTGTGTGGTGACTTCAACAGCCACTCTCAGAGCTGGGGCTACGATCATATCGACAAGAGAGGTGAGGAACTTGAGAGCTGGCAGGATGAAAATAATCTCATCCTTATTAACCAGCCAGCTGACTCACCAACCTTCTACTCGAGAGCATGGCACACCACCTCTACACCAGATCTGGCATTCCACTCACCAGGCCTGGAATGGAACATCACACGTGTCGTTGGAAAGCAGCTTGGGGGTAGTGACCACAGACCAGTATTTCTGGAAATCCACAATGAATTTACCAAGGACAGCAGCACGCTCACTAGGTGGAACTATAAGAGGGCAGACTGGAAAATGTACCAGCATTTAACCAGTGTTCTAGCTAAGGACATGAACTTGGACAAAGACATCAATAGAGCAGTGAGTGAATTTAATAGATGTATACTACATGCTGCTAGTAAAACCATACCCAGGGGGGCACGCAAAAACTACAAACCCTACTGGAATGATGAACTGGAAAAGCTGCAAAATGAGATGGAAACATCTAGACAGCAGGCTGAGAACAGACCTAGCCAAGAACATCACAACAAATATCAGCAAACAAAGGCTAAATTTCAAAGAGCCAAGTTACAAGCCAGACGGAGTAGCTGGAAAGAAAAAACAGAGTTGCTGAACCTAGAAAGAGATACTAGGAAATTATGGAAACTTGTAAAACAACTAAATGATGAAGGTACAGGGAGAAATACCAGGATCACACTTTATAAAGATAGAAACATTTTAACAGGTAAACATGCAGCTGATTACTTTGCAGATTCCTTTGCAGAAGACAATAACATCAAAGTCAGCCCAGACAAACAACAGGAGGTTCGAGAGAACCAGCAAAACATTGGACAAGGCAAACCTATACCTGAAGTCATGGAGGCACCAATCACAATGAGAGAACTGGAGCATGCAATATCCAAATTGAAAATGAAAAAGTCCCCTGGAGCTGATGGAGTGTCCAATGAAATGATTAGAAACCTGGGAATTGCAGCAAGAGCAAAGCTACTGCAGATCTTTAACACAAGCTGGTCCACGGGTAATGTACCACAGGCGTGGAGAGAAGCAATAATGATACCACTCCTCAAATCAGGAAAAGATGGCAACACAGTCTCCAACTACAGGCCCATCAGCCTCACAAGCTGTCTATGCAAAACAATGGAACGCATTATCAATCTTAGGATGCAGTGGTACCTTGAAAGTGAAAACCTTCTGGTATCACAGCAGGCAGGTTTCAGACAGTGCTACTCTACTGAAGATCAGGCAACCTACCTCTCCCAAGAGATTGAGGATGCCTTCCAAGATAAGAAACTGGTACTAGCAGCATGGATAGACCTCTGAAAAGCATTTGATAAGGTCTGGAAAGAAGGGCTCCTAAATAAATTGCGAAATTGCAGGGTTAGCTCAAGAATGTACAAATGGGTAAAAGCATACCTGCATAATAGAAGAGCCAGGGTACAATTAGATGGTCGCAAGAGCAAGAAAGTTCTACTGCGTCATGGAGTCCCCCAGGGAGGAGTTCTGTCGCCCACACTTTTCTTGGTTTACATCAATGACCTAGTTGCTGAACTACCACACGGGATCAAAGTGGCAATGTATGCTGACGACCTGGTGATCTGGTGCACGGAAGAACATGCGACAGTGGCCACTAAACAAATACAAAGAGCTATCGATGCACTAACCTTATGGGCTAATAGATGGTGCGTCAGCATTAACACAGATAAGTGCAGCACTACACTTTTTACCCTCTCACCAAAACAAAAAGCCGGTCATATCAAAATAGATGGAGAGCTCTTGAAAGAAGACAAACAACCCACATACCTCGGAGTTACTTTTGATGATAAACTGACATGGAAGCAGCACATAAACAAAGCAACAACAAATGCCAGGAGGAAGTTAGCTATCCTGAGAAAACTAAGTGGAACCACATGGGGAGCCAGTGGGAATATACTCAGTAAAGTTTACCAGCAAGGCATAAGACCACACCTGGAATATGGTTCAGCTGCGTGGTGTCCTGCATCAAACACCACATTACAAGATCTAGATAAAGTGCAAAACCAGGCACTTAGAATAATGTTGGGAGCAATGAAATCAACACCCATAGCAGAGATGCAGAAAATGGGAAGAATGCAAACACTTGGCGAACGCAGAGACACAAAAGTACTAATTCAGGCAGAAAAGTTTCAGTGTATGCCAAGTCATCCAATGAAGGAAAGATTCCAAAATCTAGTAATGGGACGACTGAAAAGAAGCAGCTTTATCCATCAAGCTAAACGACTCCGCAGACAACTTACAGACCTACCTGAAGTTGACAGCCCCTTAAGGCCTGTACCAGAACAAACCCCGTGGAGTGAAAGACATGGAATGCCAATATACATTCAGACCCATGTGAAAGGAATACTAAGCGTGGACGAACAGAACAGTGTGCAGCGAAGGACAGTCACCCTCAGTTTCCTGGATGAGGAATATCCACAAGATATATGGGTCAGAGTATACACAGATGGATCAGCACAGAATGCTGTGAGGAATGGAGGTGCAGGTGTATATATAGAATATCCACACAAGCCTAGAGATACAATCAGAACACCGACAGGAAAATTCTGCAATAATTATGATGCAGAAATTCAGGCAATTAGTGTGGCAGCTAAAAAACTGCTGAACTCCAACTCTGACCTACAGCCTGTGGTATTCCTGACAGATGCAAGGTCAGTGCTTCAAGCTCTCCAGTCTGAAAAACTAACAGACTTGAAAAAACTACTTAGCGAATTGTCTTACCAGTATAGGGTAACCATGCAGTGGATACCCTCTCACTGTGGAATACCAGGAAATGAAAAAGCAGACCAACTGGCTAAGGAAGGTGCTGCCGAAGACCAACCAGATATACCAATCACCTACCATCAGAAAAAACAGATGATCAAGTCAATAAGAAAGCCACAAACACCAACACAAGATGACTATCATATTATGAACAGACCAGAACAAGTTATAATTCTACGTCTCAGAACAGGACACAACCGACTCCGCAGTCACATGTATACAAAGTTCAAGATTGGCAACACGGCCATGTGTACATGTGGACAGGCAGCACAGAGTGCCAAACATATACTTCAAGAGTGTTCTGAGCATGAAACGCTGAGGCAGACATATTGGCCAGATGAAACAACACTGGAATCAAAACTCTATGGGACACTGTATGAACTACAAAAGACAGTGAGTTTTATTAAGGAGACAGAATTACAGATATAGACATGTTTCAAGTGAACGAAAGAAGAAGAAGAAGAAGAAGAAACGAGAAGATCCTGAAACAGCTGGGTGCATGCCAAAAAGGAAAGGTCCAAAGAAACGAATTTTGGACGAGGCACGTGCCACAGTGAAAGATTTGGCTGTTTCACCTGTGAGACACGGTGCAATGAGCAGATGTCATTTCAGTCAACGAGGAATTGCTTTACATCTAATTGGAAATGTACAAAAACAAGTCACTTGCACTGATCAATCACTTTGAACCAGAGTGTGCATGGAAAACATGTGCTTGGAGTGTGCAACAACATTATTAAACTGATGCTTTGTAATCATTGAAAAAATTTGTACCGCAAATTGGTAACGCAGCTAGACATTTCTACAGTCCCCAAGTCAGGTTTTCACCTTTGAAAAGAATAATCACTTGCCTTTGAAAGTCTGAAAGCTGTTTCCTGTTTCCTTCCATGATGTGGGTATCAAATAGAACCTAGAACACATCAAAATAGAAATGAGTAAGCATGCTTTTTTTAAATATTAAAATCATGCATTTTATTCATGATCTAACTGACCCTCAAATTTTCTGCTTTTCTAGCGACCACCCTGTAGAAATAGTTTATACTTAGATATAGATAATATAAATATTATATGTTATAGATATAGTTTATACTTAGATATAGATTATAAAAATATGATATTGTTATAGATATAGTTTATACTTAAGATATATATCATATAAATATTATATGTTATAGATATAGTTTATACTTAGATATAGATTATATAAATATGAAGAGGAACTTGATAAGTATTCTATTTATTTCGAAGCAGGAAGTTCAATGTTTTTTTCTTGTTTGATGGTAGTATACTAAAATAAAAAACTCGTCAAGCACATTTTGTGACAACATTCAAGTCAAGCACACTCTGTGACAACATTCAAGTCAAGCACACTTTGTGACAACATTCAAGTCAAGCACACTTTGTGACAACATTCAAGTCAAGCACACTTTGTGACAACATTCAAGCCAAGCACACTTTGTGACAACATTCAAGTCAAGCACACTCTGTGACAACATTCAAGTCAAGCACACTCTGTGACAACATACAAGTCAAGCACACTCTGTGACAACATTCAAGTCAAACACACTCTGTGACAACATTCAAGCCAAGCACACTTTGTGACAACATTCAAGTCAAGCACACTTTGTGACAACATTCAAGTCAAGCACACTCTGTGACAACATTCAAGTCAAGCACACTTTGTGACAACATTCAAGTCAAGCACACTTTGTGACAACATTCAAATCAAGCACACTCTGTGACAACATTCAAGTCAAGCACACTTTGTGACAACATTCAAATCAAGCACACTCTGTGACAACATTCAAGTCAAGCACACTTTGTGACAACATTCAAGTCAAGCACACTCTGTGACAACATTCAAGTCAAGCACACTCTGTGACAACATTCAAGCCAAGCACACTTTGTGACAACATTCAAGTCAAGCACACTTTGTGACAACATTCAAATCAAGCACACTTTGTGACAAAATTCAAGTCAAGCACACTTTGTGACAACATTCAAATCAAGCACACTTTGTGACAACATTCAAATCAAGCACACTTTGTGACAACATTCAAGTCAAACACACTCTGTGACAACATTCAAGCCAAGCACACTTTGTGACAACATTCAAATCAAGCACACTTTGTGACAACATTCAAGTCAAGCACACTCTGTGACAACATACAAGTCAAGCACACTCTGTGACAACATTCAAGTCAAACACACTCTGTGACAACATTCAAGCCAAGCACACTTTGTGACAACATTCAAGTCAAGCACACTTTGTGACAACATTCAAGTCAAGCACACTCTGTGACAACATTCAAGTCAAGCACACTTTGTGACAACATTCAAGTCAAGCACACTTTGTGACAACATTCAAATCAAGCACACTCTGTGACAACATTCAAGTCAAGCACACTTTGTGACAACATTCAAATCAAGCACACTCTGTGACAACATTCAAGTCAAGCACACTTTGTGACAACATTCAAGTCAAGCACACTCTGTGACAACATTCAAGTCAAGCACACTCTGTGACAACATTCAAGCCAAGCACACTTTGTGACAACATTCAAGTCAAGCACACTTTGTGACAACATTCAAATCAAGCACACTTTGTGACAAAATTCAAGTCAAGCACACTTTGTGACAACATTCAAATCAAGCACACTTTGTGACAACATTCAAATCAAGCACACTTTGTGACAACATTCAAGTCAAACACACTCTGTGACAACATTCAAGCCAAGCACACTTTGTGACAACATTCAAATCAAGCACACTTTGTGACAACATTCAAATCAAGCACACTTTGTGACAACATTCAAGTCAAGCACACTTTGTGACAACATTCAAGTCAAGAATATCTTTATCCTCATCTGAACTTGAGTGTGTGCGTGCTGAAACCAGGATATTATACAGCTGTTTATTATACAGCTGTTTATTATACAGCTGTTTATTATACAGCTGTTTATTATACAGCTGTTTATTATACAGCTGTTTATTATACAGCTGTTTTTTTATACAGCTGTTTATTATACAGCTGTTTATTATACAGCTGTTTATTATACAGCTGTTTATTATACAGCTGTTTATTATACAGCTGTTTATTATACAGCTGTTTATTATTGTCTATATAAATCATGGTGATGATGATATGGACAATGAAATAATCTCTTTAGCTGTAAGCAGGTCCTTCTTGACATCTCATAGACTTTATGACAAAAGCACAGATTATTCTCAGTTTTGTACTGAGGCGACACCCGGACTTATATAAGGTCTTAAAGGTATTGATGTGTAAGGGGAAGGGGGTATGGATGCATGCTTAGTTCCTGTAGGGAGGCATTCTAGTGTGCCAGTATCCCAGGATTGCCATATCCTGCCAGAACTGCACACACTTATGCATCATTCTTTTGTCAGATTTGTTGATCAATCTGCAGTGATGGCACATCTAGCATTCCTCATCACCTAGAAGTCTCCCACAAAAGTACAAAGATGCAGTGTCTGCTGGCCTGTATGTCTTCATCCATGGGGATAATTGATAGAAGACAGAAGTAAGAAAATGAAACAAGATATGACAATGATGGTTGTTTCACTGGTAGTCATCCTATCCCCAAGTTTCCTTAGTTGTCTCCTATGACATGCCTGACAAAGGAGACAGTGAACCTATTCTTTGCACCCTGAACTAAAAGTCCAAGTCCCCGTTTGCTACATGGTGAGCATTGTCATCATCATCATAAATGCTTATGTTTTTCTGACCATACAATTTTTACTGGCCTTACATTTTATTCATATAATTCTCTGAACACAACAGATGCCTTTAATAGCTTTACTTCTTTGAGAGAACTGGAGGTACCACTTAATGGACTAAGGAACTTGAAGCTCTCACATTCAGATTTCACACATCTTGAGGTGAGTTTGTGTACTATTTAATAGGGGATTGTTTATTCTATTAAAATGGTAATGATTCTATCCATAATGCATAACAATAGCATCCTCAATACTGTATGTGAAATGTCAAAAATTCTTGAGAACGGGAATTGAACCAGTCCGTTCTACGGCACCAAATCGCCTAGCAACAATTGCACACGCGTTTTTCAGTACTTGACTAACCGCATCTCCAGAGAAATGTCTGAAAGTCTCACCTGTGGATCATCTAATCAACCATCATGCAACAGTAAATCCAAGTAATAGATGACAATCCTGTATTGTAAGGTCCCACAGCACTTCAAGTGTACAAGTATGTTTTATCCTCTCTAAACTAGAATTCTTTTTTTCATAGCACAGTGCAACACTGAGATTTGAAATTTTCTGGGAATCAAATAAAACTCTGGAGATTTTACAAAACCTCCAAATTGCACAAAATCTCTATTACTCCTTATTCCTGGGAATCAAAACCAACAATGTCAACAAAGAAGACAGAAGACACATCTAAAAACCACTAATGTTATTATGTTCATATATTTAACAATTCTTAGTTAATTTCAAGATATGTTCATAAAAACATCACCAATGAAAAATGTTCTCTTGATTTCCTATAGGGCCTACTGGTTTTAGTATGGGTCTGATATGGTCGTGCTTCCAAAACCAGATATAGGGACAAGAATTGTTTATTGATTGTACAGTATGTTAAGTAATGTTTATGGCCTCGTAGTGCAGTGGTTAGTGCACTGGCTTTGCATATGAGTGGTCCTGGGTTCATTCCCCAGTTGATGAGGAAATGTTTCTCAGATCGCAATGGCTCCCAGGTCGACCCAGCCTTAAATGGGTACCGGATTAATCCGAGAAGTAAAAACTGCGAGGGAGAGGAGATGGCTACCGCCCTCATTTGCAGAACCTCTGAAATGTGAGATCGCTAACATCTCACACCCCTACTGCATTAATAAATGCTATGGGTTACTTTACTATAGGAGCCTAAAAATATTTCCCCAAAAAATTGAGTTAGTCTGATTCACAAAAAAAAAAACTATAATTAATCTCTCAAAAACTGGAATAAATATGACTCTCCGAAAAACTAACTCTGAAAAAAAATAGTTTTCTAAAAACAACAGTCAGTCTGATTCCCAAAATGAAAATAGTTCTATTCCTAAAATTATAGGTTGTATTCAGTGTATCTGTGGCTATGTTGATAGTGATACCTACAGTGGTGAAAAGGCCAAGCATGCTTGACTGTGGTTAACGTGCGGGTTGATGTTTAGTGTACAAGACAGTATGGGAACCAGTTTTTACATATGGCTTGCCTACTTGCAATGTGGCTACAGACATCTATTGTTCAGTAAAAGTGGTAAGACACGGTTATTAGTTACCATGCTGAAGTTAGATGTGCTGGGACAATGGTGCAAATAAAGCAGCAAGACGATGCATTTCCATTCCCTGGACTACATCCTGCTGGAAATTTTGCAGGATCATTTTCTGCTACAAGAGAGATCCAGTGGGAGATTGAGAACAAACCAAACAAAAGGTAGTTCAATTCCTAAAGTTAAAGGTAGCATTATGCCTTTCAACCTGAGGTGCTTTAGTGAAACTATCAAAAATGTAATTTATCTGGAAGATATATATCAAGTGACATATTCTTTTCAGAACGTTGTCTTTGTCGTGGATACTCTGAACTCTGCCCTGTCCTGTGAAAACAGGCCTGCATTGGTCAGAGACATGTGCATACATTCTGTGATGATGCTGGTCAAAAATCTTCTTGGTCTTCCTTTTCTTCTATCACCTGGCACTCTGCCCTCTAGAATCAGCCTTTCAGTCACCCTTAGCAGTCACTAACTTACTGTATGGATCACTAGGCCAACTTCAGAAGACCTGCACTTTTTTTAAGAATGGTATTGTGCTGACAAGAGTAGAATAACTCATCAGCATTTTGATATCGACAACAACAACAACAATGACAAAAACATGAGCTGAAAATGTGTGAGTATGATCGGAAATAGGTAAATTAAAGTGTTACTAATAGTAAACACATCATACTAACAATTTAACATAAAGACAGATGATGCCGTGATTAAAAAGCCTATACCAGAATGAAAACAAGACAATCAACATTGAACCTACATTGGAAACACTGAAAACAAATAGTAAAGAGGAGAATGATAAATTTGGAAATAACTATAGGCCTAATAGGCGATTTTAGTCAGACATTGATTTAGATATGCATCAAATTGTGAGAGCAATATACCAGTAGGGGCCTATATGCTTATTATGAGAAAATCAATCAGCTGTAGCCAGGATCAAGAAGAGGTGAAGGAAAGAATGATTATTCATGGAGATTTTAAATAGTAGACCTTATAATCATCACATTAGAAATACCATAGCCTTTTCCATGATTTAATTATGCTATGCCAATTTCCTATCATGGATTCCTTTGAATTGTTCTTTTTTTCATATTTAGGTCTTGGACATGTCATACAACAATCTCTCACAAGATGACCTCATGACCCTTGGACTTCTGGCCAATCTAAAAGTTCTACACTTAACAGGAAACAACTTTGTTAGCCTTCCTGCGGATTTAGCAATGCCATATTTGTCAAGAGAGAAGTAAGAAGTTACACATTGTCCATGATATACTGCTTTTCAAACTGTTTGCATTTATGTTAGATATAAAATGTATTCATTATAAACATTCCTACACATTGTAATCCTATCTAATCCTGAAGATATCAGTTTAATAAATATGTAAAGATTCATGTAGTAGAGTGGCAGTAAGTTTAAGTGATTGGTTTACAATTTTCATTAGGCCTCCATTCAATTCTCATTGATATTATACTATAAAATACATACAGTAATTGGTGCTGACTATCCGAGTTGGGGGAGATACTAAAGATAATTTGAATGAGAGTTGTGCACACTGAGATGAAGATAATTTGAATGAGAGTTGTGCACACTGAGATGAAGATAATTTGAATGAGAGTTGTGCACACTGAGATGAAGATAATTTGAATGAGAGTTGTGCACACTGAGATGAAGATAATTTGAATGAGAGTTGTGCACACTGAGGTGAAGATAATTTGAATGAGAGTTGTGCACACTGAGGTGAAGATAATTTGAATGAGAGTTGTGCATACTGAGATAAAGATAATTTGAATGAGAGTTGTACATACTGAGATAAAGATAATTTGAATGAGAGTTGTGCACACTGAGGTGAAGATAATTTGAATGAGAGTTGTGCACACTGAGGTGAAGATAATTTGAATGAGAGTTGTACATACTGAGATAAAGATAATTTGAATGAGAGTTGTACATACTGAGGTGAAGATAATTTGAATGAGAGTTGTACATACTGAGATGAAGATAATTTGAATGAGAGTTGTACATACTGAGATAAAGATAATTTGAATAAGAGTTGTACATACTGAGATAAAGATAATTTGAATAAGAGTTGTACATAATGAGATGAAGATAATTTGAATGAGAGTTGTACATACTGAGATGAAGATAATTTGAATGAGAGTTGTACATACTGAGGTGAAGATAATTTGAATGAGAGTTGTACATACTGAGATGAAAATAATTTGAATGAGAGTTGTACATACTGAGGTGAAGATAATTTGAATGAGAGTTGCACATACTGAGATGAAGATATCAAAACTGGTCAGTCCAATTGGTGACACCACCAACAGATAAATACAGAGTATTTAGTAACTCAGCATTAGCATATAATCTGTACTTTCTGCGCTAGCATATTATAAACAAGATGTCATCCGAACCAAATTGATTGAATGTATCCATTATTTTCCACATTTGAATATAAACATAGTCAAACTACACAAATAGCATACAAATTTTACAGGCAAGGTATGTAAATTTGTCAAGGAATACACATGAACCGAACACAGGCATTGATGATGATTATTCTGATAACAATAAACAATGTATAAATGAAACATAGAAGCTTCAAATGATTCATGGATAATTCTTTCACAAAAAATGCTGAAAAGTTGTAGAGAATTGATTTAATTGTACTTGGGTTACCACATACATACTCCATCCCTTTATTTTAACACAGCAGCATGTCACTGTCCAAGAGTACCACTCAAATCACGTAACTGCGTAGCTTTAAGTGATAATCACCAGGGATCTCTGAAAAAAAACACTATTTTATAAATAAGATGTCATAAGTGGGATATGAATCCATGACCTCTAGAACACATAGCAAATGGTTTAACCACCGTGTCAGAGAATCCCCAATTTGTGAATTATTGAAGAAATTCCATGCTCACATGTAAGTCTATAACATTTGTTATTTTCAACATTAATCATATCTGTTTTGTATTACTAAAATACTTAGTTTCAAAAAAATTGTAGATACTTACGAATGTAGGTTTTTGCATTCTTTCTATTTTACAGACAAGTCCGCATTCAGAGATTTGCGTGCTTAGAAGTTTTGATGTTGGATGACAACAAATTAATAGATATGTCTGTCTTCGCGGCTCTTGCTGGACTTCCTAAGTAAGAGTTTTTAAAATATTGTGACCTAGTTGAGTGTATTGTAGATTCATCGGAGTTGCTGACAAATTGAATGCAGCTTGGATAGAGATGATGATGTCTGTGATGTGTCAGATTGTGGCTAATGAGTCATAAACATGCTTGAAATTTCTTTTCATACTTTACCTTTTTTCTATCATGTATTTGATGAGCAGCTGCACTAATGCTAAGTTTGGGACACTAGTCAGGCCAATCTTGTGTAAGAAATTCCCTCATCTTCATTTCTGCATTGAAATGAGTCTGTAATGTCTTAAGCATGCCTTTTACATTGATTATTTTGCCCGATGCAGCTTTTTAAGGCCAGTTTTAGTTTCACCATATAGCATTATTTTTTGGCAGACAAAGATCTAACAATAGGACTACATGACCTGCCCAGCGTGTACGTGACTTTATCATTGTGTATGCTAACAGATTTAGACTTTTTCAGTACTTCTTCTGTCTCTGCTTAATTACTTTTAGACTTATCACATTCATGACTCTGAAAAAGAGTCATCCCCAGACTTTGAGCAGTAATTTAGAGTTTTTCCAGAATGAATATAGCATATGGTTATGTGCTTCTACGGTCTTCATTGTACATTGGGCAGGTCTGCAATAAATGTTCAGCAGTCATAAGACTGGTGCCCCAGGTGGATAAGTCTGTTGTACCGATTTTTGTATTTGTTTTATAGTTGGTAGTGCAGTCAGTTATGTCCAGTTCATAGTTAGAAAATTATAACTTGATTCCATCTAGAGATTCAATGGCAGGCATAATTTTTGACCTTTTTTCAGTACAATATTGCCTGGTATGTTATGCCACTAATGGATGATGAATAGCCTACCATATAAAGACAGTTTAGTTAGAAATTGACCTAGTTGCATTGTTCATATTCCAGTTCCCACACTGTCATCCACTATTCATTGTCCTTCTTCTAAGGTTTTCTGTTTGCATGGTTGGTTTGTCTAGTGAGCAATTGGTGAGACCCACAGACACAACTGCATGCATTGAGGTTAACTTCTTATAGGAGCTTCATGGCACGTCTATACAATCTCGTAGTCGTAACCTTCGATAATAGTTACCATGTTGTTCTGACAGGCCAACGTTGTGCTTGAACTAGTTACGGACACGGCGTGGGTGGGTGGAATAACAAAGAAACCTGTTGCAAGGGCCAGAGTTGTGCCCTGATGTCGACGTCTGTTTCGGCGGCATTAGATTCGAAACACCATCATGTCGGATGTCTGCTGGAACAGAGGGAGGAGTACTTATGCGAATGCCCCACGTGCTGTGAGGCTAGTTTCTAATCAAGAATCAAGAATTCATTGTCCTTATTTCAGTCTCTAAATAAAACTTTGGAATATGTTGTCACTCAAAGACTTTCATGTGATCTCTTCATCATCAGGTGGCATATCCTGAACAGGATGTAGTCATCACAGCCTTTCTAAACTTCTGTCTATCTTGAGTCAGTCTTCCTGATTCTGTCATGTTCAGGTGGTCTTCGATGTCCTGCATCCATCTTCTTCTTGGTCTGCCTCTTGCTTGCCTCCCTGACATCATGCCCTCCATTATGATTTTCTCTAGGTCATCATGGTATTTGATGTGGCCAAAATATTGTAGTTTTCTGGAAAGAACCATGCTGTTTAGCCAGTTCTCTTTTACATTAATTTCTCTCAGGATGGCTACATTGGTGATTGTTCTGGTCTATGGTATTCTGAGGTTTTTTCTGTAAAATTTTGTTTCAAATCTTGTTATTTTATTTTTCAATTTGTTGGTGTCATGTGATCTGGTGAGTAATTATGTCTTTCTTGATTTACACATTATATGAAAAGATTCTATAGAAAGATAGGTTGAAATTCAGTAGTCGATGCATATGAGGTGCTTTGGAGACTCTATTCTGATGTAGAAACTTGTGGTATAATGATTGATCTTGAGGATGCTTACAGCAGAATCTGTACTCTCTAAGTTACAAGTTTCTTGTAACTATCTAATGGAAACTCTAGTGTCAGCTCTTTCTTTATCATTAGTTAAATAACAATAACTCACTGAAGATGGATGTGTTGGACCATTGGCGCAAATAAATCAGCGATACAATGCATTTTCATTGTGAGCTATGACTGCAGGTTATCATCAGCGTTCTTCAGACAAGTCCATAGGTGCTTATATCTCTGTCTCAATAAATCTGTCAGAGTGTAGCGGCTGATAGTTCCAGTTTTATGCTGATTTGCTAGTCTCTTCATATAGCTATTATCTTTCTCTTTACATCTTATTCTGATTTTTTCATCAATCTCATGTAGTCTTGACCATGACCTTAATTCATAAATCTTTAAAATCTTCTGAGTGGATGAGAACCCGTAACGTATTAACTATGTCAGAACAATCCATTGATATACCTATTCACACCGTGACCATACTTGTCAGTGTATTGGCTTGCTTATTGCCCTTCAACATCCACATCTCCTGGCCCAAATATAAAGGTAATTTTTCTGATCATAGATTGTGTCACAGAGGATGTACTGATGCAATATTTATTCTGAAACAGCTGGCAGAGAAGTCAATAGAATACAACCAAAACTTATACATATCCTTCATAGATCAAGAGAAAGCATTTGACTGAGTAAACAGAGAAAAACTATGGGAAACATTTAAAATGTATGGAGTATGCCAATATTTAATTAACATTTGTAGAAGTCTCTATAACAACAGCAGCTGCACTGTAAGAACAGCAGCAGGCTACACGGAGGACTTTGTGATTAGTACAGGAGTAAAACAAGGATGCGTATTGTATCCACTACTTTTTATTACATACATGGACCATATAAACAAAACAGCAAATTCAAATAAACAAATGAACTGCTTTTTGCAGATGACCAGGTTTTATTTCACAACAGCATTAAAAACCTGCAAGACCACCTAAGCATAATAGACACAGCAGGCAAGCAATTTGGAATGAAAATAACATAGACAAAACAGAAGTAATGAATATTGCAAGAGAAAAGGAGAACATCAACATACAGATAAACAATAAACAACTAAAACAAGTAGATGAATTCAAATATCTGGGCAGCACATTGAGATATGACGGCAGACAAGAGACGGAGATAAACGCAAGATGTAATAAGGCCTGTCAGGTCATTGGTCAATAAACACCTTTACTAAGAAACAAAGATATTACACTAGAAATAAAGAAAGTGCTTTTCAACACCATTTTTTTTACCAACATTGTGTTATCAGTGTCAAACTTGGACATTAGATTCTAGAACAATTCATAAGATTAACACCACTGAAATGAAATGTGTGAGATGTATGATTGGAGTTAGCTTGAGAGACAAAATCAGGAATGAAGCATTAAGGAAACAATTAGGGATCAAGTCAACAATAGAATACATCCAGAAACAACAAATTAAATGGTATGGCCACATAACCAGACAGAAAGAGCAAAGTATTATTAAAAAAACATTTAACAAACGATACGAAAACAGGTGACCTATTGGAAGCCCTCGTAAAAGGTGGATAGATAGTGTATTAGAGACACTCGGAAATATAACAGCTGAAGAGGCAAATAGAAGGAAAAATACCATACAATCACTCTCCCCTCAACACCGAAAGGTACATGAGGACAGAAAGAAGAAGAAGAAGATAGATTGTGTCAATAGCTCCGCTCATTGATGGTTGTTTCAATAGCACCGCTCATTGATGGTTGTGTCAATAGCTCAGTCCATTGATGGTTGTGTCAATAGCTCTACTCATTGACAGTGGACAACTACCTCTTCAACTTTGCGGAGTATGTTAATATATTTATACAACCAAAATTGTTTCCATTGTGTTTTGTGCGTGGCATCCTGATTATCTGCGCGCCTTTTGGCTGGTTGCCTCCATCTTCAGTACTCTGCTTACTTGGGCCGTACTATGGTCCTGTTCGAGTGGGACTGCCTGACCAGTCTTAGTTTCCAGCCCCTGATGGCTGAACTAAGCCCTGTCACCACTTCACTGTACTGGCACGGTCAATAGCTCCTCCCATTGATGGTTGTGTCAATAGCTCTACTCATTGACAGTGGACAACTACCTCTTCAACTTTGCGGATTATTTTCATGTATTTATATAACAAAAATAAATGAGTGCATGGCCAGGCTGTGTAGTTAGAATGTCGTTCTCAGACCCTTGAGGTCCCTTGTTCATTCCACAGTTGGGACAGGATTTGTTTCTTTTGGAGGTACAATCAAAATCCTTCCTGTACATGTTGCGGCATCTGCTATGAGAAAGTGGCCTTTATTTCCACAGCCCATAAAAAGACTCCCTGCATTCCTTGACAGGAAAACCATGCAGTAACCAAAGTTTTATACAACTGAAAATCTTCTTTTCCTTATTTATAGGTGAAATTTTTGTATGTGTTTGTTTCTCAGACTGCATCATCTAGATATGTCAAAGAATGAAATATTCTGTGTACCTCAACTGAAGCTAGTCGAGGGACGAGTTGTGACACAGGAGGGAAAGGAGAGAAAAAGGAGAAAAAGAACAGGAAGTAGCAGAAAGAGTGATCATAGTTCAAAGTCTCATAGCTTGGGAGATCAACCTGATACATCATCAGTTGGTGCGGAACTAGACAGAGAAGAGAATAAAAATTATACATTAAGGCACAACAGTGAAGTCAAAGCAGAAAATGAAGCACAAAAACAAGAAGATATTGAGTTTAAAAATGCAGGTAGGCTTACTTTTCTTTTTCATCAAATTTGTGTGTAGAACTGTAGGTCTAATTGTGTAAAGTTTTCATATTTATTTGTAGGTCTAATTGTGTAAAGTTTTCATATTTATTTGTAGGTCTAATTGTGTAAAGTTTTCATATTTATTTGTTAACATTTATATCAGACTAACATATACAACATACATTGACGTACATATATTGTAATCATGAGATCACATATAAGCAGATACAATATTGTTGATGCATAAAAACATATGATGTTCTGTGGAAAACTTTAATACTGTGGTTCTCAACCTTCCTAATGCCACTACCCTTAATACAGTTTCTCATGTTGTGGTGGACCCCCCCCAACCATAAATTTATTTTTGTTCCTACTTCATAATATGTGTTTTCTAATGGTCTTTGGCGACCCCTGTTAAAGTGTTGTTCACCTCCCAAAGGTGTTGCGACCAACACAACAGGTTGAGAATTGCTGCTTTAATAGAAAGAAATGTAGACAAAAAGAAGATAGGACTATAACTGATAAGGAAATATAAATAGGTGATAAATAACTATTTCTTTTCTTCATAGAAAAAGTATTACATTATTGAGCATTCATTTCCTTTTATGTGATAATTGTAGTCATGATTGTGAGGATAAGGGTTTGTTGGTGTTCAAATTCTCCCCCCCCCCCCTTTAGGAAATCATAACATAACCTTTAGTAATAAGGATTTAACAAAAGTTGGTACAGACACCCCCCTTTTCCTAACAATCTTCAAACAATAAGATCACACAAAAATCTCATGAAAATGAAGAAATTGTGCCCAAAATTGAGCAAAGCCCTTTTGACATATCTACAGAACTAATTACAATTTGCCTTTTACATGATAATTGCAGTTAGACTTCAATCATACCTTTATTGCCGTTAGGTTTTCTGCTGCAATTACAGTTATGCTATTGTGTGATGATTTCAGACTTTTTTGTGAAAATTGCAGTTAGCTTTTCTGTGTCAGTTGGTGTTTTATGTAACATTTATGCTCAATCTGATATTATCAAGTAACCTATCTCTATCTATATGCTCTGGCCCTTGTTTGCCTTGCAGCGTCAGGGGTGGAAGAGTTCTCTGGACATGGCCTTAATGTGGGCTGTTTGTAAGCTTGTTCCTGTGGCTTTTTTTTATTTCTGTGATCCATCTTTTACATGGTCTGCCTCTGGCTTTATAACCATTATGTCTATGTGTCATCTATATGTCTATGTGCTATCTGTCGGTAGTCTGGAAGCGTGCGAAAACCACTTGATCTGCTGTCTTTTGGTGTGTTCCAATAATGGTATTGTTTTGGTTATCTGTCTGATGTTATCGTTTCTAATTGTATCTCTTAATGACACTCTGAGTATTCTCAATATATTCTAAGTAATATATTTGACAAATTTGTTCCCAAACCAGGTCATGGCAGTAATGGTCTCAGTTTGCAAGGTAAATGGATTTATATCATTTGTTAGATTTTCGACTATTGAAGTAATTTTGAATTGCAAACAGTAATGTTATAAACAAACACATAACTATGTTTTTAGATGCTGTAGGCCTATATTAAATCTCTATTTTTTTAAAGGTTTTCCTGTCCTGCAGAAATTTATTTAGAAGTAACTATAAAAATTCAGGCTTTAATGACTTACTGGCGGACGGGGCCCACTTAACTGTCTGTTTTAATGACTTACTGACAGAAGGGGCCTGCTTTCTTTCATTACTGCATGTTTTCCTGTGAAGGAGTGCAGGGAGGCTTTCTATGGGCTGTGGAAATAAAGGCTGCTTTGTCGTAGATGACAACGGGACCTGCTTAACTGTCTGTTTTAATGATTTACTGATATACGGGGGCCTGCTTAACTGTCTGTATTAATGACTTACTGGCAGAAGGGTCTGCTTAATTGGCTGTTAAGCATCTCCTTGCCAGAGATTAGGGGAGCGCAGTAGCCTAATTGATATTGAGCTTGCTTGCTATCACTGGATTACAGCATGCCAAGTTCAAACCATGTCTGGACAAATAAAAAATCAGAGTTGTGATTTCTCTTGACATGACCACTCCTCCAGTCGACTGAGCTGCAAATGAGTACCTGATACATGAGTTAGGGGAGATAAAGACAGTAAGGAAGGAAACTAGCCATTCCACCTAACACCTAATAGTTTAACTTACCTGAGCACAACTTTTCTGTCCATATTAACCAAGTTTAACTTTACTTGAGCACTAATTTTCTATTCATATTAAGAAAGTTTAACTTACCTGAGCACAACTTTTCTATTCATATTAAGAAAGTTAAACTTTACTTGAGCACTACTTTTCTATTAATATTAAGAAAGTTTAACTTTACTTGAGCACAACTTTTTTATTCATATTAATTTTTGTTTGCTTACTGTGTTAGAAATTAATTTTAACAAGTTTAAAAATTTCAACAAATTATTTTCTACAATTTCATGTAGATCAGCGACCTAGTAAGTAATTTCATGTTGCTGTCTTCATTATTTTCAATAGTACTTACAAAGAACACAGGTTTTTTGATGTTATAGTTCTACACAACAGATATGTTTTTACTGTTTTCATGGTGTTTCACTGTTTGTTTTATATATTCTTGAGAAAGACCTCATAACCCCTTAGTCTTAGTGATATTCCATCTGCTGTGTTCAAGTGAAACATCAAAAGCCCGTATTCTATATAAGTACTATTGTTGTTCCATTTCATAGCAGTATTATCTTATATTGATTGTCATTATTTTCACAGATTAATTAAGTAACTTTCATGTAACTTCTTTGTTGTCTGCTAGAAAACTTGTCCCCCCCCCCCCCCGTGGCTATATCTCCCAATAATGTCATTGTATAAAACTTTCCTCATTCATGCTAAATTAGTTCAGACAATTAGAAGGTGACAAACAGAACTTCAAGCCTGATAGATACTTTGTTCATCTGGAGCTTTCAAATACAGCAGCATTTATTAAGAAAACAGGACTTGCTGTGTAGACATGTCAAACTGCGAATGAGAAGAAGAAGAAGAAGAAGATATTCTAATGGGGATACAGTAGCAATTTTGGCAGAAGGTATGCAATTGTGTGGCATAGAAATAGTATTTACAGAGCAGTGGTACTTCCAGTAATGCTATAAACACGGACTATAAACATATGATACATGAGGAACCTTTTTATTGGAACCTTTTTAAAAAAATAGCAGGAGTTCGACAAGGATGCAAATCATCACCAGTGTTATTCAATATATTCGTGGTACACATCTTGCAAGAGACACTACAGATCCATCAATAAAACAAAAATCTCAATCGGTGACCATCCTCTGTGCAACTTGTGATTTGCAGATGACATTGATCTTATGGCAGGCGGTAAGAAACACTTTCAAGAACTTACTTCAAAACGTGAAAAAACTTGCAAAACCTATGGTGTGGAAATAAACATCTGACACTGATCATTCTATCCCTGATGCTGAAAGGCAACAAAGGGTTTAGCGAATAGATAAAATAAACATTGAGAAAACCAAAATAATGGCAGACATGACAGCATGACTCCTGTTAACATCTGGTTGAATGGACAGAAAGTAGAAGT
Organism: Meghimatium bilineatum; assembly: GCA_034231615.1. Taxonomy (NCBI): domain Eukaryota; kingdom Metazoa; phylum Mollusca; class Gastropoda; order Stylommatophora; family Philomycidae; genus Meghimatium; species Meghimatium bilineatum. The sequence goes on from CM067301.1 coordinate 12,014,429, forward strand.
TGATACCTTTACATGTTTAGGATCTTGTATGAGCAGCGATGGTAACACTACCACAGAAATAAAGACTAGACATGAAATAACCTTGACTGAAATTTCCAGATTAAATACTATATGGGAGAGGAGAATAAGTACAGCAGTGAAGATAAACTAATAATATCTATTCTTTTGTAGGGATGTGAGAGTTGGACAATTACAGCGGAAATGGAGAGGAGAATACAGGCTTTTGAAAACAAATGCTATAGACGAATATGACATATCCATTTTACTGAACATAAAACCAACATATACCTGAGAAGAAAAATAAATACTCTTGCAGGCCAACAAGAATATATCATGGCAGGGGTGAAGCGCCACAAACTTGTGTGGTTTGGCCACATGGTGAGGCAAAATTCTCTTTCCAAAAATATATTGCAGAAAATAGTTGAGGGTAGAAGAAGAAGAGGAGGTCAGAGGAAAGTATGAATTGATAATATTAAAGACTGGACACGATTAAGATTCTCCACACTCAAACAAAGAACTGATAACAGAGAGGCATGGTAAAAATTTTCTGTTGATGTTTCCAGTGATACCTCTATAACCCTGAAGGGTTATGAGTTTGATGATGATAATGATGATACATGAGGAAGCCTGATCACTTCTATACAATTTGTTCTAGAAAAGTGACGAATATCAGATGGCACGACAAGATTCCAGATACCATTGTCCTCGACAAAACTGATATGCCTAGCATTGACACTATCCTGATGCAATCACAAATATGATGGACACATCATGTAGTATCTATGTTAGATCACCATCACCGCCCGTGTGTTGCGGGTCCCGATAGGGGAGCAAAGAATAGCAACACTGTTTACCTTCCACGCATGTCGTAAAAGGCGACTAAGGAGGTTATGGGATGGAATTGGCTGTCCCATCCCATATAGGGTCAATGTGACCCAAGGCCATGCTGAAGTCGGATGTGTCAGGCCGAAAGGTGCAGATATCGCAGCAATGCTGTAAACCATGACACAACACAATCCGTTCTCCGGACTACATCCTGCTAACCTGCAGGAGTTTGAGAACGAACATAGAAGAAGAAGAAGAAGATCATCATCTACCAAAGACTTGCAGAAGGGCATGAGTTCTGAAGGTTGCTAAAAGAATCACTACAAGAACATCACTGAAAGTCTTTGGTATAAACCATGATACATGGGAAGATGCTTCATGAAACAGAGCTACATGGCACTCTGCAATAAGAAACGGTGAAAAATAGAAAAAAATGTAGCAGTCCAACAGTGGAAACTGGAGGAAAGACAGTCATCAACAGTTAGGAGACACAGGCATTTCAAACACAGTATAAAGTGTTCATACCATTCCTAATCTGTACAAATACCTTTGGGGAAAGCATAGGCTTATTAGCCATCTATGAAATCAAAGACAAGGACGTAATTCAAACTTAATTTACAAAAGTGGATGTATCAAATGGTCATCATAACTTTTGATGGATTCACAACAATGAAGATATCACTTGCGGAGTTAGTAAATGCTCTGTCTTTCATTGCTGGCAGTGTTGCTAACTGGACTGACTAGTTCAGTCATAATCATTTATTGTTATAGTAATTTCTCAAAGTTTTCTACTTAGCATTTGCTGTGTTGGAAGTTTTTGTGCTTGGTCTATATTCCACAGTGGTGATAAGAACAAAACATACTCAAATTTGTTCACTTTTATTGGGGATGTCATTGAGACAGTAATGTTTTGTTTTTCTGCTGGTGATGTTACAACTGAGCTGACAGAATTCTAAGTTGTGTATGTCACCTTCTTATTTTTACAATAATTCATTGAAGTTTCTTTTTTTTAGTGAAATTTAATTGAGTCAGTTTCTGCAATGTCTATTTTAGATATTTATAATTTTTTTTTAAAGTGAGAACAACAATTTAAAAAATCAACTTGAATAGAATTAGTGTTTCTTCATTTGAGGTCTTTTCATTGCTGCTTAGCTGATTCACTGTGTAATGTTTTGTAGATATTTCTCACATGGTCTATTGTAGATGATTTTTCTTATCTATTGTAGAGATGTCTTGTATTATCTATTGTATAAATGTCTTGCATGACCCATTATACAAATGTCTTATAATATCTATTGTAAAGATGTCTTGTATTATCTATTGTATAAATGCTTTGATTGGTCTATTACAGAGATACCTGTATTGTCCATTATACAGATGTATTGTATGTCCTATTGTAGAGATGTCTTGTATAATCTGTTTTAGATATGTCTTGCATGATCTGTTGTAGAGATATCCTATATAATCTACTGTATAGAGATGTCTGCCAGAAAGCAAACACAGTGACTTACTAACTTTCACCATTATTTCTTCATCCATTGATCAAGATGGAAATTAAAAAACAAATAATATCTACAATTTTTTTACCAACACTGTGCTACCAATGTCAAACATGGTCTTTAACAGCTTCGCAGCAAAGAAAAATCGTCACATGTGAAATGAAGTGTCTGAGAAAAACTGCAATGGTTACCAAACTAGATAAAATAAGAAATAAGAAATGAAGAAATTAGGAAAAGAGTTGGTATAATATCATGTATCGAACATATTGAAAGACAGCAAGTAAAATGGTTCGTTTACCTTATGAGAATGAAGCCAAACCAAATACCAATAAGAGCATATAATACAAGAATATCTGGGCGTAAGGCCATAGGTGGACCAAGAAAACGGTGGATAGAAAACATCAAGATAACCTTGAACAAACATGGACTAAATGCAACCTCGGCGACACATCTGGCATTGAAACGACAGCTTAAGCTACCACCCCTACGCTTAACGGCAAGTGTGAATGCGATCAACAATCATTCACCTAGGGAAAGACAACAGACAATAGAGATGTCTTATATAATCTACTGATTAATCTACTGGGAAATTGACCGCAGGAAACCTCCACCCTTCACATTTTTACAGATTTGGATACAATGGTCAACATCTTATTAACCATTAGGAGTTTGAGAATGAGCAGATTGAAAAAAAAAGAAGTACAATTGTTGGATATCAGATTTGAACAATAATATACAGAGCCTGACCTCAATGATACTCATTCACATGAAGGGCAAGTTGAAATACAAAGCTTTTACAGAGGTGTGGTATCACATATATGGAAAATTTTCATTTATACATACTTGTAATATATTTGAGAAAAAAAACAACATGTAGGCTTACAGAAGATAATAACAGTAAAAATAAACCTTGTAAAAACCCCCCCAAAAAATACTTTCAGTGTGGATACATTTATTAATTCAAAAAGGTTATAATGATACACTAAACATTTTTACGGTTCTTATTTGGAACGAGTACCCCCCACCCCGATGTGATTATTTCCCATGGCAGTGTTTTTCAGTTTATGTTTATACTTTATTAATTTTAATATAAATTTATTTAGGGTTAGGGTTAATTATGTAAAACAAAACCTCTCCTAACCCAAACCCTAAGCCTAACCTTACAAAAATTAATACAGTTAGTTAAATTAATAATTGATGAATAACAATTGGCAAACATTGCCAAATGGAAATAATCAAATTAATAATCACAGTGAGGAAAGGGGGGGGGGTGCGCATTCCGAAAAAGAACCGTATGTAAATTATTCTCATGTAAGATAACCACATCATGTATAATAATAGTCATGAGGAGTTTTCTGATGACTGAAACAGTAAAATAAAATGTAAGAAAATGTACAGATATTTTTATTAAAGATTTACTCTCCTCTGCTTCTACATAAAATCTCTGAGAAAGGTGTTTTTTTTAAATCTCTTCTTAATTTAAAAATCAAAAGATGAAGCAGATTGAATATTTAGAGTGACATGAGATTGGCATTAACTTAAGCTCAACCACAAATTTGTGTGTTAAAAAGTTATAATTTCATTCTTCACATTAATTAAGTATGATGTAAGTATATTAATTTATTCTTTACTGAAGAGTATATTTTTGGTGTTTTATTTTACCGCATTAAAAGACCTTTTTTAAATGTACCGAGGTCATAGGTCGCATTCTTTGTATAAAATGAGTTGCAGGTCACATTACTTTTTAAAAATGGGATCCGCGACTCACGAACTATTGTGAATCTATGATATATTAACTATAACATTCTAACAATTACTTTGAGATGTCTCCTGCTCAGAGATCATAGAAAATATATTTGTAGATAGGAAGTACCATGAGACTGGCTTCCACAGAAAGAATGCCTGACTAATATAGGCATGTCATCTACATGGTTGTTACTATTGCATGGCGGTAGTTCAGGTGGGTCACTGCTGATATATTGCATGGCGGTAGTTCAGGTGGGTCACTGCTGATATATTGCATGGCAGTAGTTCAGGTGGGTCACTGCTGATATATTGCATGGCGGTAGTTCAGGTGGGTCACTGCTGATATATTGCATGGCGGTAGTTCAGGTGGGTCACTGCTGATATGTTGCATGGCGGTAGTTCAGGTGGGTCACTGCTGATATATTGCATGGCGGTAGTTCAGGTGGGTCACTGCTGATATATTGCATGGCAGTAGTTCAGGTGGGTCACTGCTGATATGTTGCATGGCGGTAGTTCAGGTGGGTCACTGCTGATATATTGCATTGCGGTAGTTCAGGTTGGTCACTGCTGATATGTTGCATGGCGGTAGTTCAGGTGGGTCACTACTGATATATTGCATGGCGGTAGTTCAGGTGGGTCACTGCTGATATGTTGCATGGCGGTAGTTCAGGTGGGTCACTGCTGATATGTAGGCCTATACAGATCATTCCTTAGAATACATCTACAACAATTCAATTCCATCAGTATGCAACTTTTCATGTGTGTAAATTATCAAACAACAACAAATTGTGTGCACAATGTTATAGTATTGTTGTAAGGGATACAACATGAAATACAGTTGGAAAGGTTATGATGTACGGCAGGTTGACCAGTTTGCATATTCATAATTTTTCTAAGAATCCTGTTATTATTGACTTGGAGGCTTGATGTTCTGCTCCACTACAGAAGTCATTATTGACTTGGAGGCTTGATGTTCTGCTCCACTACTACAGTCATTATTGACTTGGAGGCTTGATGTTCTGCTCCACTACAGAAGTCATTATTGACTTGGAGGCTTGATGTTCTGCTCCACTACTACAGTCATTAGTGACTTGGAGGCTTGATGTTCTCCACTACAGAAGTCATCATTGACTTGGAGGCTTGATGTTCTGCTCCACTACTACAGTCATTATTGACTTGGAGGCTTGATGTTCTGCTCCACTACAGAAGTCATTATTGACTTGGAGGCTTGGTGTTCCCACTGTTACAGTCATTAGTGACTTGGAGGCTTGATGTTCTGCTCCACTACTACAGTCATCATTGACTTGGAGGCTTGATGTTCTGCTCCACTACTACAGTCATTAGTGACTTGGAGGCTTAGTGTTCGTCACTGCTACAGTAATTATTGACTTGGAGGCTTGGTGTTCTCCTCCACTGCTACAATCATTATTGATGTGAGGATGATTTTTAGCTCACGTTCACTACTCCCATCCTTATTGATGTAAGGTTGATTTTAGCTCCCTTTTATTACTCCAGTAATTATTGATGTGAGGATTATTTTAGCTCACCTTCATCACTCCAGTCATTTTTGATGATATTTTTGGTTTTATCTCTCCTTTGTTGCATCACTTATCATTATATTGAAGGTATAACATTACAGATAACATTATATTAAAGGTATAACATTACAGATAACTTATATATCACACTATTGATATACAATGTGTTGTTGTAGAACTGACTAACATGTAACAGTGAATGAAGTAACACATGTCTATCCCAACTTCCTTTCACTAAAAATTCTGCATGCAATACCCATGTGAGCATATCTTCTCTCAGAATAATTAAGTTTAATATGAAATTCTATAACTACAGACAATGTATCTACAGAAGAATTATATGTATCAAATACTTCTCAGAATTATGTTCTTTCAGAACTAATGACAGAGGATTTCAACACTGGAGAGTTGTCTGCCCGTATGGATGAGTTTGTTGAGAAAAATGAAATATCACAGGTTCAAGTTAAGGAGAAGAATGATTCAATGTTGCCTCCTTTTCCAGAATTACGGTACTTGAACTTGGCTGATAATAAGGTATGAATCATTTATCTATGTTATTATAAATTTGAATCCTTTGGGATTTATGACTTACTTTATATAAATATCACAGATATAGACATGTTTCAAGTGAACGAAAGAAAAAGAAGAAAAAATACAAATATTATTATGATAAATTAACATAATTATTTTTCCTGCTCGTTCTTAACTCTTTCAGGATCTCTCTTAGGATCTCTCTTGTAGCATGATTTTCCTACTAGATTTCAAGCAAGACCAGAGATTAGAAATGTGTTGTGTTGTCGTTTTATTTGTGCCAATGGCTTGACCTATCCGACTTCTGCATTATTAACTAATACGTTCTATATGTTTACCACTTCAACTGAGAGGTGGACATCTGTAACCATATCACTAGAAGTAGGCCAGTCGTATGAGAGAACTGACACACTGGTCGTTATGCTCAAAGCTGACCACATTTTTTGCTGCTGTATCACTATCAATGTGGCCATAGACGCCCACTTAACCACATGTGGTAATAGAAGTGTGAGATAATTTATATTAATTTATATGGTAAATTAACTTGCCAGCAATGAAAGAATAATAATGATCATAATGAATTTAACTCATTTAGCTCCTGTGTCATTAGCTCCTGTGTCATTAGCTCCTGTGTCATTAGCTCCTGTGTCATTAAGCTCCTGTGTCATTAAGCTCCTGTGTCATTAGCTCCTGTGTCATTAGCTCCTGTGTCATTAGCTCCTGTGTCATTAGCTCCTGTGTCATTAGCTCCTGTGTCATTAAGCTCCTGTGTCATTAAGCTCCTGTGTCATTAGCTCCTGTGTCATTAAGCTCCTGTGTCATTAAGCTCCTGTGTCATTAGCTCCTGTGTCATTAGCTCCTGTGTCATTAGCTCCTGTGTCATTAAGCTCCTGTGTCATTAAGCTCCTGTGTCATTAGCTCCTGTGTCATTAGCTCCTGTGTCATTAAGCTCCTGTGTCATTAGCTCCTGTGTCATTAGCTCCTGTGTCATTAGCTCCTGTGTCATTAGCTCCTGTGTCATTAAGCTCCTGTGTCATTAGCTCCTGTGTCATTAGCTCCTGTGTCATTAGCTCCTGTGTCATTAGCTCCTGTGTCATTAGCTCCTGTGTCATTAGCTCCTGTGTCATTAGCTCCTGTGTCATTAAGCTCCTGTGAATGAGTTTACTCAGTACTCTAACAGCAGTAAAGATAGAATTAACCCGTTGTTTTGTTAATCTACCCCCTCATTTCTAAAAATGGTTTCACTCTGAAATTGCTGAGCACTAGTACACATCAACCATACCATCTATGCGGAATATATTTTCTGGTGTCAATAAATAGCCAATACCATGAAGGCTCTCTTACTTTTGTAGGACAAGAGAAGGATTCAGCAGAGGAAGAAAGTTATTAGAGAAAGAATTTAACACAGCTGGGATCTGTTACAGAGAGAAATGTAGCAGCTAAAGTAGTTATGTGTGTTGTAAGTAATCAATAGATAAATAAGTAGCTTCTGAGAAGGATTTAAAGGACAAATATGTGTGTGAAAGATGAAAAATTATTGGAAGATGATTTTAAAAACATTGGGAGATGATTTCAAAAACATGGACAGAAAGGAAATAAATAAATATTAGGGGAAACGTGTTCAAGTATGTTTAGAACAGAGCTAAAAATCCTACACACTATTAATAGACAAAAATAGTAATATATAAAGAGATGCCAAAGTTGGAAGAAATTATAAGTGTTAAATAAGATCAAGAGAATACTTCGTTTCAAGGATGAAAACATAAACTACACAAACCCTACAAATAGTGTGTGTGTATGTGGAAAGTCACATGAGGACAAAGACAGAGCAAGAGGCTACCAATAAACAATGTAGAGAATTGGGGGGGGGGGTTTGAATGGGTAGAGGGGCAGTAGTTAACAGTATTTGGAATAGAGGCTGGATATACCAAAAACAATGGTGGTGTAGTAGTAGTAAAAGCAGCAGCAGCAGTAGTAACCATAGTAATAGTATTAGTAGTAGAAGCAGCAACAGTAACTGCAGTAGTAATAGTAGTAGAAACAGCAGCAGTAGTAACCATAGTAATAGTAGTAGTAGAAGCAGCAGCATCTGTCTATCTATTATGTAAACCCTTGTTACCTTTCAGCGTCAAGGGTAGAAGAGTTTTCTGGAAATATCCCTCTTGTGTGCTGAGTATATTGTAGAATTTTTTGTCTCTTTTATCTCGGTTGATCATTGTTTTCATGGCTAACCTCTAGGTCTGCCATCCTGTATCTGTGTAGCATAGCTTTTTGTGGTATGCTTTCTGATTGTAGTCTGCTGATGTGTGCAAACCATTACATCTATTGTCTCTTAATATGTTCCAAGATTGGGTTGGTACCTGTTTTTTGTCTAATATCCTAATTCCTCATTTGGTTTCTCAATGATCTCCCTAGGATTCTGCGCAAAATATAACGGCATGTCATCTACTAAGGTTTTCTGTTGCATGGGTTGTTTGTCTAGTGGGCCATTGGTGCAGCAGCATCAGTAGCTATAGTAATAGTAGTAGAAGTAGCAGTGGTAGCTATAGTAATAGTAGTAGAAGTAGCAGCTATGGTAGCTATAGTAATAGTAGTAGAAGTAGCTGTGGTAGCTATAGTAATAGTAGTAGAAGTAGCAGCTATGGTAGCTATAGTAATAGTAGTAGAAGTCGCAGCTGTGGTAGCTATAGTAATAGTAGTAGAAGTAGCAGCTGTGGTAGCTATAGTAATAGTAGTAGAAGTAGCTATAGTAGTAACTATGTTTATTTGTTTGAGAACCCCAGGAATTTCAAGCTATTAGCTCTTACTTCCTATGTGCTGTGGGGTGGTTTTTCTGAGTTTTCTTTCATACCCAGGAGATTTCAGCTTTCAGCTTAGTGCAATGCCTATTGATGGAGACTTCTACTATAATTGTATAGATGATATGCTACACAGCTTCCATAAGAGAGCCTCAACATAACGGCATGTCATCTACTAAGGTTTTCTTTTGCATGGGTTGTATGTCTAGTGGGCCATTGATGAGACCCACAGATGCAGCTGCATGTGTACAATAGTATCTATAGTAATAGTAGTAGTAGAAACATCAGCAGCAATAGTAGCTCTAGTAATAGTAGTAGTAAAAGCGGCAGCAGTAACTTTAGTAATAGTAATAGTATCAGTGTGGTTGCATATATAAATTACTTATTGTTTTTTCTGTCTAGATTTATGAGGAAGATGGACTGTTAGCCGTAGCTGCTTGGCCAATGCTGGAAGAAGTAGATGTCTTTAGGAACCCTCTGACAACAGAAAACAGGGGTGATCCTCCATTGCTGAAGAGGTTCTTGCAGCAGAGACTGGGTATAAAGCTAAACAGGTAAAGTTGGTTGTGAAGAATGGGTTGCAACAGACATTGATATTCAATTATTGTTACATTTTTGTAGGCATCACTAATTCTTCCAACTGCATCACCAGTACAATGAAGACATTCAACTTTCAAGCAATGAGATAGACATTGAGGTCTCGGTGAAGAGCAATTCGGTTTTAGAAAAAACATAAGAACCAGAGAAGCTATACCTTGTATCAGACTGTTGATAGATAAATATATAGAAGTCCAAAAAAGTTTCTGTATTTGCTTCATAGACTACAGCAAGGCCTTTGACAGAGTCCAACACAAAAATTAATCAAATGTCTTTAAGAAATAGGCATAGATGGAAAAGACATCAGGCTGATTAGAAATATATATTGGGAACAAACTGCTTCAATAAGGTGTGAAAACAGCTACTCTCCATACATAGAAATAAGAAGAGGGGTAAGACAAGGATGTATTTTATCACCCATTCTATTTAATATCTACACAGAGAATATCTTTAAAAATATAGAAGGAATGCCAGGACTCAAGATCAATGGAACAATAATAAATAACCTGAGATATGCAGATGACACTGTTCTTTTAACAGAAAGTGAACACGAGCTACAAAGACTAATAGACCAAGTTAATAAATCAAGAAAAGAATATGGACTGGATATAAACATCCAAAGAACAAAAACCATGATAATCAGCAAAGTCACAGAAGAACAGGTGCTAAACATAAACATACATGGAGAGAAACTACAACAAGTAGAACACTATAAATATCTTGGACACATAGTCACAAATGATGGCAGATGTGAAACAGAAGTTAAAAGGAGAATAGGAATGGCTAAATGTACTTTCAATGACATGAGGAAAATATTAACATCTAAACAAATTACAAACAAGTTAAAAATTAGAATTATAGAATGCTACATCTATTCTATATTAATATATGGCTCAGAAACATGGACACTAAACAAACAATTAGAAGACAGAATTGATGTTTTTGAGAAGTGGATATATAGAAGAATGAGGAGAACATCATGGGAAGAGAAAAAAACAAATTTAGAGGTTCTAATAACACTTAATATGAAGAAAAATTTATTAAGGGAAATAAAGATCAGGCAAATAAAATATTTTGGACACATTAAAAGACATGACACCTTGTTGAAGACCTTACTTGCAGGTAAAGTTGATGGGAAGCGAGCAAGAGCTAGACAGAGATACAAGTGGGAGAGTAACATGACAAGATGGACAGGTTACAGTCTAAAAGAGTGCACCACCAAAATAAGATACAGGGGAAGTTGGAGGTCTGTTGCAGTCAACCTTCATTGCAGAGATGGCACTATAAATAAACCACCATCATCATCAAGTGCTGTCTCCACAATGAAAGGTGGCTTTAACAGATCTCCTACATCCACTGTCTCTTATGGTATGAATATGATTTTCAACAGCACATGTGCTTAGAGGATGGTGAGACATTAAGAGAAATATAGTCGCCTACTGCATCAGATTTAATTTCCAGTCAATTTGATGTGCCTTTGTCACTGATTTTTTTAATGGGGTAAAATGAGAGAGTAAAGTCAATGTCAAACTCCTCCTCACTTAAATACAAAATTTCAAAAAATAAATCATATTCCTATCCATGAAAAATCAGTAGAATGGGAAAAGATTTTCATACTCACTTGCAGGGGAAGATTATGCATGGGAAGATTATGCATGGGAAGATTATGCATGAATCAGTTACATGGTACTCTGCAATTAAAAACAGGTGAAGCATCTTGTATAAAACTAGAAATTCAACAGTTAAACAGTGGAGACTTGCTAGAAAAAACACAAACAGATTAAACACCATCTAAAGTGATTATACTATGCCTCAACTGCCAAGGTTATTTGGAGTCAGCATAGTCATCTTTGAATGCATGATCAGGGACGTGTGTCATGTGACGTATTCCTTCCAGAACGTTGTCTTCCCAATGAACTCTCTGAACCTCTCTCTGTCTTGGGCGATGTGGCTTGCATTTTCTAGCGATGTATTCATATTATCTTTAATGTCGTCAGTCCATCGTCTTCTTGGTCTGCCCCTTCTCCTCTTCCCACGTACTCTTCCCTCCATTATTTGTCTTTCTAAACAGTTATGTCTCTTTATATGACCAAACAGGCGTAGTTTTCTTTTTGTTATTGTGTTTAGTAACCAACACTCTGGAATATTCAGTGTGTTTATAATATCTGAGTTTCTGATTTTATCCTTCCATGATATTCTAAGTATCTTTCTGTAGCATTTCAGCTCGAAGGCGTTGATCTTCTTTGCCGCTGTTTTACTTAGAGTCCATGTTTCACAGCCGTATGTTGCAACCGGAAAAATAAAAGTTCGTAACATCAGCACTTTCGTTTCTATTTTGTTGTTTTTCCATATGTTTTTCAGCCGTGTTATTTTGCAATATGCCATTGCCAATCTCTTCCTTATTTCTGCCATGCAGTCTCCTGCACCGTTGATGTTTGCTCCTAAGTATTCAAATTTATCCACACATTCTATCTCGGTATTGTCTATTCTGATTTTTGGTTGTTGTGTTGTTATATCTGTTGACATGATTTTTGTTTTCTGTGTGTTTAAATACAAATTTTGTGCTTCGCTATATTTCTTTGTGCTCTTGATTAGTTGTTCCAATCCCTTTATATCGTGGACACATGATCAGGGACATATAACTGAATTTTTAAATTTGAACATAACAAGTAGTCATCGTCACTTGTGTTGAACAAACATTATAAAGCACTGAAATGTCAACTTTATAAATCACCCATCACTCACATCACAGGATCACCTGTGTGTTGCCAGGTCTGAAAGGGAAACTGAATAGTGACACCTGCTCAGCATAATTTGTGACTATGGAGATTTGGGTGGTGAGGTGGAGTTGGTTGTTCCATTCCATAGAGATAAAAGTGACTCATAAGACATGTTGAGGTCCGATTATCAAGCCAAAGTCTGCAGATATTGCAACCAAACTGTAAACCATGACACACCATGTTCTGTCACTCTTTGTTCTCTGGACTACATCCCAATAATCTGTAGGAGTTTGAGAATGAATTCAGATGAAGATGAAGAAATATCAGCATACATCACTCTTAAATAATAAAACATCACATAAATCATCACTCTGATCTAAAACATCACATAAATCATCACTCTGAACTAAAACATCACATAAATCATCACTCTGAACTAAAACATCACATAAGTCATAACTCTGAAATAAAACATAACATAAAATTAGTAGAGTATCCTATTCAAGACGTAGCCATCAACCCAGCATTTTTTGGCTCTAGTGATTTTCTAGGCAATATAAATACTTTTAGTAGTTTGCCATTGCTTTCTGTACGGCCTAGATACACAATTGTCTGTGGTGGAGATCGAACTCGGTACTTCAATATCACATAAGCCATCATTAAATCGTAGTCCTGCACTATAAATAAACCACCATCATCATCAAGGGCTAGATCACTCTGCTAGACTCAACCTGCCTATCTCGAGATGTTTACCACTTGTATCTCTGCCTACCTGTTGCTCGCCTCACCTAACTCTAACCATCAAGTACGGTCTTCAAAAATGTGTCATGTCTTTTAATATGTCCAAAATACTTTGCTTGATCTTTATTTCCTTTAATAATTCTTCTTTCATACAAACCTCTTTGTTTTCTTCTCTTTTCATGAAGTAGACTAAACCATAAGTGAAATATAAAAGATATGAGAAAGCCATTACTCAACTATAGAGCCTACATTAAAAACCAGTAATCACTCATTTGTAAACAATGAAGCACCATGTATGAACCATCTCCCAACTATGTGTAAACCATCTCCCAACTATGTGTAAACCATCTCCCAACTATGTGTAAACCATCTCCCAACTATGTGTAAACCATCTCCCAACTATGTGTAAACCATCTCCCAACTATGTGTAAACCATCTCCCAACTATGTGTAAACCATCTCCCAACTATGTGTAAACCATCTCCCAACTATGTGTAAACCATCTCCCAACTATGTGTAAACCATCTCCCAACTATGTGTGAACCATCTCCCAACTATGTGTGAACCATCTCCCAACTATGTGTAAACCATCTCCCAACTATGTGTAAACCATCTCCCAACTATGTGTGAACCATCTCCCAACTATGTGTAAACCATCTCCCAACTATGTGTAAACCATCTCCCAACTATGTGTAAACCATCTCCCAACTATGTGTAAACCATCTCCCAACTATGTGTAAACCATCTCCCAACTATGTGTAAACCATCTCCCAACTATGTGTAAACCATCTCCCAACTATGTGTAAACCATCTCCCAACTATGTGTAAACCATCTCCCAACTATGTGTAAACCATCTCCCAACTATGTGTAAACCATCTCCCAACTATGTGTAAACCATCTCCCAACTATGTGTAAACCATCTCCCAACTATGTGTAAACCATCTCCCAACTATGTGTAAACCATCTCCCAACTATGTGTAAACCATCTCCCAACTATGTGTAAACCATCTCCCAACTATGTGTAAACCATCTCCCAATCATGTGTGAATCATAATACAACACTTTTTATCAGCCATAATTTCTGTCTCTGTCACCAGATTTGAACCACCAGAAAACTCCCTTGGCTTTGTGAAGAAAGGAAAAGCAGAGATTCGTCCCAAGTACATAAAGGTGTGTTGCTGATAATCTCTGTCACAATGCTTCTGCCTCACTGAATCTTTCATATTCTACAATCTGAACTGATTCACTCTGTGGTGCCAGTCAGCAAGTGTGATTATTTTCCTAAACTGTCACGAAACCAACTAATCAGCATTCTGGATAATCTATACACCTATATTGGAAAGTAAAACAAAGCCACAGGAATGATTTATGTAATATATTTGGTGCTTGTTTCTAGTCGACAAACTACAAGAACCATCAGTGTGCATACTCTGAGATGTGAAATTATTCTCCCAGATTCATAAGAATCACTAATTTCAATAGGAAAGCGATAACATTGTAATGATTTGGACATGTATGTTTACATTATTCCCTAACAAAATCAGTATTGTAGGTTACATTTGAAAATGAAAGAAGCAAAGCAGTTCTAAGAAAATCATGACAGACAGTATTACATACTAGACAGGTTCAAGATTTTGTCCAGACTCGTCTGCATCACTGAGTATAAAAATCGTTAGAGGACTCTGTGAGTTGATGCATATAATTTAGTACCCCTATGACCATGATGGGTTATGGGTTTATGTATGGGTGGAATGGACATCATGAGAAATCTGTGGAGAAATAAGTTTCTGTGAATCAGTCTAATGATCAAATAAGAGTTTATTAAATTCTTGAACCATAGACAACCTGCAACAGAACTCATTTAAATTGTTTCTTAGCAATTTCTAGAGATTTTCTCAAAAGTGTGACCACATTCTTTTACATCAGATTCTAGGCCAATATCTTAGATTTGGTGTTATTTTTTTATATGTTCCAATATTCTCTTGAATGAGTTTTTCTTAATTCAATTTGAGGGATGCAAAGGGTACTGCATTACTCTTGGCAGACCCAGGGTTAGCATAACCAAGATCTTAAAAGTACCTCCCTTTGGTGCTTCCTGGAAACAGAAAGACAGCCACTCTTGCTGTCGTTCTGGCCAACACGTTTAGGCTCATGTCCTTGGATGTGGAGGCTGTAGATGGAATGAGATTTTCCTGTAAAGAGACAAGCAATATCTCTGAGACCTCTACACCAACACACCCAGTAGCACTGTCAGCACACAGTGATGAAAGACATCTATGCATTGAATCTCATACAGCTGAAAATGCAGGAACATTGGAGGGGTGGTCAATGTCCGATATGGTAGATTCAGCTGAGACGTAGTGATCCTGAGTACACATTTAATCTGGAAAAGGCAACACACACTACAGTAAGACATACATTGCACTAAGCTGATGTCTTCTGTGTATGAAAGAAACCTTGGAGAAATCTCTCCATTGAACATAGAAAGCAAGAGCTAATCGCTTGTAATTCCTGGGGTTAAAAAACAACCAAACAATTCAGTTTGAAAAGAGGGCTGCAAGACTTCATATAGATCCATTTCAGGAATTCATCTTGTGCTCTATAAAGCTACAGATTTTCAAATGAAAATATCAGTTGTAAGAAATGACAGTAAAATAAATAACCATTTTAGTTATTTCTTTAGTGCCTTTTAGTTTCCTTTGGGTTAGATTGTATGGTTTCTAACACTTCATAATGACCATTTCACCTTCTCATTCTAAGACTTAGTACTGTGAGGCCTCTAATATATCAATAATAACCATTCCCCACCTAAGAATTCAAGACTTAGTGTGAGCTCTTTTACACTTTAATACTGACTATCTCACTATTGATTGTTGAAACCTTAAATCATTAAGGTTAAAACCCTTCAAATGTCTACAAAATTACATATGGTTCTTTCCTAGGAGAAGGGTCTACATTTGTAGTGAAACAAAATTAGTTTCCGAAAAAAAAGGGTCCCACTATGAAAAAGGGAGAATAAAATTGTGTTTTTCATGATTTTATTCATTGTTTCCCTGGTGTTAAATACTAAACACCAACCCGGCATTTATTACTTGCTCCACTCAACTAAATCTGTTAATTATGCTTTTTAACAGTGCAGTTACAGGTAGTCCTTTCTTCAGGGGAATTAGAGAATAAAGTATGTCCCACACCATGTATATCTTTGCATCTGGGAACACTCCTTGCAACAGTAACAATGATTTTATTGCCCAAACAAAAGTTTAGCGCAGTTACGCCTGCCATTTTGTTACTAGGATTACAGCGGCTCAGTGATGTTGCAAATTACTAAAAATTTAGGATTGTGCACATTTCTGAAAAAGTGTGAAATGTAGATTCTTCTCCTAGGAAAGCACCTATAATATATATAACCCTTATTTTATAACTGTTCTATTTTAGTTTTGTTAAATTATTCTTGTTTTTTTTTTTACATAGTGTTCCTCAGATAATGCAATCAAATTCGAACACATTGTTTGATAATTTATTTTTGTTGTCTGTGTTTGTCAGATAACAGACAATGTTTCAAAAATTCCAAAGATTTCATTGGAAGAGAAAATGATGCTACAACTTCCTACACCACTAGAGCACAATGCAATAGAACATCAAACACCTTTATTTTTCAAGGATATGCAGAAAGGTTTCTATTTGTGATGTAAAATTTACATTTTGTACTGCTTGAACTGATGATAAAGAATAGGGCATATACTTGTTATTATTCAATTTAAACAACTAATATGTGAAATATTAGTAAAATTGTGTATTATATGACAGATGTAAATCCATGTATGTTGCGACAAAATTTATTACAAATTCTTTGATCCCAAAATTATCGTATATAAACTTATACAGTAAAATCCCATTATAACAACTTGGTCCAGACTAATGAAATATATGTAATAACAGAAATTCACTATAAAGAATACAAAGAATAAATATCATTGGAGATTTTTAAAGTATTGTTAAATAGGGAAATATGGCATAAAGGTATTAACAACAGAGGGATTACATTGTACTACAGTCTGTAGTCATGAAATTGAAATGAATCACCGTTAATTTCTGTATTATAATTTTATATAGTTAAATGTAATTCAAGGATGGAGTTGAGGGGTTCAAACTTCCCTCCTCAGAATTATAGAACAGTTATAATACTATGAAGCTAGTAAAAGATATGGTAAGCCCCCCCCCCTCTCTCCTTTTTCCTGTAGCAATTTTCCCCTCTTTTTAAAATATTCAACATCCACTTTCCTCCCAAAAGCAAAGTGGAAATATAATGGTTGACATCATATATACAACACCTTGTAATCTGGATGACTATAGCATCAAGTAAAGGAAGTCTTACCCCTCTTTTTATTTCTATGTATGGTGAGTAGCTGTTTTCACACCTTATTGATGCAGTTTGTTCCCAATATATATTTCTAATCAATCTGATGTCTTTCCCATCTATGCCTATTTCTTGAAGACATTTGATTAATTTTTCATGTTGGACTCTGTCAAGGGCCTTGGTGTAGTCTATGGATCAAATATATATATTTTTTTGGACTTCTATATATTTATCTATCACTAGCCAGATACTCAGTATAGCTTCTCTGGTTCCTTTGTTTTTCCTAAAACCGAATTGTTCTTCACCGACCTCCGTGTCTATCTTGTTTTTAATTGTTTCATGTATTATCTTGAGAAGTACTTTAGTTAAATGACTCATTAGACTTATTGTTCTATATTCTGTACAGTCCACAGCCTTGGGCTTCTTAGATAGTGGTATGAATATTGATGATGTTAGGTCTTTAGGTATATGGCCTGTTTCGTATATTTCATTGCAAAGTTCTGTGATAGTATCCACACCAAAATCATTTAGAGTTTTTATTATGTCTACTGTTATGTCGTCGGAGCTTGCAACCTTTCCACATTTTATTGATTTATTGCATGTTCTACTTCTGCTTTCAGTATTGTTGGTCCATCGTTGTTGTGTATTGTTGGTTTTTTCTTCCGTTGGTCATCAACAGTTCTGTCACATAATCTGCCCATCTTGTAAGTACTTCTGTTTTATCAAATATTATTTTTCCATTTTTATCTTTAATGGAGCCACCCCCAGAGAATGACGACCATGAACATTTGTTCATTAAGCGTGTGTTTATTACTTCAGTGGTGATGTCTTCATGCTCCTCATCTACTGGCATATGTGATACAGTTTGAACAAGTTTCCTTTGAACAAACCTCGTCGTATAATTTTTCCATGAATATAATGAGATTAATTGACCTATCATTACTTCCCTGTAATCTTATTTAATTGTGATTAGTACTGTTATTGTTGAAATAACCCTTTCAAGATCATATGTTTTTCCAGTGGTAACATATGGGTGCAAGACTTTAAACAAGACAATATCCAGAAGTATAAATTCATTTGAAATGAAGTGCTACAGAAAGATCCTATGAATATCATGGACAGAGAAAAAGAAGAACATGGAAATTTTGAAATTAAGTGAAGGGTGGCTCTAAATACCATCATAAGAAGAAAGCCACAGTATTTTGGACATTTAAAGGGACATAACATAGCTTTCAACTTATTTTGTCATAAATCTGTATTTTGAACAATTTATTTCCCTATTGAACATCAAAAAACATTTTTTGATACATGAGTGCGAGATAGAAATATCTGAATTAGTAATATTTACTGAAATTTAACATCAAATAACATTTTATTTTTAAATTTAATGTTTTTTTTACATTAAAAAAAATATTTTTTGTGGGGTCGAAATCTGTATCAATACAGAAATTCCGTACAAGTTGACATCTATGCATGATGGCATCAAAAGGCTGATTTTGGAGGGCAGAGTGCCGGGAAAGGAAAGAAGAGGAAGACCAAGAAGCTGATGGACCAGTGACATCGAAGAATTTATGAACTTGTTTCTAGCCAATGAACCTTGCTTGCCCAGAATAGAGAGGCATTCAGAGTATCAACGATGAAGACAACGTTCTGGAAAGAATATGTCACTTTATATAAATTGTTATTGATAACAGCCACAAGTTTATCAGACATTAACTATAAAGGGATTTATCCCTTTGTAATTTAATTATGAGCTATCCATGTTACTGGTAAAATAATTCTAAATAATACTGGGTGCCCAGAAACAACGCTACTAAAATATTATTAGCATTTTTTTACACATTGTCCCTGTTTAAGGGTATCCACATCTACGGTAGTCCATAAAACCCATTTGTTATTTGCAATGCTGATATCTTGTCCAGTAAACCACTGACCATTATTATTTGGATTCAAACTTTCTGATACAACTTTTGCTATTGCAGCTACCATTAGTAAGTCAGTGCTACCCCCGATACAAACTTCAGTCAAAGATAAATGTGATGAGACATCGACTGAAAAAGGCAACATGGAAATTGAGAATCTGCAAAGCAGTGAAGAGGAACAGGAGAAGACAAATAGTTTTGACAAAGACAATGCAGATTCTGTCTTCATGACACAGGTATTAATCACTTCACCAAAGAGGTATTTTTCATTTCACCAAGCAGGTATTTCTTACTCCACCAATCACCAAATATGTATTTTTCCTTTAACCAAGCAGGAATTTCTCACTTCACCAAGCAGGTATTTCTCACTTCACCAAACACATATTTCTCACTTCACCAAATGGGATCTCATATTTTCATGCAGATTCCACATTACCACATAGATGATTTTTTTATTTATTATCTAGGAATCAGCATCACAGCACTGGGGACATGCTTCAGATCACAGAATTTATCTTCAATGATACGGATGAGTGAGGAATAATCTTGTCCTGTCCATTCTTTTATGTAGTCTGTTCATGTTTTTATTTGGCCTAATCTGCTTCTTCCACCTTCGATGGTTCCCTGCAGTATTATTTTTGACATGAAATAATGTCTGAATACATGTCCAAACCATGCTAGTTTTCCTCATTTCAATATATTATTTCAATATATTACTATATATTAGTTTTATATATTAAATTGTATTGCAATGTATTATATATATATATATATATATATACACTGAACTTAACTGATTCCACCTGAAAATACTCAATTGAGTCTGAAACTGTTATGTTTTGTTTTGAGACAGAAGATTCTCCATTGAGTCTTGTAGTTTCAGACAGTATGTTCTTTTCAGTATTTATATCATCACAAAGATAATTCTTATCAAAAGTGTAATAAGTCCACATTATTTTTGGTATGATTCTGATGTGTTGTGATATTTTTGTAAGTTATAGATAAGTATTGAACATGGTGGCATGTGACACCATTTTTCCTTATATTCTATGTATATATATATTTTCTAGCACACTTATTTTCATGAAAGTATAACTATTTTATTAACTTTGGTCGCATTTATAGTTGAAATCCAACCTGACAATTACTGGCAACATATCTGAACCCTTGCATTGCTGATTTTCATAATTTTGTAAGAAAAATCTGTCGATTGAAACTGTAGATCTAAAAATATTAACATGACATTGTAAGAGCACCTTCTCTGATTTTCTTTTAATAATAGACAATAATGAAGCACTATGCCTATATACTATACATTTTTATATTTGTAATTGGGTTATCTACAAAACTGATACAGTTTGAGTGAACGTTATTGATTCAAAAGTTTGGTAAGTTAAAATTTCATGTCCCAAAATTTTATATTTTTCATTTACAAATTTTATTTTTTTGTTAAAACAAATTTTTAAATATTAACATTACTTTATTTTCACAATGAATTTGTGATAACCACACTCTCTGTCAATTTCTTTTTCAAAATATATATTACATTATAATGTAAATATATTTAGAAGTACTAATGTTTGTTTCCGTGATGGATATACAAAAAAGAAATCTACAAATAATTAATCCCATCCAAATGCTAAAAATACTCCAGGTCGAATCAGTTAAACAGAAGTGATTAATAAGTGATTAATGGAAATAATGTTTATGATTAATTTACCTGAATAATACTGTTTTCTCTGCAGTGACATCATCAATGGAAACTAGTTCAGGATAACTACAATGAAATGTTTTACTTCTTGGGGACATTACTTCTATGTACCCACAAGTTTTAATATCTGGGAGCAAATATACAAATTTCTGGAGAATGTTCAGTCGAGATAAGAAGACATTACTTTGATAATATCAAGATCAAGAGGATAGAAGATGCTTCCAGTTCAAGATGGCATCTTGACAAGCCGTGTTTCACATTTCCGTGGATTCGTGACAATAGGGATTTTGTTTTTTTGGATTGGAACCCGTTGGGGTGGTCATTGTTAAAGCTGCTATGTCTCGATGTGCTGATGTGGTGTTTTGACAAAATTTTGTCTTAAAAGTGCTATGAAAAGTGATAATGAGAGGGATTAGAGGTGATGGGAGAAAGTTCTCCTTCTCTGGAAAGATCAAAAGAATGCTTAATCAGCAACCGACTGGGCCACTGAGCGTATGCACTTTTAGATGGCTGATAGAACAGCAAGCAGAACATATATGGGAATACCCCCCAGTGCTGTGACACTTGTTCCTAATCAATATTAGAAGAAGACTTGTATTTGCAGCACTATAAATTGTTATATAGTGCCGAGAAAGCTATGGCAAAATAGTAATAACGACACCAAAGTAACCCTTTTAAGATCATGTGTTTTTCCAGTGGCAACATATGGATGCTAGACTTGAACTTAAAACAAGACAATATCCACAAGAGTAAATTCATTTGAAATGAAGTGTTACAAAAAGATCCTACGAATATCATGGACAGAGAAAAAAAAGAACATTGAAGTTTTGAAACATAATCGCCTACGCCATTCGGCATGGCACTTGATTGACTGACATGAAAGAATTGTACACTTATAATGTTAAAAATATTTTTTACAATTATTTTGACAATATTATATTTCTCTATTTGTTTCAGATTAATGATTCAGATGAGAGTTCTTTCCCCATGAAAAATAAAGTTACTATCATAAACCACGAGCAGTCTGAGAAAAATCAGCCACCACAAGATGATAGTAGCAAATCTGTTGTGACGTTTGATGATCGTTACAAAGGATATGAGCTTCTTCTGAATATTGAAGCTTTAGACAATGAGCCAGAATTACCACCTGCTAGAGGTACATCTTCTTTGGTCACTCTCAGATGTCAATTTGTATATGTTAAGAGACAGCAATGATAAGTATAAATTTGTAAACATCCCCAAAGCCCATGTCCCATGTTTATTTACTTGTGTTTCCCATAAATATATTATCAAGAGTATCTTATGTGGTTAGGACAGCACACAAAAAAAAGAGATGCCATTCCTCGATATCCCTAGCGTTTCTTTCTGTACTGAGCTTTAGTTGTGTTTTTTTTACATTCATTCATAAACTCCCACTGATTTCTATTTTTGAAGGACAATAATCATACTAGATTTCCAGCAAAATGAAGTCCAGAGATGAAAATGCGTTGTGTCACCGTTTTATCTGCACCAATGGCTCGACACATACAACTTCAGTGGTTGTAACTAATACATTTAGTTTTTTTTAACTGCTTCCACTGAATGATGGACGTTTAACCATATCGCTAGTAGACCAGCCGTACGAGAGAACTGATTTCTGTACTGCATGCTTATCACAAACCTCAAAACTAGACACAATCTTGTTCAAACTTGCTTAACCTTTTTTCTGTTTTCTGTGCTGCTATCGACACAGTCACAGATGCCCACTACAATGTAGTCACAGATGCCCACTACAATGGTGTTTAATTTCATCTGGCTCCTTCTCTGCTATTGGTCTTCATGTAATTTTCAGAATATCTTGTTTCTGCACTCCCACAGGTATCCGTCTCAGAGCAGTTTTTGTACTTGATTTATTAATTGTTGTCCATTTGTTCTACATGCACAATCCAGTGCCCACATTGTTTTAAATGATGGCATTCTTAGCCATCTGATTACTTTATCTCCCCGATTTATGAGGTATCACATTCATTTTTTTTATGTACGGGGGGGATTCTCTTCAGAGCTTCTTTCATGCTTTGAAGACTCGAACACCCAGCAGTTTACAGTGCTGTGAGGAGAAGCTTCCTATTTAGAATGCCTGATGTGTGTATGTAGAAGATTGAAAACATGATAATGGAGTTTTTCTAGTCACTGGAAACACAGGAAAACATACACAAATAGTTGTTTCAACCAACAGGCCTTTATCAAGAATACAATATAACACTAATTAATAAAATATTAATACAGGCTAACATCAATTAGGTTATGTGATTGTGGACAGTATCATTCTTTACTCATATTGTAGGCCTGTATAATTTTTCCCTGTTGTGTTACAATTTGTGTTGCAATTGTTACCCATTATGTGCATGTAAGAAGGCATTTTCCACCATTTTTTATGCAGACATCTAAACACATCAAAACATATAATGATTTGGTGGTATCAATATTGGAAATGTATATATAGGCCTGTATGACTGCATGACTTCAATATAGTAATATCATCATCAGTTGCTGTGTTGACTGGATCTTGGGTCTCCACAATTTTATATTCTATTATTAGAATAATTGTTGACTCTTTGCCATGCCATGATGTCAGACTATCAAATAATTTCTCATGCTGTCATCCTAAATCTCTCTTGCCTGTTGTAGCTAAGTTCTCTAGACTTCCCTGTGTCATCCTCAATCTCTCTTATCTGTTGTAACTAAGTTCTCTAGACTGCCCTGTGTCATCCTAAATCTCTCTTGTCTGTTGTAACTAAGTTCTCTAGACTGCCCTGTGTCATCCTCAATCTCTCTTATCTGTTGTAACTAAGTTCTCTAGACTGCCCTGTGTCATCCTAAATCTCTCTTGTCTGTTGTAACTAAGTTCTCTAGAGTTCCCTGTGTCATCTTCAATCTCTCTTGTCTGTTGTGACTATGTTCTCTAGACTTCCTTGTCTCATGACATGTCCAAAAAAAAAGATTATTTATTTCTGATATTAAGTAACCCAATTTTGCTTTGGACTTTTTCATAAAACCTCCTCATTTCTTTTTTCTAGTTGAGCTTTTCATGGTACTCACATCATTCTTCTATAGAATTACTCTCTGTTGCCTCTAATTTTATACTATCTTGCTTATTTATTGTCAAATACTCACATCCATCTGTCAGAATTAGTGTCATCTAGCTCTGAAGTACTCTCTTCCTCACCTCTATTGATAAGGACATATTTCTTAGTATATTCTTTATTTTCAAGAATGGTGCCTTTGCCTGTCCTATTCTGTTTTTATTTATGTTGAATTTCTTTCATCTGATGCCATTATTGTTATTAAATATTTGAATTTGTGGACCTGTTTGAGTATTGAGTCATTCACTTTGTTTTTGCGTGCTGGGGATTTTTTTCCAAACAGTAATCACTTCTAGCTTATTATTCAAGAAAAAGCTTTTGTCTTTGCTTTCTATTACTATGTTGTACTTTGCTTTCTATTACTATGTTGTACTTTGCTTTCTATTACTATGTTGTACTTTGCTTTCTATTACTATGTTGTACTTTGCTTTCTATTACTATGTTGTACTTTGCTTTCTATTACTATGTTGTACTTTGCTTTCTACTACTATGTTGTACTTTGCTTTCTACTACTATGTTGTACTTTGCTTTCTATTACCATGTTGTACTTTGCTTTCTATTACTAAGTTGTCTTCTTCTTCTGCATTCGTTCTAAAACTCCTGCAGATTAGCAGGATGTAGTCCTGAGAACAGAATGCGTTGTGTCATGGTTTACAGCATTGCTGCTATATCTGCGCCTTTCGGCCTGACACATCCGACGTCAGCATGGCTTTGGATCACTGACCCTATATGGGATGGAACAGCCAACTCCATCCCATAACCTCCTTAGTCGCCTTTTACGACATGCGTGGAAGGTAAACAGTGTTGCTATTCTTTGCTCCCCTTTCGGACCTCGGCAACACACGGGCGGGACTACTATGTTGTACTTTGCTTTCTACTACTATGTTGTACTTTGCTTTCTACTACTATGTTGTACTTTGCTTTCTACTACTTTGTTGTACTTTGCTTTCTACTACTTTGTTGTACTTTGCTTTCTACTACTATGTTGATTAGTTCCTTGTAGACGTTTCTCACAGAACAATATAAATAGATGTACAATGGGAAGCCAAATCAAAACATTTATGAATGGAAGTATATGGGATAGTAAGAGACTTATTTATTGATTCTGTGTATTAAAATAACTACTGCTACCAGAATCAGATTTATACACAACGCTAGGATTTCATTATTATTTTTGTCTATTTATCTATAACCAATACTGGACATTTTGTATGTTTTCAGACATTCAGAGCAACATCAGAGCACTGAAGCACACTTTGAGTCACTTGCTGGTTTACAGGGATCCAACAGTAGAACTCAACAAAATTAAGAAAATTGTTCCAGAATATAGAAGAGTAAGTCCAAGTTTTAAAATGTTTAACTAAAAACAAACATTAAATAGCAGATTTACTAGTTAGCATTATATTTTTGATTCATATTAAATATTATTTTTGAGACTAGTTTAGTTTCTAGACTTACTTATTAAAATGAAGAGATGTTCATTGCTTGTGCATGTATCCCAGAGTTCAATATTAGCCATGGTCACTGCAAGTGGTTTCATGATATACCCTCTATTTGACGTATCATGAAATCAGATAATCCTGGAAGTGTTTGGCTAATAAACTTTGAAGTCATAGAACTTTGGCTGCAAAGACTATAACCTATTACTCATTAGGGTTGTAGGGATATCACATTGAGACATTTTATATAGACAGATCTTGAAGCATCCCTATCATCTGTCATTCTGAAGTTCAGAAACTTCATACCCTGTCTATTCCTGTATATTATCCAACCAAGTCTTCTTCTGACCACCATGTTTTCGTAGTCCTTTGGAACTTTGGCTATGAAGACTATAACTCATTTCTCATTAGTCATAGGGATGTCACATTGAGACATTTGGTGTAGAATGATCTTCAAGCATCCCTATCATCTGTCATCCTGAAGTTCAGAAACTTCATACCCTGTCAATTCCTTGATATTATTCAACGAAGTCTTCTTCTGTCCACCATGTTTTCTTCCCCCTTCAACAGTACCCTGAAGAACAACCTTTGAAATTGAAGTATATCTTGACATATGCTCATACCACCTGAGTTTACAAAGAATCATGACCATCAATAGTGGATCTTGTTACTCGCTAATTAATTAATTTTATCATGCACAAACACATTGGTCGTATGTTCACAATTAATTCCGTGGACGTTTCTTAATATGGTGGTGACCTACTCCTCTCCAAAACTCCTACAATGTAATGACCACAGAAAAAAAAAAATATGCCATTTTACAGAAAGTTAAGACTATAGATGGATTCAGATTTGATCACTGCCTATAAGCTAGCACATGCCTTGAAACTATCATAGTACATTGCCTCAAACAGCATCAGGTTGAAAAGTCTTTATGACAAATTTCATTATCAACTAATAATTAAATAAGTCATACATTGCTCATAAAATGATGATGACAACAGTTTCAGACTTGTGGTATTGCTTCTCTCTGGCATATGTGTACTTATTTAGAACACAGTTTTTTTAGTTTTACTTGATGACAACTGGCAGTCTATTACTAAGAAGCTAAAGGGTGTAAACATGAAAAAGTACAAATATTAATATACAGGACATTTTCACCTTTTCGAACCGCTAGGTCTTTATCAAGAATACACAAAACAGTGAAAAAAACCAGTTAAAAACAATGTTACCATCACAGAGGCACTAGAACGTAGACATGTAAACAATACAAAGTTAAAGGGAACAGTGATGTATATGTAAACATCTAGTCATGGAACTGGGTTCTGTTGAAAAGCGGATGGAATATGAGAACAGAAAGAAAAAGTTATTACCCAAAACAACGTGGTCCTTGTTGTATTGCTGTCCATGTGGCTTTGATAATATTTTTTTTCCATAAAATAATCAAACAAATCAGTTGTGATTTGTTTGATATTAGTGATTATGAGCTGACGTCACGGTATTCAAGGTAAATCTAGAGCGTCTTAGTCTTGCAAAACAAATATTGAATTTAGATGTTAGAACAAGTTAGTTAGAACATGTTAGTTAGAACAAGTTAGTTAGAACACGTTAGTTAGAACATGTTAGTTAGAACTTGTTAGTTAGAACAAGTTAGTTAGAACATGTTAGTTAGAACATGTTAGTTAGAACACGTTAGTTAGAACATGTTAGTTAGAACATGTTAGTTAGAACAAGTTAGTTATAACACGTTAGTTAGAACAAGTTAGAACACGTTAGTTAGAACAAGTTAGTTAAAACAAGTTAGTTAGAACACGTTAGTTAGAACAAGTTAGAACACGTTAGTTAGAAGATGTTAGTTAAAACACATTAGCTAGAAAAAGTTAGTTAGAACATTTTAGTTAGAACAAGTTAGTTAGAACACATTAGTTAGAACACGTTAGTTAGAACAAGTTAGATAGAACAAGTTAGTTAGAACACGTTAGTTAGAATATGTTAGTAAGAACAAGTTAGTTAGAACACGTTAGTTAGAACACATTAGTTAGAACACGTTAGTTAGAACACGCTAGTTAGAACACACTACTTAGAACACACTAGTTAGAACAATTTAGTAAGAACAAGTTAGTTAGAACACATTAGTTAGAACATGTTAGTTAGAACACGTTAGTTAGAACATGTTAGTTAGAACACGTTAGTTAAAACACGTTAGTTAGAACAAGTTAGTTAGAACATGTTAGTTAGAACATGTTAGTTAGAACACGTTAGTTAGAACATGTTAGTTAGAACACATTAGTTAGAACATGTTAGTTAGAACAAGTTAGTTAGAACAAGTTAGTTAGAACACGTTAGTTAGAATATGTTAGTAAGAACAAGTTAGTTAGAACACGTTAGTTAGAACACGTTAGTTAGAACACACTAGTTAGAACACGTTAGTTAGAACAAGTTAGTTAGAACATGTTAGTTAGAACACGTTAGTTAGAACATGTTAGTTAGAACACGTTAGTTAGAACAAGTTAGTTAGAACAAGTTAGATAGAACACGTTAGTTAGAACATGTTAGTTAGAACACGTTAGTTAGAACATGTTAGTTAGAACACATTAGTTAGAACATGTTAGTTAGAACACGTTAGTTAGAACATGTTAGTTAGAACACGTTAGTTAGAACATGTTAGCTGAAGATGTTAGTTAGAACATGTTAGTTAGAACACGTTAGCTAGAACATGTTAGGAAGAACACGTTAGTTAGAACAAGTTAGTTAGAACAAGTTAGTTAGAACAAGTTAGTTAGAACAAGTTAGTTAGAACAAGTTAGTTAGAACAAGTTAGATAGAACACGTTAGTTAGAACATGTTAGTTAGAACACGTTAGTTAGAACATGTTAGTTAGAACACGTTAGTTAGAACACGTTAGTTAGAACACGTTAGTTAGAACATGTTAGTTAGAACACGTTAGTTAGAACACGTTAGTTAGAGCACGTTAGTTAGAACAAGTTAGTTAGAACAAGTTAGTTAGAACATGTTAGTTAGAACAAGTTAGTTAGAACAAGTTAGTTAGAACACGTTAGTTAGAACACGTTAGAACATGTTAGTTAGAAGATGTTAGTTAGAACAAGTTAGTTAGAACAAGTTAGTTAGAACAAGTTAGTTAGAACACGTTAGTTAGAACAAGTTAGTTAGAAGATGTTAGTTAGAACAAGTTAGTTAGAACAAGTTAGTTAGAACAAGTTAGTTAGAACATGTTAGTTAGAAGATGTTAGTTAGAACACGTTAGTTAGAACACGTTAGCTAGAACACGTTAGGTAGAACACGTTAGTTAGAACAAGTTAGTTAGAACAAGTTAGTTAGAACAAGTTAGTTAGAACAAGTTAGTTAGAACAAGTTAGTTAGAACACGTTAGTTAGAACACGTTAGAACACGTTAGTTAGAACATGTTAGCTAGAAGATGTTAGTTAGAACACGTTAGTTAGAACACGTTAGCTAGAACATGTTAGGTAGAACACGTTAGTTAGAACAAGTTAGTTAGAACAAGTTAGTTAGAACAAGTTAGTTAGAACAAGTTAGTTAGAACAAGTTAGTTAGAACAAGTTAGTTAGAACAAGTTAGTTAGAACACGTTAGTTAGAACACGTTAGAACACGTTAGTTAGAACAAGTTAGTTAGAACAAGTTAGTTAGAACACGTTAGTTAGAACACGTTAGCTAGAACATGTTAGGTAGAACACGTTAGTTAGAACATGAAGATGGAATCATTGTTTTACTTAGCTGCCACTGTTGGTAATAAGGTTTATTATAGTGCATTATTCATTTTGTTCAACACACAATGACAGGTTCCCATACCTCCAGCAAAACCTGCAGAAACATATCAAGAAAAAGTGGATGTAGTCCTGAACAAATTGAAAACAGGGTCAACACTGGGCGAAGAAAACTTGTCAACAGTTTTGAAGGATAAGGGAAAACTCCACAAACAGTTTCCTGAGGCAGAAAAGCTGTTAGGACAGGTAATCATGTAGTTATGGCTTTTGTGGTTGTGAGGTAATCATGTAGTTATGGTTGTGCTTGTGAGGTAACCATATAGTTATAGTTGTTGTGGTTGTGAGGTAAGCATGTAGTTATGGATGTTGTGGTTGTGAAGTAAGCATGTAGTTGTGGTTGTGAGGTAAGCATGTAGTTATGGTTGTTGTAGTTGTGAGGTAAGCATGTAGTTATGGTTGTTGTGGTTGTGAGGTACGCATGTAGTTGTGGTTGTGAAGTAAGCATGTAGTTGTGGTTGTTGTGGTTGTGAGGTAAGCATGTAGTTGTGGTTGTGAGGTAAGCATGTAGTTGTGGTTGTTGTGGTTGTGAAGTAAGCATGTAGTTGTGGTTGTTGTGGTTGTGAGGTAAGCATGTAGTTATGGTTGTTGTGGTTGTGAGGTAAGCATGTAGTTATGGTTGTGATAACAATGTGGTTGTGATTTTGCATCACTTGTATTTAGTTTAGTTTTTAGATTATGAATACTGAATCACTGTTGATGCACTCTGAGCAAATCCATAGTTGCTCGATCTCTAAAACACATGACAAAGAGTGTGCATTGAGTATGATGGTTTTCGTAGCTCGTTGGTCACATGTGTGTGTTCGTGTGTTCGCCCATCACAAGTGATGATGACAATTTTTGTACATTCACTTTTGAAAATTCATTTAGAATTATGACAATACATACTAGTTCGTAGATGGCTAGTGAGCCCCATTCGAGCTCGTTGGTTACATATGACTATAACCACATGCTATGACACTCATTCATAACTTAACTTAGCTCATACAGTAAGAGAAAACATTGCAAATCAATCTTATAATATACCAGTGATTCTCAAACGAATTATTATAGGCACCATTTATTGATCTATAAATACTTTATACCATCTTGTATAAATAGATTATTCCCATTTGTTCCCCTTCTTCTTTATTTATTTAATATTGACAAGTTTGATTTCTTTTAAGATTGGATAGTAAATTATGTTGCTCTGAGATTAATTGTGATTCAGACATTAATGCATTGTTTTTTTTTAAAGTTCAAATAACTCTAGAGTCATTAGTTATCTTTAGACTGCTTTCTTTGATTGTTTATTACAGGTACAGAGACGTTTCAACACTGTTCGGCATCGCTTAATAATTGATGCAAAACAGGCAGGAGACATTGCTGCTACTGTTCTAGAGCTTCTGCCACCAGCTGAGATTAAATAATTTTGGGCTTATTTATGAAGTTGTGTTGATACAGTAACAGGCAGTTTTGTTGATACAGTAACAGGCAGTTTTGTTTATACAGTAACAGGCAGTTTTGTTGATACAGTAACAGACAGTGTGGTTGATACAGTAACAGACAGTTTTGTTGATACAGTAACAGGCAGTTTAGTTGTTACAGTAACAGACAGTTTTGTTGATACAGTAACAGACAGTTTAGTTGTTACAGTAACAGACAGTTTTGTTGATACAGTAACAGGCAGTTTAGTTGTTACAGTAACAGGCAGTTTTGTTGATACAGTAACAGACAGTTTTGTTGATACAGTAACAGGCAGTTTAGTTGTTACAGTAACAGACAGTTTTGTTGATACAGTAACAGGCAGTTTAGTTGATACAGTAACAGGCAGTTTTGTTGATACAGTAACAGGCAGTTTTGTTGATACAGTAACAGGCAGTTTTGTTGATACAGTAACAGGCAGTTTTGTTTATACAGTAACAGGCAGTTTTGTTGATACAGTAACAGACAGTGTGGTTGATACAGTAACAGACAGTTTTGTTGATACAGTAACAGGCAGTTTAGTTCTTACAGTAACAGACAGTTTTGTTGATACAGTAACAGGCAGTTTAGTTGTTACAGTAACAGACAGTTTTGTTTATACAGTAACAGGCAGTTTTGTTGCTACAGTAACAGTTTTGTTGGTACAGTAACAGTTTTGTTGATACAGTAACAGCCGGTTTTGTTGATACAGTAACAGGCAGTTTTGTTGATACAGTAACAGACAGTTTTGTTGATACAGTAACAGGCAGTTTAGTTGATACAGTAACAGGCAGTTTTGTTGATACAGTAACAGGCAGTTTAGTTGTTACAGTAACAGGCAGTTTTGTTGATACAGTAACAGACAGTTTTGTTGATACAGTAACAGGCAGTTTTGTTGATACAGTAACAGGCAGTTTTGTTGTTACAGTAACAGGCAGTTTAGTTGATACAGTAACAGACAGTTTTGTTGATACAGTAACAGGCAGTTTTGTTGATACAGTAACAGGCAGTTTAGTTGATACAGTAACAGGCAGTTTTGTTGATACAGTAACAGGCAGTTTTGTTGTTACAGTAACAGGCAGTTTAGTTGATACAGTAACAGACGGTTTTGTTGATACAGTAACAGGCAGTTTTGTTGTTACAGTAACAGGCAGTTTTATTGATACAGTAACAGGCAGTTTTATTGATACAGTAACAGACAGTTTTATTGATACAGTAACAGACAGTTTTGTTGATACAGTAACAGACAGTTTTGTTGATACAGTAACAGGCAGTTTAGTTGATACAGTAACAGGCAGTGTGGTTGATACAGTAACAGACAGTTTTGTTGATACAGTAACAGGCAGTTTAGTTGATATAGTAACAGGCAGTTTTGTTGATACAGTAACAGGCAGTTTTGTTGTTACAGTAACAGGCAGTTTAGTTGATACAGTAACAGACAGTTTTGTTGATACAGTAACAGGCAGTTTTGTTGTTACAGTAACAGGCAGTTTTATTGATACAGTAACAGGCAGTTTTATTGATACAGTAACAGACAGTTTTATTGATACAGTAACAGACAGTTTTGTTGATACAGTAACAGACAGTTTTGTTGATACAGTAACAGGCAGTTTTGTTGATACAGTAACAGACAGTTTTATTGATACAGTAACAGACAGTTTTGTTGATACAGTAACAGACAGTTTTGTTGATACAGTAACAGACAGTGTGGTTGATACAGTAACAGACAGTTAAGTTGATACAGTAACAGGCAGTTTAGTTGATACAGTAACAGGCAGTTTTGTTGATACAGTAACAGGCAGTTTAGTTGATACAGTAACAGGCAGTTTAGTTGATACAGTAACAGGCAGTTTAGTTGTTACAGTAACAGGCAGTTTTGTTGATACAGGAACAGACAGTTTTGTTTATACAGTAACAGACAGTTTTGTTGATACAGTAAAAGGCAGTGTGGTTGATACAGTAACAGGCAATTTTTGTTGATACAGTAACAGGCAGTTTAGTTGATACAGTAACAGTCAAGTCTGACAGTCAGTTTTGTTTCCCATATGTTATAAATTGGGGAAATGAATAATATAATTGGGAAGTATTTAGGAATTTGTTTGTGTTGTTCTTGTTTCTGCTTTGCTGCTGGTGCCTGTATCTAAATAAACTGGTTGATCTTCATAGTAACTTGAGAATATACACTTTTGGATGTCTTGACTAAAATCACAACTTTATTTAAGGATGTCTTGACTAAAATCACATCTTTATTTAAGGATGTTTTGACTAAAATCACATCTTTATTTAAATATGTCTTGACTAAAATCACAACTTTATTTAAGGATGTCTTGACTAAAATCACATCTTTTATTTAAGGATGTGGATTCAGAATTCAGAAAACATGTCAACTCATGTGGTGAGGTGAATTGTCAGCTTAATGGACCTGGTTTGAATTTCATCTCTTACCTTCTGATATTTTATCAATTAAGACAGTGTTTCCCAACGTGGGGCCCATGTCCCACAGAAGGGCAATCTAATTGTCCAGGGGGGCAATTCGGACAAGTTGTAATTAGGCTTCATTTAGGAATAATTCAATTTTGGAATATAAAAAAATATTTATATGTTGCATAGTGGGGGGGGGGGGGAATCAGGTTTTTAGAAAGATTTAGGTGTGGTATGGTAGAAAAAAGGTTGAGAAACACTGAACTAAGATGTGTAATAGAAGTGAAATTAGTGAAAAATCATTATAATACAAACACCTTTACCATTGCATTGCACATAGGAAGTAAGAGTGAATTACTCATAATTCCTGAGAAATAAAACAATTATAGAAGCCTGTGAGATGAAATTCTTGAGGAAAGCCGCCGTGTCACCAGACTCGATAGATTACAAAATTAAGATATCAGGGAAAAAATAGGTATAATACCTTGTACAGATTACATAGAGAGAGAACAGATCAAGTGGTTTTGCCACATTATGAGAATGCATCACGAAAAGTACAAAGCCAGAAGAAAACCACGGAAAAGATGGATAGAAAACGTCAGGGTCATCCTGAACAGACACAAACATAGCACAGCTGAGGCCAGACATCTGGCTTTAGAACGCAAGCTCGAGCTCCAATCACCCCTATGCTTAACGGCAAGATGGACGACAAACCACCTAGGGAAAGACAATAGACAATAGAAGCCTGTGACCTTATTAATGCACAGCAAAAGGCTTGACCACTTTTCCATAGATATCCTCCCTTTTAAACCATTACAATTCTGTATGATGAAGGTCTTAAAGTCTAACCAATAGCCCATCAACTAACCACCCTGCAACAGCAAAACCTAGTAGATGACATGAATATATATTGAGGTTTTTCTCTTTTGAAAACCCTCACATTGCTTTATCTATACAACTGTGTTTTTATTCCCTTTAACTCTTTATCTCTGTAAGGGTTTTCCTACTCTGTTGTAATGTATTTAGAAGTAACTATAACAATAGAGGATTTATCTGCTTACTGACAGAAGGGGGTCTGCTTATCTATGTTTTAGTGGCATGCTAAAGATTAAGAGTTAAGTAAATGGCTTCTTCTCAAAGAATTTCATTCTTATGAAAGTTGTAGTCTTCTGGGTATGAAATCTTCTTCTTCTTCTGCGTTCGTTCTCAAACTCCTACAGATTAGCAGGATGCAGTCCGGAGAACGGAATGCGTTGTGCATAAACCATAGCATTGCTGTGATATCTGTGCCTTTTGGCCTGACACATCCAACTTCAGCAAGGCTTTGGGCCACTGACCCTATATGGGATGGGACAGACAACTCCATCCCATAACCTCCTTAGTCGCCTTTTATGACATGCGTGGAAGGTAAACTGTGTTGCTATTCTTTGCTCCCCTTTCGGGCCCCGAAATCACATGGGCGTGGTATTAAATAAATATTAGAACTCCATTGCTCATAATTTCTTGGAATTTGAGGAAAAAAAACCTTAACAAACCACTTACTTGTCTCCACATTTAACATTTAGTATATAGTGTTATGTATGCAGGGGGCCATGTAGCGCAGTGGTTAGCGCACTGGCTTCGCATATGGGTGGTCCTGCGTTCATTCCCCAGTTGAGGTGGAAATAGTTTTTGAGACCGCAATGACTCCCGGGTTAACCTAGCTTTAATTGGGTACTGGATCAATCCGGGAAGGAAGTATATGGGGAGAGGATATGGCTACCGCCCTCATATAGCAGAGCCTCTGAAATGTGAAATCACTAATATTCATACAGCAGTTAAATTCTGTGGGTTACCTTACTTTACTTAATATATAGTGTTAGTGCAGTCAACTTTATTGTCAGGAGAGATGGAAAAGATAATGAATCATTGATTGATGATTGAATGATTGAACCAAAAAATAATGTACAAAAGTGTAAGCAATTATTATTGGCAGACAGTGAACCTGTTTATTTATGAGCACTGCTGAGATAAAATTACATTAAAACGTGTGAATTTTATACTTTTATTTTTATACTTTTTATAATTTTATACTTCTTATCCATACATTTATTTCTTCAATCGATCAAGATTCCGGTGAAGGTTGAATAAATTTCATCTGAACGTCCGAACAAGTAAGCTGATTTATCCGCTTTGACATAAACTTCAGCATTCTTTTTCAGTTTCTTTACGACTGAATTTGCTGAAATAAAAGATTTGATAAGGGCTAGATAATATGTATAATGGACATGCACTTAGAATGACTGAAAATAAATTGCAACTGCAAATATTCATACAAGATCACACAAGAAAGAGAAGATGGCCCAAGAGAAACTTTGCAAAACAATCATCACAGATTCATCGATTGTGGGTCTCAACAACATACAAGTTCTACACACAGCAGCATCACATTGCTCAAATTGGATCGGAGAGCACTAGTTTATGCCCCATGAACTGTATTCAGTGCTAAAGGAAAATAGATAGATAATACAATTCTTCAATAAATGAAAATTTTGCTTTAGTTATTTGTTTGTGTACATTATGAGATGTTTCTTTCTTCAGTTCTTGTTTGGAACACGTACACTGGTGCGATTATTGCTTTTTTATTTCCCTTGACAATGTTTGCCAATTGATATTTATCAATGATTAATTTAACTATTAATTTTTTTAGTGTTTGGGTT
Source organism: Meghimatium bilineatum (assembly GCA_034231615.1). NCBI lineage: Eukaryota > Metazoa > Mollusca > Gastropoda > Stylommatophora > Philomycidae > Meghimatium > Meghimatium bilineatum. The sequence continues at coordinate 12,050,339 of CM067301.1, forward strand.
AGGAGAGATTTTGTTTTACATAACTAACTTTAAATAAATTTATTTTAAAATTAATAAAGGGTAGACATAAACTGACAAACATTGCCAAGGGATACAATCACTGCGGGAAAGGGTGGGGGTACATGTTCCAAACTAGAACCCTTGCTTCTTCTGCATTTGTTATCAAACTCCTGCAGCTTCACAGGATGTAGTTCGGAGAATGGAATATGTTGTGTTATGGTTTACAGCTTTGTTGTGAAATCTGCGCCTTTTGTCCTGAAACGACTTCAGCAAGGCTTCTGAAATACTTTTACCATAAATGGGATGTGGCAGCCAACTTCACTCCTTAGTCACATCTTATGATATGCATGAAAGATAAACTTTGTAACTATTCATAGCTTTCCTTTTGGGCCCTGGAAACACACTAGCAATTATTTCTTCTGTTTGTTCATTGCATGGATGTCTGCACTGTCAGATAAGTCTTCTGTTTGTTCATTGCATGGATGTCTGCACTGTGAGATAAGTTTCTCATAGTATCACTGCACTCTGGACATATTGTAGTTAATCCAATTTATTATTCAGACTATAGTAACATTTGTTAGTACACATTTATCACATCTGATAACTATATGAAAAGAGAGCTATACAAATAATCAGAAATGAAAATAACTCACCAAAGGAAGCCTGCGACTAACACTATAAGAAATAACCTATCTACCTAACTAGTAAACTATCTAATTACCTAAGTTAATAAACTAACCAACTAATAAATAAACTAATAACCTAACTTATAAACTAATTATATCACGTGTTACTAACTTTGTCCTTAAATAATGTAATTATCTGATTAACTGTCTAACATATTAATACCGGTTTTTGCATGTAATGTTGTATTTGGTTAGACCCAATAAATAGTTTGCCTCGAGTAGCTTCATTGCAGAAATACTTAAAAAATGTATTTGTGATATGCTCTAAAGTCATAAACTTGACTCGCAGACTCACTGTTTCCTATTAAACAATTTTATAGCATTGATTAATATATGTATATTTTTAAAAATTATGACTTACATCCAGTTTCAAAGCCTCCGCCTCTTCCATAAGCAGAAATCATGTAAGTGTCATTTATGTACAGATCAATCAAAAATGTCTGTCCCTCGATGGTCAATGCATGTATTTAGAACAAGTAGAGCCCACCCTGAAATACATTTACAAACAAGATTATGTATACGCCCAAAGAGAATATCTTTAAAAATATAGAAGAAATGCCAGGACTCAAGATCAATGGGAAAATAATAAACAACCTGAGATATGCAGATGACACTGTTCTTTTAGCAGAAAGTGAACATGAACTACAAAGACTAATGGACCAAGTCAATAAATCAAGTAATGAATATGGGCTGGATATAAATATCCAAAAAACAAAAACTATGATAATCAGTAAAGACACAGAAGAACAAGAGCTAAACATAAACATTCATGGAGAGAAACTACAACAAGTAAAACACTATCAATATCTTGGACACATAGTCACAAATGATGGCAGATGAGAAACAGAAGTTAAAAGGAGAATAGGAATGGCTAAAAGTATCTTCAATGACACGAGGAAATTATTAATATCTAAACAAATTACAAACAAGTTAAAAATGAGAATTATAAAATGCAATATCTACTCTATATTAATGTATGGCTCAGAAACATGTTCACTAAATAAACAATTAGAAGACAGAATTGATGCTTTTGAGATGTGGGCATATAGAAGAATAGGGAGAAAATCATGGAAAGAGAAGAAAACAAATAAAGAGGTACTAAAGACACTTAATATGAAGAAAGAACTACTAAGAGAAATAAAGATCAGGCAAATAAAATATTTTGGTCACATTAAAAGACATGACACCTTATTGAAGACCTTACTTGAGGGTAAAGCAAAGGGAGGCGAGCAAGAGGTAGGCAGAGATACAAGTGGGAGAGTAACATCACACGATGTACAGGTTACAGTCTAGCAGAATGCCCCACCAAGATAAGAGACAGTTGGAGATCCGTTGCAGCCAACCTTCGTTGCTTAGACGGCACTTAATGATGATGTATACGCCCAAAGACTGGCGCCAGAAAGAGGGCTATTTGAACGATATTTAACGGGTGAAATGACTTAAGTCCATGAACTGCTAGAGCAGCTACCAATCATAATAAAATATGAAGATATAAATGTATGAATAAGTCCAGAAAAAGTCAACAAGCTTTATATATAAGTCCAGAAGGAGTTAAGGAAGAAAATTGGTCTCAATTGATGATGTCACTGTCTAAGAAAAGGTTGAACAGCACTTATCTAGAGAACCAAGTGTAGGATAAATTATTGCACACACTAAAATTTAGAAATGTTTTCATGCAAGATAGCAGGTAATGAATTTTAAGAGATTCATTGGGGTGCAAAGGGAACGCATTACTCTCGGCGGACCCAGGGTTAACAGATAACCAAGATCCAAATGTAGCTCTCGGTGCACCCTGGAAACAGAAATACAGCAGCTCTGGTCAAATCATTTGGAGATCGTGTCCGACAATGTGGAGGTAGCAGATGGAAGGAGATTTGAATTCATAAGAGACAGACAATATCTCCGATTCCACCAGCACCAACACATGCTAGTTGGTCCACTGACGCTAGTCAGTCCAGTCCGAACATTGGAGGGGCGGCCAATGAAAACTGTAATAAAATGAGCCACAGAAAGCTACTGGCTGGCTGTAATAAAATGAGAATGATAATCAACAAAGACACAGAAGAACAAGAGGTAAACATAAACATACATAGAGAGAAACTACAACAAGCAAAACTGTATCAATATCTTGGACACATAGTCACAAATTATGGCAGATGTGAAACAGAAGTTAAAAAGAGAATAGGAATGGCTAAAAGTACCCTCAATGACATGAGGAAAATAGTAACATCTAAACAAATTACAAACAAGTTGAAAATGAGAATTATAAAATGCAATATCTATTCTATATTCCTGTGTGGCTTAGAAACATGGAAGCTAAACAAACAATTAGAAGACATAATTGATGCATTTGAGATGTGGGTATATATAAGAATAGGGAGAACATCATGGAAAGAGAAGAAAACAAAGAGGTTAATATGAAGAAATAATTATTAAGAGAAATAAATATCAGGCAAATAAATTATTTTTGACACATTAAAAGACATTTATTGAAAACCTTACTTGAGGATAAAGTCAAAGGGAAGCGAGCAAGAGGTAGGCAGAGATACAAGTGGAAGAGTACCATCACAAGATGGACAGGTTACAATCTAGCAGAGTGCACCACCAAAACAAGAGACATGGGATGTTGGAGGTCCGTTGCAATCAACATTCATTGCGGAGACGGCACCCATGATGATGATGAGCTATTGAATTATGAGTATATGAGCTATTGAATTATGAGTATATGAGTTATTGAATTATGAGTATATGAGCTATTGAATTATGAGTATATGAGTTATTGAATTATGAGTATATGAGCTATTGAATTATGAGTATATGAGTTATTGAATGAGTATATGAGTTATTGAATTATGAGTATATGAGTTATTGAATTATGAGTATATGAGCTATTGAATTATGAGTATATGAGTTATTGAATTATGAGTATATGAGCTATTGAATTATGAGTATATGAGTTATTGAATTATGAGTATATGAGTTATTGAATTATGAGTATATGAGTTATTGAATTATGAGTATATGAGCTATTGAATTATGAGTATATGAGTTATTGAATGAGTATATGAGTTATTGAATTATGAGTATATGAGTTATTGAATGAGTATATGAGTTATTGAATTATGAGTATATGAGTTATTGAATTATGAGTATATGAGTTATTGAATTATGAGTATATGAGTTATTGAATTATGAGTATATGAGTTATTGAATTATGAGTATATGAGTTATTGAATTATGAGTATATGAGTTATTGAATTATGAGTATATGAGTTATTGAATTATGAGTATATGAGTTATTGAATGAGTATATGAGTTATTGAATTATGAGTATATGAGTTATTGAATTATGAGTATATGAGTTATTGAATTATGAGTATATGAGTTATTGAATTATGAGTATATGAGTTATTGAATTATGAGTATATGAGTTATTGAATTATGAGTATATGAGTTATTGAATTATGAGTATATGAGTTATTGAATGAGTATATGAGTTATTGAATTATGAGTATATGAGTTATTGAATGAGTATATGAGTTATTGAATTATGAGTATATGAGTTATTGAATTATGAGTATATGAGTTATTGAATTATGAGTATATGAGCTATTGAATTATGAGTATATGAGTTATTGAATTATGAGTATATGAGTTATTGAATTATGAGTATATGAGTTATTGAATTATGAGTATATGAGTTATTGAATGAGTATATGAGTTATTGAATTATGAGTATATGAGTTATTGAATTATGAGTATATGAGTTATTGAATTATGAGTATATGAGTTATTGAATTATGAGTATATGAGTTATTGAATTATGAGTATATGAGTTATTGAATTATGAGTATATGAGTTATTGAATTATGAGTATATGAGTTATTGAATGAGTATATGAGTTATTGAATTATGAGTATATGAGTTATTGAATGAGTATATGAGTTATTGAATTATGAGTATATGAGTTATTGAATTATGAGTATATGAGTTATTGAATTATGAGTATATGAGCTATTGAATTATGAGTATATGAGCTATTGAATTATGAGTATATGAGCTATTGAATTATGAGTATATGAGTTATTGAATTATGAGTATATGAGCTATTGAATTATGAGTATATGAGTTATTGAATTATGAGTATATGAGCTATTGAATTATGAGTATATGAGTTATTGAATGAGTATATGAGTTATTGAATTATGAGTATATGAGTTATTGAATTATGAGTATATGAGCTATTGAATTATGAGTATATGAGTTATTGAATTATGAGTATATGAGCTATTGAATTATGAGTATATGAGTTATTGAATTATGAGTATATGAGTTATTGAATTATGAGTATATGAGTTATTGAATTATGAGTATATGAGCTATTGAATTATGAGTATATGAGTTATTGAATGAGTATATGAGTTATTGAATTATGAGTATATGAGTTATTGAATGAGTATATGAGTTATTGAATTATGAGTATATGAGTTATTGAATTATGAGTATATGAGTTATTGAATTATGAGTATATGAGTTATTGAATTATGAGTATATGAGTTATTGAATTATGAGTATATGAGTTATTGAATTATGAGTATATGAGTTATTGAATTATGAGTATATGAGTTATTGAATTATGAGTATATGAGTTATTGAATGAGTATATGAGTTATTGAATTATGAGTATATGAGTTATTGAATTATGAGTATATGAGTTATTGAATTATGAGTATATGAGTTATTGAATTATGAGTATATGAGTTATTGAATTATGAGTATATGAGTTATTGAATTATGAGTATATGAGTTATTGAATTATGAGTATATGAGTTATTGAATGAGCATATGAGTTATTGAATTATGAGTATATGAGTTATTGAATTATGAGTATATGAGTTATTGAATGAGTATATGAGTTATTGAATTATGAGTATATGAGTTATTGAATTATGAGTATATGAGTTATTGAATTATGAGTATATGAGTTATTGAATTATGAGTATATGAGTTATTGAATTATGAGTATATGAGTTATTGAATTATGAGTATATGAGTTATTGAATTATGAGTATATGAGTTATTGAATGAGTATATGAGTTATTGAATTATGAGTATATGAGTTATTGAATTATGAGTATATGAGTTATTGAATTATGAGTATATGAGTTATTGAATTATGAGTATATGAGTTATTGAATGAGTATATGAGTTATTGAATTATGAGTATATGAGCTATTGAATTATGAGTATATGAGTTATTGAATTATGAGTATATGAGTTATTGAATTATGAGTATATGAGTTATTGAATGAGTATATGAGCTATTGAATTATGAGTATATGAGTTATTGAATTATGAGTATATGAGTTATTGAATTATGAGTATATGAGTTATTGAATTATGAGTATATGAGTTATTGAATTATGAGTATATGAGCTATTGAATTATGAGTATATGAGTTATTGAATTATGAGTATATGAGTTATTGAATGAGTATATGAGTTATTGAATTATGAGTATATGAGCTATTGAATTATGAGTATATGAGTTATTGAATTATGAGTATATGAGTTATTGAATTATGAGTATATGAGTTATTGAATGAGTATATGAGCTATTGAATTATGAGTATATGAGTTATTGAATTATGAGTATATGAGTTATTGAATTATGAGTATATGAGTTATTGAATTATGAGTATATGAGCTATTGAATTATGAGTATATGAGTTATTGAATTATGAGTATATGAGTTATTGAATTATGAGTATATGAGTTATTGAATTATGAGTATATGAGTTATTGAATTATAAGAATTCAATTAAGGAGACGGCACTTGGTGATAATAAATCAAATGAGTCACATATAGTCATTGGCTGGCGAAAATAAACTGAGACAAAAATGGCCATTGTGTGGCCGCAGTATACTACCCTACATCCTTATACTTAACCACATACACATCTATAACAATTACGCTAACATTACCCTGGGCACTGTAAACACACCAGTCACGTTGTTGTAGCCATTGCCTACATTTTCGATGACGTCTCCGTACACTATCACTTCATCTTTCTCTATGACGCGATCTGTTTTTAAGGCAGCAGTGAACCCCACCTTCTGACCTGAAAATGCGTAGAAAGATTGGGTTTAGTCATGCATCTTCTGAAAACTGTAACGCTATAATGCTATCGTAGATGTGTTCTGTGTATGAACAGCGTGTGTAAGGAAACAAGTAAGTCTTAGAGACTGAGAAATCACTTCCAGTGTTAATGCAGGCTTTCTGTAAGTACCAAATTAACATCGGAAATTCTTATTTCATATTCATTCATTCATTTTCCTTTTGCGCTGAAGTTAGCGCATAGGGCAGAGGTCAGATCTCTCCAATTCTGTCTGTTCAAAGCTATTCTGTGCAGTTCTTGAATAGTATGAATATTGGTTGTTTTACTTTCTCTAAGTATTGTTCTTCAGAGTGTTTCTTTTTCTCTACCCCTTGCTCTTTTGCCTGTAGGTATCCATTCAAGAGATTGGTGGTGTATTCTGTTGGTTTCTACGCGTAGGACATGCCCGATTTAAGACCAACGGCGTTTTCTGATAACATCTGTGATGAAATTTTGATATGATTTTATCATTCGATTTGAATTCACTCCAATGGATGTTAGATTTGATATGAAATGAAAATAATTCAGTTTTGACATGTAACATCTCATGTAGGCTTACTGTTTGAATTTATTAAATTCAGTCTCTAACAATTTTCGTCTTCAGAGATGCGAATGAATATAGGAAACAATTCGTGACCTGTCCATGATCTTATAAAAATAACCAAATGGTCGGAGGGCGTCCGACAAAGTGGAGGGTGCCGCAGTAACCAAAGTAACAAACAGTAATGCAAAATAAGATAAACAGGTTACTAGGAATACTTAACTATGAACATATCTAGATAAAAAAAAGTATATAAGAAATATGCAATAAAACAAAAAAATAAAATTTTCCTACGTTGCGGTCCTATTGGATCCTTTTAAAAAAAACTCACAACAAAAAAAAAAAACAACTAAATAAGACACCAAACCATAAATATATTAACATATATATATTATACATGATCTTATGTTTTTTGTCCATTATTTTATGTTTTCTGTCTATTATTTTATGTTTTCTGTCCATACTTTTGTGTTTTCTGTCCATTATTTTTGTGTGTTTCTCTTTGTTAGTTCTTTCCGTTCAATTTCAACTGTTTCACTGCAGCAACCCAATAATTTACTTCTTTTGATGAATACGTAAGGCATAAAATAGAGAGACACACATCGTCATCAGGTAGCAAACATATCCTGAACAGAATGTAGCAGTCATCACATTCTCTCGAACCTTCTGTCGATTGTGATCCAGTCTGCCTGCTTCTATTACTGTCATGTTGAGGTAGTCATTGATATTTTGCGCCCATCTTCTTCTTGGTCTATCTCTTGTTATATCCCCTTGGCTTCATCCCCTCCATTATAGTTTTCTCTAGGCTGTCATGACGTTTGATATGACTAAAATATTGTTGTTTTCTGAAAAGAACTATGCTGTTTAGTAAGTTCTCTTTTACATTCATTTTTCTCAGCATGGCTATATTGGTGATCTGTTTGGTCCTTGGTATTCTTAGGATTTTTCTGTAACATTTTGTTTCATATGTTGCTATTATATTTTTCAATTTGTTGGTGAATGTCGCCAGGGTCACCAGGCTCGATAGATTACGAAATGAAGATATCAGGGTAAGAATAGGTATAATACCTTGTACAAATTACATAGAAAGAGAACAGATCAAGTGGGTTGGCCACATTATGAGAATGCATCACGAAAAGTTGTCCTTACAGGCATATAACCAAATGAGATCAGGGTACAAAGGCAGAGGAAGACCATGGAAAAAATGGATAGAAAACGTCAGATACATACTGAACAGACACGGACATAGCACAGCCGAGGCCACACATCTGGCTTTAGAACGCAAGCTCAAGCTCCAATCACCCCTATGCTTAACGGCAAGAGGGGATAACAAACCACCTGGGGAAAGACAATAGACAATAAGTTAATGTCCAGGATTCACACCCATGTAATGCCCCTGGGAATAAGCAAGCTCTTAGGAATGTTAGTTTTGTTGTTTTTGCACAGCTCAGCCATATGTTTTTCATTTGTATCAGCTTCTTTGACGCGATATCCATCCTCCTTCTGACTTCTTAACAACAACCACCGTTTCTGTTAATAAGAGAACCACAGTATTCAAAACTGTTGACTCTTTCTAATTCTCTGTTGTTGATACTGATTGTGGTACTGAGAAACACACAGGTCTACAAAAATCGCCAATTTCAATAGTAAAACGACGGGAATTGTACATTATTTGACATAGACCTAGACCTATACTTTGAAACGACCACCTATCCAAAACTATTTTATGTTAACTAGTTTCTTTCAAGATTATTATACATCGCACACAAAACTTACTAACAACCGGACCAACTATCATTGATAGAAACAGGGTCGTTCCAAGCGATGATGCTAGCAACATAATGATAATTTCCTGAAACAAACACCGGAAAGAAAAAATATATTTCAATAAACTCTGAGGTTAGTTACTAAACAACATATTTCAATAAACTCTGAGGTTAGTTACTAAACAACATATTTCAATAAACTCGGAGGTTAGTTACTAAACAACATATTTCAATAAACTTTGAGGTTAGTTACTAAACAACATATTTCAATAAACTCTGAGGTTAGTTACTAAACAACATATTTCAATAAACTCTGAGGGTAGTTACTAAACAACATATTTCAATAAACTCAGGGTAGTTACTAAACACCATATTTCAATAAACTCTGAGGTTAGTTACTAAACAACATATTTCAATAAACTCTGAGGTTAGTTACTAAACAACATATTTCAATAAACTCTGAGGGTAGTTACTAAACACCATATTTCAATAAACTCTGAGGTTAGTTACTAAACAACATATTTCAATAAACTCTGAGGGTAGTTACTAAACAACATATATCAATAAACTTTGAGGTTAGTTACTAAACAACATATTTCAATAAACTTTGAGGTTAGTTACTAAACAACATATTTCAATAAACTCTGAGGTTAGTTACTAAACAACATATTTCAATAAACTCTGAGGGTAGTTACTAAACAACATATTTCAATAAACTCAGGGTAGTTACTAAACAACATATTTCAATAAACTCTGAGGTTAGTTACTAAACAACATATTTCAATAAACTCTGAGGTTAGTTACTAAACAACATATTTCAATAAACTCTGAGGTTAGTTACTAAACAACATATTTCAATAAACTCTGAGGGTAGTTACTAAACACCATATTTCAATAAACTCTGAGGTTAGTTACTAAACAACATATTTCAATAAACTCTGAGGGTAGTTACTAAACAACATATTTCAATAAACTCTGAGGTTAGTTACTAAACAACATATTTCAATAAACTCTGAGGGTAGTTACTAAACAACATATTTCAATAAACTCAGGGTAGTTACTAAACAACATATTTCAATAAACTCTGAGGTTAGTTACTAAACAACATATTTCAATAAACTCTGAGGTTAGTTACTAAACAACATATTTCAATAAACTCTGAGGGTAGTTACTAAACAACATATTTCAATAAACTCTGAGGGTAGTTACTAAACAACAAATCAATTCTTGCTCATCTCACAACTGTTGGAAATAATAAGCATATTATAACTTTCATATAATTTCTTAGTTTATTAACATTTTACGTTTTTATTAAACATCCACTGTACTAACAAATATATGTTTCTTACAATAACAACTATACGTTACTCGCTGTACTAACAAATATATGTTTCTTACGAATAACAACTATACGTTACTCGCTGTACTAACTATTCATTCATCTCCATTTTCTCCACACAGTAACTATACATTCTTCACGCAAACTGTTATAAATTCCTCACAAAAATAACTATACATTTCTCACAGTAAAATGTATACATTACCCACATTAACAATTATATAATCTTCACAATAACAACTAAATGTATACTCTTCACAGTAAAAACTATACATTCTTCCTAATAAAAACTATAGGCCTACACTATTCCACACTAGCTATTAAAAATTCTTTCCAATCACAACAATTTATCCATCGCGATCCCTCTTAGATGACATACCAATCTTGTGAAGATTTCCTTTGGTGAAACATCACAGCACTTCATATTACTGTAACAGTAAAGTTACCCATAGCATTTATTAATGCCGCAGGGGTGTGAGATGTTAGCGATCTCACATTTCAGTGGCTCTGCAAATGAGGGTCGTAGTCATCTCCTCTCCCTCGTAGTCTTCGCTTCCCGGGTTAATCCGGTATGGCTGGGTCGACCCGGGAGCCGTTGCGATCTGAAAAACATTTCCGCCTCAACTAGTGAATGAACCCAGGACCATTCATATGCGTAGCCAGTGCGTTAACCACTGCGCCACGCGTTCCCCATATTACTGTGCAAACATGTGCATCTCCTCTGATTAGTTGGATTCTTCTGAAAGCATTGTGTACAGAGGAGTTAAAGCCTTCGGAGTATGAAAACAAGTTCTGGAGATATCCCCAACTAAGCAAAACATGATGCAAGAGCTATATTTTTCGTAATTCATTGGAATCAACATAATAAAACCTAAAACTTACCGATGTCCCCTGTATAGGCTTAAGTATCTGGAACTACAGCAATATCCCAGCTTTTTGAATGGTTACACACAAGTATTGTGAGAAATATCCCAGATTTTGGAGCAGTTACACGCGAGTATTGTTAGAAATATCTCAGATTTTCAGTCAGTTACATACGAGTATTGTGAGAAATATCCCATATTTTGGAGCAGTTACATACGAGTATTGTGAGAAATATCCCAGATTTACTGCTGGTTACACACAAGTGTGAGAAATATTTGTTCTTTCAAAAACGTATTATATCAAAGAAATGTAGTCTGCAATAAATGAGTTGGTATTAGTCAGCTCAAGCTGTTTTGATTGGGTGTTCCAGCATTTATGTAGCTGTTGGTTGGAGATATAATCTGTACATAGAAATTCTAGCACTGCTGTTAATTGGCTATGTAAATATGTCAAAAATGATTGCGGTTGTTGGTATTTCTTATCTTACATTGTAACATGTTCAGTTTGACTCATTACCGAAAGCGGGTATGCAACTAAGTAGTTATATTAGTCATCATATTACAATATTCGCAGGGTGCGAAGGGTCTCATTCTTCAGAATATTGCCATAGTAGGGATCACTCTTCAGCCAGAACTCGATTCGATTACTATCAAAAGGTTTGCGAGATTTTGTCAGCTTTCTGTACCTACAAAGTAGCAAATTGTTTCGATGCTTGTGATTTATATAATGATTCCTTACTGTTTTAATGATCACTATCGCCCTTGATCCTTTAGCGTGTTCTGAAGTGTCTTACATCTCCATGGAGCGCTGGCGTTCTATCTTTCTATTCGCTAAACCCTTTATTGCCTTTCAGCATCAGGGGTAGAAGATTTCTCTTGAGATGGCCTTCGCGTGTGCTGAGTATATTGTGAAATTTGTAAAAACATACACAAATGTACAAGGTATTCCGCAATTTTGCTGCGACAGTGTCGCGCGTTGTAATGACAGAGAGATGCCGGAGATATTCCACCGTAGATATACACACGGTTACGATACAGCGTCAGAGAAAGAGTCGGCTGTTACCAAAAATAGCCACAATTTCCCTTGCAGTAAATTTCAATTCCTTCGAAAAAATAGTTCTGCTTACTGAAATCATGCAACGTCACTCTTCTTGGCTGTTAAGACAGATTATTTGTCGCGAAACGTGTACTTTGTGTTAACAGATAACAAAAACTCAGAGAAACAAAGACGTTCCGCGAGACCAACACGTAGGAATATAATGACGGAGGGCTTGGTATACACAAGGCTCATACATTTTCCAGCTTTATTCTGCGAAAATTTGCAATGACGGGGCAACACTTCTTGACAACTGACATGTTTTCTAAAACCGTAGCATGACCTTATATATATTTAGATGACCGTGAAATGTTGGTTATTTGGTTGCAATTATTTCTCATTCCATTTTCAGCTTCGGTAGTCGCCTTACACAATCCGTAAAATTACTAGTCAGAGAAAGAGTTGCTGTTACACAAGATTTCTAACACGTGAGAGCAACATGTGAATGAACGCTTTGGGTCTTTGTTATCTACTAACTCAAGCAATTATACAATAGCAATGAAAAATATTTTTTTTACCACATAAGGTGGGGGTAATTACACCAATACTCAAACTTGTTCTTTCTGAATTACATGGCAGGTGGCAGTGGTATTATTCTTTACTCCGCTTTCTGGCCACTGCGTCACACGAGTTCAGATATTGTTTAGTCTTTAGATGAATAGATATACTCATATTGACATACAAGTTTAGGTTAAAAGATAAAATCATTAAAAAGATTAGAGTTTAGATTGCCATATAGATTTCTAGCTTAGAGTGAACGACCATCATCAGGTAGCATATCCTGAACACGATGTAGCAGTCATCACAGACTTTCGGAGCTTCTGTCGATCTTGAGTTTGAATTCCTGCTTATGTTACTGTTATGTTCAAAACTATGTCAGGTAGTCTTTGATGTCTTGCGTCTATCTTCTTCCTGGTCTGCTTCTTGTTCGTCACCCTGTCATCATCACCTTCCTTACGCTCTTCTCTAGACTCATGCCGTTTAATATGGGAACAATATTGTAGTGTTCTAAAAAGAATCATGCTGTTTAGCCAGTTCTCTTTTATATTCATTTCTCTCAGGATGGCTACATTGATGATCGTTTTGGTCCATTGTATTCTGAACATTTTTTGGGGTAACATATGGTTTCAATTTCTGCTATTTTATTTTTCAATTTGTAGATGATTGTCCAGGATTCACAATGCTATATTGTCACTGGGAATATGCACATTCTTAGGAATGTTAGTTTTGTTGTTTTGCAGCAGCTCAGCCAAATGTTTTTCATTTATATCATCTACTTTGACGTGATAGCCAACCTCTTTCTGACTTATTCATAGCAATCACCGATACTGTTGATAAGAGAACGTATATATTCTTCTTCTTCTTCTTTCGTTCACTTGAAACATGTCTATATCTGTAATTCTGTCTCCTTAATAAAACTCACTGTCTTTTGTAGTTCATACAGTGTCCCACAGAGCTTTGATTCCAGTGTTGTTTCCTCTGGCCAATATGTCTGCCTCAGCGTTTCATGCTCAGAACACTCTTGAAGTATATGTTTGGATCTGTGCTGCCTGTCCACATGTACACATGGCTGTGTTGCCAATCTTGAACTTTGTATACATGTGACTGCGGAGTCGGTTGTGTCCTGTTCTGAGACGAAGAATTATAACCTGTTCTGATCTGTTCATAACGTGATAGTCATCTTGTGTTGGTGTTTGCGGCTTTATTATTGACTTGATCATCTGTTCTTTCTGATGGTAGGTGATTGGTATATCTGGTTGGTCTTCGGCAGCACCTTCCTTAGCCAGTTGGTCTGCTTTTTCATTTCCTGCTATTCCACAGTGAGAAGGTATCCACTGCATGGTTACCCTATACTGGTAAGACAATTCGCTAAGTAGTTTTTCAAGTCTGTTAGTTTTCCAGACTGGAGAGCTTGAAGCACTGACCTTGCATCTGTCAGGAATACCACAGGCTGTAGGCCAGAGTTGGAGATCAGCAGTTTTTTTAGCTGCCACACTAATTGCCTGATTTCTGCATCATAATTATTGCAGAATTTTCCTGTCGGTGTTCTGATTGTACCTCTAGACTTGTGTGGATATTCTATATATATACACCTGCACCTCCATTCCTCACAGCATTCTGTGCTGACCAATCTGTGTACACTCTGACCCATATATCTTGTGGATATTCCTCATCCAGGAAACTGAGGGTGACTGTCATTCGCTGCATACTGTTCTGTTCGTCCTCGCTTAGTATTCCTTTCACATGGGTCTGAATGTATATTGGCATTCCATGCCTTTCACTCCACGGAGTTTGTTCTGGTACAGGCCTTAAGGGGCTGTCAACTTCAGGTAGGTCTGTAAGTTGTCTGCGGAGTCGTTTAGCTTGATGGATAAAGCTGCTTCTTTTCAGTCGTCCCATTGCTAGATTTTGGAATCTTTCCTTCATTGGATGACTTGGCAAACACTGAAACTTTTCTGCCTGAATTAGTACTTTTGTGTCTCTGCGTTCGCCAAGTGTTTTCATTCTTCCCATTTTCTGCATCTCTGCTATGGGTGTTGATTTCATTGCTCCCAACATTATTCTAAGTTCCTGGTTTTGCACTTTATCTAGATCTTGTAATGTGGTGTTTGATGCAGGACACCATGCTGCTGAACCATATTCCAGGTGTGGTCTTATGCCTTGCTGGTAAACTTTACTGAGTATATTCCCACTGGCTCCCCATGTGGTTCCACTTAGTTTTCTCAGGATAGCTAGCTTCCTCCTGGCTTTTGTTGTTGCTTTGTTTATGTGCTGCTTCCATGTCAGCTTATCATCAAAAGTAACTCCGAGGTATGTGGGTTGTTTGTCTTCTTTCAAGAGCTCTCCATCTATCTTGATATGACCAGCTTTTTGTTTTGGTGAGAGGGTAAAGAGTGTAGTGCTACACTTATCTGTGTTAATGCTGACGCACCATCTATTTGCCCATAAGGTTAAGGCATCGATAGCTCTTTGTATTTGTTTAGTGGTCACTTTTGCATGTTCTTCCGTGCACCAGATCACCAGGTCGTCAGCATACATTGCCACTTTGATCCCGTGTGGTAGTTCAGCAACTAGGTCATTGATGTAAACCAAGAAAAGTGTGGGTGACAGGACTCCTCCCTGGGGGACTCCATGACGCAGTAGAACTTTCTTGCTCTTGCGACCATCTAATTGTATCCTGGCTCTTCTATTATGCAGGTATGCTTTTACCAATTCGTACATTCTTGAACTAACCCTGAAATTTCGCAATTTCTTTAGGAGCCCTTCTTTCCAGACCTTATCAAATGCTTTCCTGAGGTCTATCCATGCTGCTAGTACCAGTTTCTTTTCTTGGAAGGCGTTCTCAATCTCTTGGGAGAGGTAGGTTGCCTGATCTTCAGTAGAGTAGCACTGTCTGAAATCTGCTTGCTGTGATACCAGAAGGTTTTCACTTTCAAGGTACCACTGCATCCTAAGATTGATAATGCGTTCCATTGTTTTACATAGACAGCTTGTGAGGCTGATGGGCCTGTAGTTGAAGACTGTGTTGCCATCTTTTCCTGATTTGAGGAGTGGTATCATTATTGCTTCTCTCCACGCCTGTGGTACATTACATGTGGACCAGCTTGTGTTAAAGATCTGCAGTAGCTTTGCTCTTGCTGCAATTCCCAGGTTTCTAATCATTTCATTGGACACTCCATCAGCTCCAGGGGACTTTTTCATTTTCAATTTGGATATTGCATGCTCCAGTTCTCTCATTGTGATTGGTGCCTCCATGACTTCAGGTATAGGTTCACCTTGTCTAATGTTTTGCTGGTTCTCTCGAACCTCCTGTTGTTTGTCTGGGCTGACTTTGACGTTATTGTCTTCTGCAAAGGAATCTGCAAAGTAATCAGCTGCATGTTTATCTGTTAAAATGTTTCTATCTTTATAAAGAGTGATCCTGGTATTTCTCCCTGTACCTTTATCATTTAGTTGTTTTACAAATTTCCATATATTCCTAGTATCTCTTTCTAGGTTCAGCGACTCTGTTTTTTTCTTTCCAGCTGCTCTGTCTGGCTTGTAACTTGGCTCTTTGAAATTTAGCCTTTGTTTGCTGATATTTGTTGTGATGTTCTTGGCTAGGTCTGTCTCAGCCTGCTGTCTAGATGTTTCCATCTCATTTTACAGCTTTTCCAGTTCATCATTCCAGTAGGGTTTGTAGTTTTTGCGTGCTCCCCTGGGTATGGTTTTACTAGCAGCATGTAGTATACATCTATTAAATTCACTCACTGCTCTATTGATGTCTTTGTCCAAGTTCATGTCCTTAGCTAGAACACTGGTTAAATGCTGGTACATTTTCCAGTCTGCCCTTTTATAGTTCCACCTAGTGAGCGTGCTGCTGTCTATGGTAAATTCATTGTGGATTTTCAGAAATACTGGTCTGTGGTCACTACCTCCAAGCTGCTTTCCAACTATACGTGTGATGTTCCATTCCAAGCTTGGTGAGTGGAATGCCAGGTCTGGTGTAGAGGTGGTGTGCCATGCTCTCGATTAGAAGGTTGGTGAGTCTGCTGGCTGGTTAATAAGGATGAGATTATTTTCATCCTGCCAGCTCTCAAGTTCCTCACCTCTCTTGTCGATATGATCGTAGCCCCAGCTCTGAGAGTGGCTGTTGAAGTCATCACACACCATAAGTCTCTCTTTGTCTGGAATTGTGTCTAGTGCCAATGGTTTATCATTTGGGCAGTAGTAGTTCAGGAGATGGAATTCTGCACTGTCTGTTTTTAGGTGGAGCATCTGGTATTCTGCCCCTTCCATATATACTTCCAGCTGATATGCGCTGATATTGTTTTTAACAAGTGTCAGAATTCGACCCTTTCTCCTGTCCTTTCTGTCAGACCGGTAGCACTGGTAGCCTCTGATTTTGAAGGCTATGTCGCTGCTGAGGTGTGTTTCTTGGATACAGCATATACTAACTTGTTCTTCACTGAGGACATTTTCAAGTTCCAATTTTTTGCTGTATCCATCTCTTTTGCTGTTGACACCCTCAGCATTCCAGTGCATTATTTTTATTGGTCGTTTGTTTGTTTGGCCAGTAGCTCTATTCCATTGCCTCCTGGCTCCTTGGGGCAATTGAGAAGGACTTCCAGTAACTGAAGTTGGGCCCTTTCGAGGTATAGGGCCCGGCACCGTCCCTGCCTGAACGTCCGCCACAGGGCAGGCACCATAATTATTTATAGATGTAGACATGTTTCCATTGTGTTTTGTGCGTGGCATCCTGATTATCTGTGCGCCTTTTGGCTGGATGCCTCTGTCTTCAGCACTCTGCTTACTTGGGCAGGACTATGGTCCTGCTCGAGTGGGACTGCCCGACCAGTCTTAGTTTCCAGCCCCTGATGGCTGAACTAAGCCCCATCACCACTGCACGGTGCTGGTCTCGATGGGGTGAATGTATTCAAAACGGGTGAGTCTTTCTAATTCGCTGTTGTTGATACTGATTGAAAACTTGCTAGTGGTTTTGTCGTTTGTCATTATCTTGTTCCTGTTTCCATTCAGAAATAGGTTCCGAGTGATAGATATATTCAAATATAGATACCGACGCATAAACACTAGTCAAAATAAAATAACAACATATATGCAGTCAAAGAACAGGCAGCAAAGTTCCACATGACCCTATCCTTAAGCAGAACAGATCACAGTAAATGACCATCTCTAGGTACCACACCGGGCTTTGTAGACTACTAGCACGTTCCACATAATAAATGTTGTCCGAAATGACCAATGTTCATTTCAAAAGGGTTCTTAAACACAAGACCATATTCTGCAGAAATGCCGACACTCTGGCGATTCTAGGACTACAATATGGGCTCAAGAACAGTAGTATGCAACTGGCATGGCCTCCTGTTGACGACTGAAATTATAGAGACGGTCCCCCTGTCTGTATAGTTTTCTGTCTGTATAGTCTTCTGTACACACAAGGGCTATCTCCAGAGATAGAGGTAATAATAGATAGTCTTCTGTTTGCATAGTTTTCTGTCTGTATAGTTTTCTGTCTGTATAGTTTTCTGTCTGTATAGTTTTGTCTGCATAGTTTTCAGCCTACATAGTTTTCTGTCTGTATAGTTTTGTCTGCATAGTTTTCAGCCTACATAGTTTTCTGTCTGTATAGTTTTGTCTCCATAGTTTTCAGCCTACATAGTTTTCTGTCTGTATAGTTTTCTGTCTGTATAGTTTTGTCTGCATAGTTTTCAGCCTACATAGTTTTCTGTCTGTATAGTTTTGTCTGCATAGTTTTCAGCCTACATAGTTTTCTGTCTGTATAGTTTTCTGTCTGTATAGTTTTCTTTCTGAATAATTTTGCCATCTGTATAGTTTTCTGTCTGTATAGCTTTCTGTTTGTATAGTTTTCTGTTTGTATAGTTTTATGTCTGTATAATCTTCTGTCTTAATAGTTTTCTATCTGTATAGTTTTCTCTCTGCATAGTTAACTGAACATAAGAAACTGAACGCAGAAAAAAACGCTTGAAGATTTATAAAAATTTCCAAATCATTTGCAAGAATACTTCTTTAATTCTTTATTACATTTGAGAGAAGTTACATTCATCAGGCGTCTTGCTATTACATTTTGTGTTTATATTTTGCTGATCTGCTTATAAGCTGTCCACTAACCGATCAAACTTCCGCTGAATGTAGAATAAATCTCGTCCTTAGTTCCATACAAATACCCGGTTCTGTATGATTTGACATTCACTATGTCATACTTTTTTACTGTTAAAACGACGGTATTGCCTGAAATAGAGGAACAACATATAGTTAACTAGTTAGGCAAAGTTAAGGTAAGAGGTAAAAGGCAAAGCTAGGCTGAGGTACGAGCAAACATCATAGAACACGGTTCTCTTATACATTTATAGCAGTCTAGTCAGCTGTTACCAGACAGGTCCTGACTAGTGTCGACTATCTGACAGCTGGTACCAGACAGGTCCTGACTAGTGTCGACTATCTGACAGCTGGTACCAGACAGGTCCTGACTAGTGTCGACTATCTGACAGCTGTTACCACACAGGTCCTGACTAGTGTCGACTATCTGACAGCTGGTACCAGACAGGTCCTGACTAGTGTCGACTATCCTACAGCTGTTACCAGACAGGTCCTGACTAGTGTCGACTATCTGACAGCTGGTACCAGACAGGTCCTGACTAGTGTCGACTATCTGACAGCTGGTACCAGACAGGTCCTGACTAGTGTCGACTATCTGACAGCTGTTACCACACAGGTACTGACTAGTGTCGACTATCTGACAGCTGGTACCAGACAGGTCCTGACTAGTGTCGACTATCTGACAGCTGGTACCAGACAGGTCCTGACTAGTATCGACTATCTGACAGCTGGTACCAGACAGGTCCTGACTTGTGTCGACTATCTGACAGCTGGTACCAGACAGGTACTGACTAGTGTCGACTATCTGACAGCTGGTACCAGACAGGTCCTGACTAGTGTCGACTATCTGACAGCTGTTACCAGACAGGTACTGACTAGTGTCGACTATCTGACAGCTGGTACCAGACAGGTCCTGACTAGTGTCGACTATCTGACAGCTGGTACCAGACAGGTCCTGACTAGTGTCGACTATCTGACAGCTGTTACCACACAGGTACTGACTAGTGTCGACTATCTGACAGCTGGTACCAGACAGGTCCTGACTAGTGTCGACTATCTGACAGCTGTTACCAGACAGGTTCTGACTAGTGTCGACTATCTGACAGCTGGTACCAGACAGGTCCTGACTAGTATCGACTATCTGACAGCTGGTACCAGACAGGTACTGACTAGTGTCGACTATCTGACAGCTGGTACCAGACAGGTCCTGACTAGTGTCGACTATCTGACAGCTGTTACCAGACAGGTACTGACTAGTGTCGACTATCTGACAGCTGGTACCAGACAGGTCCTGACTAGTGTCGACTATCTGACAGCTGTTACCAGACAGGTTCTGACTAGTGTCGACTATCTGACAGCTGGTACCAGACAGGTCCTGACTAGTGTCGACTATCTGACAGCTGGTACCAGACAGGTCCTGACTAGTGTCGACTATCTGGCAGCTGTTACCAGACAGGTCCTGACTAGTGTCGACTATCTAACAGCTGGTACCAGACAGGTCCTGACTAGTGTCGACTATCTGACAGCTGTTACCAGACAGGTCCTGACTAGTGTCGACTATCTAACAGCTGGTACCAGACAGGTCCTGACTAGTGTCGACTATCTGACAGCTGTTACCCGACATTTCCTGACTAGTGTCGTCTATCTGACAGCTGGTACCAGACAGGTCCTGACTAGTGTCAACTATCTGACAGCTGTTACCAGACAGGTCCTGACTAGTGTCGACTATCTGACAGGTGGTACCAGACAGGTCCTGACTAGTGTCGACTATCTGACAGCTGGTACCAGACAGGTCCTGACTAGTGTCGACTATCTGACAGCTGGTACCAGACAGGTCCTGACTAGTGTCGACTATCTGACAGCTGTTACCCGACATTTCCTGACTAGTGTCGACTATCTGACAGCTGTTACCAGACAGGTCCTGACTAGTGTCGACTATCTGACAGCTGGTACCAGACAGGTCCTGACTAGTGTCGTCTATCTGACAGGTGGTACCAGACAGGTCCTGACTAGTGTCGACTATCTGACAGCTGTTACCAGACAGGTCCTGTCTAGTGTCGTCTATCTGACAGGTGGTACCAGACAGGTCCTGACTAGTGTCGACTATCTGACAGCTGGTACCAGACAGGTCCTGACTAGTGTCGACTATCTGACAGCTGTTACCCGACATTTCCTGACTAGTGTCGACTATCTGACAGCTGTTACCAGACAGGTCCTGACTAGTGTCGTCTATCTGACAGCTGGTACCAGACAGGTCCTGACTAGTGTCGTCTATCTGACAGGTGGTACCAGACAGGTCCTGACTAGTGTCGACTATCTGACAGCTGGTACCAGAAACGCCGTGGCTATCGTCGACTATCTGACGGCGGTTACAAGACAGGCACTGAGCATCGTCTCCTATCTCATAGTGGCTAACATACACGCTCTAACTTCGCCTGCCTTACAGTGGCTACCAGACAAGTCCTGACTTGCGTCGATTTTCCTAGAGCAGCTACATTGGCTACGAGACAAATGCTGACTATCGTCGACAATCCCACAGCGGCTAACAGACACTCCATGACTAGCTTTGCCTATATCACTTGTACCATAGTGATGGCGCGATTACTCGATCTTCCCAGAGCACGAATCGTGTTATCCTACTTCCATGAGGTTGGGTGAAACACACAAGTAGTTTTTACTTCAAACCAGAATTAACTAGAGAAACAGAAACCAGGGTCTCTCGGTTGTCGGGGAAGTAACCCCCGACAAGTAAGACAAGTGAGTAAGAGGAAATCAAATCTCCTTAATGTCTCATTCGACTACTTCCATAATTTACTCTGGTTACTATGATTATCATCATCATCAGGAAGTAGAATTCTAGCTTAGAGTAAAATATCATCATCATCAGGTAGTAGACCTATAGCTTAGAGTAAAATATCATCATCATCAGGTAGTAGACTTCTAGCTTAGAGTAAAATATCATCATCAGGTAGTAGACTTCTAGCTTAGAGTAAAATATCATCATCATCAGGTAGTAGACATATAGCTTAGAGTAAAATATCATTATCAGGTAGTAGACTTCTAGCTTAGAGTAAAATATCATCATCATCAGGTAGTAGACTTCTAGCTTAGAGTAAAATATCATCATCATCAGGTAGTAGACTTCTAGCTTAGAGTAAAATATCATCATCATCAGGTAGTAGACCTATAGCTTAGAGTAAAATATCATCATCATCATCAGGTAGTAGACTTCTAGCTTAGAGTAAAATATCATCATCAGGTGGCATATCCTGAACAGGTAGCAGTTATCAAAGCTTTTCTAAACTTCTGACTATTTTGAGCCAGTCTTCCTGCTTCTGTTATTGTCATGTTCAGGTGGTCTTTGATGTCTTCGTCCATCGCCTCGGTCTGCCTCTTGTTCGTCACACTGGCATCATCCTCTCCATTATGTTTTTTTTCTAGGCAGTCATGGTGTTTGATATAAACAAAATATTGGTGTTTTCTGGAAAGAACCATGCTGTTTAGCCAGTTTTATTTTACATTAATTTCTCTCAGGATGGCTACATTTGGTGAACGTTTTGGTCCATGGTATTCTATGGATTTTTTGGTAACTATTTATTTCAAATTCTGCTATTTTATTTTTCACTTTGTACGTGATTGTCTAGGATTCACACCCATATATTGTCACTGGGGATATGCAGGCTCTTAGGAATGTTAGTTTTGTTGTTTTGCGGCAGCTCAGTTGTATGTTTTTCATGTGTATCAGCTTCTTTGATGCGATAGCCAACCTCTTTCTGTTTTCTTCATAGCAATCCCCATTACTGTTGTTAAGAGAACCATTGTATTCAAACCCGGTGACTCTAATTCGATGTTGTTGATATTGATGGAGACTTGCTAGTAGTTTTGTCGCTTGTCATAATCTTGGCCGTGTTTCCATTTAGAAATAGGTTTTGTTTTTTACAATGTGGAACTCTTTAATGAAGTTTATGAGGTGTTGGAGGCTTGCTTAACTGTGTGCCAATAATGTTGTATCGTCAGCATATCTTAGTTCTGGTATCTCGTGACCTGCGATGCTGAGTGGGTAAGTTATTTCTCTGTTGGTCATTTCTTGCATTCCTCATTATTTTCTCTAAATAAATGTTGAAGAGATATGGTGATAGGACACATCCTTCTCTGACTTATTTTTCCACGCTGAACCAATCAGATGTTTCACTATTTACTCTCTCGGCTGCTTGCTGGTTATGATATAATGTTTTTATGAGGTGGATTAGGTGTAGCGGGAAACCCATGTCCTTCATGATGTTCCAAAGTTTTTGATGCTGTACACACTGGAATGCGTTGGTGTAGTCAATAAAGCATGTGTAGATTTCGAGATTAAACTCTCTGCATTCTTATTTGATATTCCGTATAATTAAAATATTTCCTCTGGTGCCTATTCCTGGTCTGAAACCTGCCTGTGCTTCATTTAACTCTTCTTCCAGCTTATGGTGTAGTTTTTTCATAATGATAGCAAGTAGTATTTTGCTGGCATGACTGATCAGTGCGATGGTTCTGTAGTTGGTGTATAGTGTTAGATTTCCCTTCTTCTGTAGTTGGTGTATAGTGTTAGATTTCCCTTCTTCTGTAGTTGGTGTATAGTGTTAGATTTCCCTTGTTCTGTAGCGTTGTGCAGACTGATTTTGTTCATTCCTTGGACCAAACATAATTTTTCCAGATCTTGGTGCAGAGTGTGTGATAGATGGTGATGGTGGAATCTCCCCTTGCTAGGCTTATTTCAACAGTTATATTATCACACCCTGGAGATTTTTCTCTTTCGGGTCTTTAATGTCCCATCTGACTTCATCCATGTTGGGTTCTGGTTATATTCACTGCTATTGTCTGTGTTTCTGTGGATTTCCTCATACATTTCCTTACAGTATTCTTTCCATCTTTCTAGGATATTTTTGCTTCTGTGAATTTGTTACCATGCTTGTCTTGAATAATGTTTAGTGCTAGCTTGAAATCGCCTGTTAGAGTTCTCATATCTTGATCATACTATCACTTTCTTCCTTATTTTTCATCTTCTCTATCTTGCTGCAGGGCTCCAGTAAATATATATTTGTTTTTGTCTTGTCTTGTATTCTTCCTTATTTTTTTCTTGATTTCTTTGTATTTGCTGTGATTTGCACTGTAATTCATTGTTTTCATATGTCTTCATTCTTCAGTTAGTTTAAGAGTTTCATCTAAGATGTAGCCTTTCCTCTTGGTAACTTTTCTGAGTATAATATTTTATGTTGTAGAAACAAGAATATCTCTTGCATAGTTGGCTAATTCATCGAGTGTTGAATCTTCTTGTACTGCCAGAAGTATTTCAAATTTGTTGTGAACTTCGATGCTATATTCTGCTGGTATGTTGCTGGTGTCAAAGCGGATGCGTCTAGCACCTTTTATAACCTTTTTAAACTTTATTTTTACATCCGCCATGAGAAGTTCGTGTTCTGTATCACAATTGGCACTCTTAAGGTTCTTGTCGCATAGACTGTTTGATCGTCATCTGTGTTGGTTAAGGTGTAATCTATTTGATTTTTTTGTCTTGCCATCTAGTGATGTCCAAGTGAAGTCATCTAAAGTGTTATTGAAATATAGTGTTCATGATTATCAAGTGGCTGTCTATGCACAAATATATTAGTCGTTGTCCTCCCTCGTTCCTTTGGCTGAGATGATTATATGATTATATCTTACGCAAATGAAAAATCTTTGGTAATGTACCAGTAGCATAGTCAAATTATGTATGATCAGAACATGCGTATTTCCAGTGTAATTTACGAATTGCAAGGCATGGATATTAAATAAAGTAATTACAAAGAGATGTGCTGCTTTCGAAGTGAGGAGCTACAGAAGAATTGTACGTATACCATGGACAGCTAAACAGACAAATTAAGAAGTGTTAAGATCAGTAAACGTTGAAGAGGGCTGGCTCCTTAACATCAACCTAACAAGAAAGCTGTGGTTTTTTTGTTGGTCATATGAGGAGACATAACAGCATGGAAAGATTAATAGCTGAATGCAGAGTTAATGGCAACATGGGAAGAGGGCTCCCAAGATGACGATGGTGCAGTGATATACTGATTGTTAAAACATGTCTCTAGCTGCGGCAGGTCAACTCGCCCAGAATCGCGGAGTGTTCAGAGAATCCATAAAGAAGACCATGTTCTGGAAAGAATGTGTCACGTGAGAAATATAGAAGCATAAACGATTTTATAATAAATAAAAATCATGCCGCAAATAGCATTTGAACCACGTTCGCTCTCGGATAGAATCCACTTGCCTCTCTACTTAAGTCAACACATTTACGTATTCATCCACACATTATATAACTTCCAGTATCATTGGCACATTACTGAATACTGTAATGTAAGCAGTAATGGACACAAAGTAATGTATCCCTAAATAAGCTGCGATTTTAATCAAAATTCCATTGTGTACATTACTGCTTACATTATATTTACATCAAACACTTAGGGCAGTAATCACTACTTCTTTAGATATTACATTTGCCTTTTTGATTAAAATCTCATCTTTGTTTTACAGACAATCATTTATCATGCAGTTTGACAACAATGTGTATTGTTAATGTGTTATCACAACTTACTTCCGGTAGCGTGAGTACCACGAGCAAATACTGTAATTATTAACTTGTCGTTGTGATACAGCTCCAGCCAGAAACTGCTGCTTGCTTGAGTCAGACCACTGACATGGAATACGTACAGTCCACCCTATAGAACAATAGTAAATGGTAATTTTAAAGGCAATCGAAACGGGTAAAGAATAAAGAAACAGAACGTAAAGAATAAAGAAACAGAACGTAAAGAATAAATAAACAGAACGTAAAGAATAAAGAAACAGAACGTAAAGAATAAATAAACAGAACGTAAAGAATAAATAAACAGAACGTAAAGAATAAAGAAACAGAACGTAAAGAATAAAGAAACAACGTCATTGTTTTGTCCATTACATCAATCTGCGGAATATAAAGTAATGATCGAAAAAAGTAATAAATATAAAGTATATATAAAATAAATATAAAAGATTTTAAAGTAATATAAAAGAGAGGAATCGGTATAAGGCCATGCACAGAATACACTGAGAAACAACAAATAAAATGATTTGGACACTTCATGAGAATAACCATAACCAACTATCAACAAGAACATATAACATAAGAATATCCAGATACAAGACCAAAGGAAGACCTAGAACAAGGGCTGATAACATCAACACAACACTGAACGGATTCAACGCAGTCAAGGCGACATATCTAACTTTTGATAGACAATTATAGCTCCCAGTCACCACTATTACGCTTAACGGCAAGTGCGGATATTCTGACCATCATCCTCCTTGGGATAGACAACAGCCAATAGCATTACATAAATGTGGTGCTGGGAGTAATGATATAATTAAATAAGTGTACAACTGGAAGTAATTTTATCCTTAAATAAGTGTGCTGCTGGGAGTAATGATATCCTTAAATAAGTGTACTGCTAGAAATAATGATATCCGTATATAAGCGTGCTGATGGAAGTAATGGTATAATGAAATAAATGTACTACTGAAAGTAATGATATTATTAAATGTGTGTAATACCGGAAATAATTATAGCCTTAAATAGGCGTGAATTCAAGTAGGAAGCAAGAAGATAATTAAATTTTTTTGGAGACAAACGAGAATTGAACCATGTTCGTTCCAACGGCACCGAATCGCTTTGCAACTGGATTAAACGAGTGTTTTCCGTACTTGACTAACCAAATCTCCAAAAAAGATGCGATATTCTCATGACATTCAACCTGTGTACTCAAGTCACTGAGAACGAGCCAATCAAGACACGGACTATTACAACAACAACGAACATCCCGCACAAGTATTGATGCATCATCAGCAACACAAACATATAAAAAGTAAATAAGTGTGATGTTGTAAGTAATGATATCCTGAAATAAGTTTGCTACTTGTAGTAGTGATATAATTAAATAAGTGTACTACTGGAAGTAATGATATAATTAAATAAGTGTACTACTGAAAGTAATATCCTTAAATAAGTGTACTACTGAAAGTAATATCCTTAAATAAGTGTACTACTGAAAGTAATATCCTTAAATAAGTGTACTACTGAAAGTAATATCCTTAAATAAGTGTACTACTGAAAGTAATATCCTTAAATAAGTGTACTACTGAAAGTAATATCCTTAAATAAGTGTACTACTGAAAGTAATATCCTTAAATAAGTGTACTACTGAAAGTAATATCCTTAAATAAGTGTACTACTGAAAGTGATCATGTCCTTAAATAAATGTACTACTGGAAGTAATGATAGCCTTAAATAAATGTACTACTGGAAGTAATGATAGCCTTAAATAAGTCTGCTGGAAATAATAATTTTATTTAATAGTCGTGCTACTGGAAGTAATGATACAATTAAATAAGTGTACTACCGGAAGTTATAATATAATTAAATAAGGGTGATACTGGAAGTAATGATATCCTTAAATAACTGTACTAATGAAAGTAATGATATCCTTAAATAAGTGTACTACTCGAAAAAATAAGAAAATTAAATTAGTGTGATGCTGGAAGTAATTATAACATTAAATAAGTGTACTATTGGAAGTGGTGATATTACTAAATAGGTAATTCTAGGAGTGTGCTACAGAAAGTAATTCTAAAATTACATGAATGGGCTACATAAGTTATTGTAACATTACATAAGTATGCTTCAGAAAGTATTTATTGGATTACATGGGTGGACTACAGAAAGTAATTATAACATTTCATGAGTGGCCTACAGAAAGTAATTATAACATTACATGAGTGGGCTACTGAAAGTAATTATAACATTACACGAGTGGGCTACAGAAAGTAATTATAACATTACATGAGTGGGCTACTGAAAGTAATTATAACATTACACGAGTGGGCTACAGAAAGTAATTATAACATTACACGAGGGCACCATAGAAAGTAATTATAACATTACATGAGTGGGCTAAAATAATTCCAACATTACACGAGGGTACTACAGAAAGTAATTCTAACATTACATGAGAGGGTTACAGAAAGTCATTCTAACATTAAAAAAGTGCGTTATACAAAGTAATGGTAAATTTACAAGAATGTTTAGCAGAGAAAAACGTTAAAATTATATGAGCTACAGCACGTAATAACACAATTACTTGAGTAGGTTACACATGATAGTGATAATGTTACTTGAGTAGGTTACACATGATAGTGCTAATGTTACTTGAGTAGGTTACAGAGAGCAACAATATCCCTTGAGTAGGTAACAAAAAATCAATAATATTACTAGAATACGTTACATAAAGTAGTGATTGTTACAGCGTAATGATAATATTGTTCAAGAAAATTAAATTATATTCAATTCTCGTTAGTCTCAAGTCTCAAGAACGTTACAGAAAGGAAGAGAACTGGCCACTCCACTTAATAGTTGCTGCGACTCAGTACGTGAAGAGTTATCTTCATCCCCGACGGCAGGTTGCTGCCATGGGGCATACCTTTACCGTTTACGTTACAGAAAGTAAGTAATGATAATGATACTTGAGTATTCTACAGAAAATAGCGAGAAAATTACTTTAAATACATTAGTTATTTCAGTAATGATAGAGTAGACTGCTGCATTGAAAAATTACTTTAAATACATTAGTTATTTCAGTAATGATAGAGTAGACTGATGCATTGAAAAATTACTTTAAATACATTAGTTATTTCAGTAATGATAGAGTAGACTGCTGCATTGAAAAATTACTTTAAATACATTAGTTATTTTAGTAATGATAGAGTAGACTGCTGCATTGAAAAATTACTTTAAATACATTAGTTATTTCAGTAATGATAGAGTAGACTGCTGCATTGAAAAATTACTTTAAATACATTAGTTATTTCAGTAATGATAGAGTAGACTGCTGCATTGAAAAATTACTTTAAATACATTAGTTATTTCAGTAATGATAGAGTAGACTGCTGCATTGAAAAATTACTTTAAATACATTAGTTATTTCAGTAATGACAGAGTAGACTGATTAATTGAAAAATTACTTTAAATACATTAGTTATTTCAGTAATGATAGAGTAGACTGCTGCATTGAAAAATTACTTTAAATACATTAGTTATTTCAGTAATGATAGAGTAGACTGCTGCATTGAAAAATTACTTTAAATACATTAGTTATTTCAGTAATGATAGAGTAGACTGCTGCATTGAAAAATTACTTTAAATACATTAGTTATTTCAGTAATGATAGAGTAGACTGCTGCATTGAAAAATTACTTTAAATACATTAGTTATTTCAGTAATGATAGAGTAGACTGCTGCATTGAAAAATTACTTTAAATACATTAGTTATTTCAGTAATGACAGAGTAGACTGATGCATTGAAAAATTACTTTAAATACATTAGTTATTTCAGTAATGATAGAGTAGACTGCTGCATTGAAAAATTACTTTAAATACATTAGTTATTTCAGTAATGATAGAGTAGACTGCTGCATTGAAAAATTACTTTAAATACATTAGTTATTTCAGTAATGATAGAGTAGACTGCTGCATTGAAAAATTACTTTAAATACATTAGTTATTTCAGTAATGACAGAGTAGACTGATTAATTGAAAAATTACTTTAAATACATTAGTTATTTCAGTAATGATAGAGTAGACTGCTGCATTGAAAAATTGGTGTTAATGAGTTCTCAGAAGGTTTATGAGTTCAATCCGGACTCAGAAAAATATGTTTCACTGGAAACATAATTGAATATAAAGGTCTTGAGATGAGGGAAATGTGTTTGACTTCTCTGTTAGTGATTGTCTCTTTCAAATTACCGACGGTACTCTTCTTCTTCTTCTATCCTTCCTCTTTTACCCTTTACGAGTGTCGAGGAAATACAATGTTCTTGTTCTCGCTTTTCTGGCAGCTTCAGATAATGTTATTTGGTGTTCGTGTAATGTATCTTTGATGTTGTCGATCCAGCGTACTCTAGGTCTACCCCTTGCTTTTCTTTCTGCTTCTCCTCTCTTCGTATATGCTTTATAAACTAATGAATCATGCTGCATTTTTTCCAGATGACCAAAATGTTGTATCTGTTGGTTTGTATGTATTGTAGAACTGATATGACATCCACCCTTTCTCTTATGACATCGTTTCTAATTCTGTCTTCTGGTCACTTCTGTGGCTTTTCTCAGACATCTCATCTCTGTTGTCTCTTAACCAGTTGCCTCTTATGTTTTGTTGTTAAGGACCATGTTTGACATTGATAGCACAGGGTTGGAATGAAGATACTTTGGATAAGATGTTTTTTTTACTCTACTAGAGTACTCTACCGTACTCTACTTTTATCAAATTTCTTTTAACAGCACGGATATGGTCATTCCTTGCTAGCTGTTACTATCTGTGATTTGCAAACAGGGCGTAGTCACAAACCCAACATTTTTTAGATGTAGTAAGTTATTTTATAGTCAGTATAAATACGTTGAGTAGTTTGCTGTTACTTTCTGAACATTCAGAATGCACAGTTGCCTGCGGCTGATTCAACCCGGTACCTTGGTCGTCACAGATGCGCTCTGTACCACGCCGAAACTGATCCGGACTTCCAAAGAGTAACTTGTCGATTTATTATGACAATCGCTTGTGGAATCGATTGTGGGGTAGATGATGAAGAATTTATCCCTTTAGCTGTGCGCACATTTTGCTATTGATAGTTCATAACTGTTCTGGTAATAAGGTTGGTTGTCTCGTAGGCATGGTTGTGTTTGGTTGTTTATGGAACCTTGTTTTGTTTGGGGTTCCGAAAGTTGGCATTCCACTGTAATATACCAGGCCCGCCACATACTATTGTCTATTGTCTTTCCCCAGGTGGTTTGTGATCCACTCTTGCCGTTAAGTGTATGGGTGATTGGAACTCGAGCTTCCGTTCTAAATCCAGATGTGTGGCCTCCATTGTGCTATGACCGTGTTTATTCAGGATGTCCCTGACGTTTTCTATCCATATTTTCCGAGGTCTTCCTCTGGCTTTGTACCTGATCTCATTTGGTTATATGCCTGTACGGGCAACTTGTCTCATCATTGTGGCGCATCTCCGAGAAGCACTTAATCTCAGAAAATAGAGAAACATTCCTGCCCAAACTGACAGAAAAACAAACACACAAACTCCCAAATGTGGACATTCATGTTCCTAATGTGACAGGATATTTCGTGCCATATTTTCACTTCAATCATTTTCTATCACACCAGAGAGGTTCTTCTACACAAAGTCTGATACAGATGACATCGTCGCCATATGACTTTCGACTATTATGATATATATATTTGTTAATTTGTTCCTTTCGTGCCAGGACGGCACATTAGGGCAGAGGTTGTGATTCTCCACGCGTTGCGATTCTCTGCCTGTACTTTTAGTACTTGCTTGGACTTGCAATCTATTATTTCTTCTTCTTTAAGTCTGGTGCTTTTTAAAGTAATATATATATAATGAGTAATTAACAGTAGCAGTTACCTTTGTTGCGTTGAAATTACCAGTGAGTTTGTTGTAGGCACCTCCATTATTGGTAATGACTTTATTAAATACAATAGTATCACCTGCATAGAATGTCTGGTCCGCATCAAACGCAGCAGTGAAGGCAACGTTCCCACCTGATGATACAACGAAACACAACAATAACTGATGAAACAACAATACACATAACATTTCGAATAAAACGCGGTGACTTGATGTCCTGATTTATAGAGCAGTGCTTATAAATTCAAATTTAGTTATTTTCCTTACAAAGTAACTAAATATAGTATAAAATTATATCGGTCTGTAGTAGTTTAACATTACTAGTTACATGACGTTTGTTGAACACGTAGTACATGAAGCGTTATCTTCATCCTCGACGGCAGGTTGCTCCCATCTGTCCTGCCTTTACCTTCAGGTATTTAACCGAGGTATAAAGCAATATTAATACTTGATTAATAGCTCAGAGGCGCGAGGGAAAAATGAAAAAAGAGTTTCGTTCTATGACAAACTGTCATATTCTGCAAGTATTACTTTCAGTCTCTCATAACCGCACGCAATACACTATATGGATTTGAGATTTCTCCAAAATAGAAGAGCGCTCACACTCTATTATATAAATTGCTGTAATCAATTGCCAAAGCTCTTACATTATGACCAAGTCACACTAAATTACAACGATTTCCACAGATAAATTGACGTAATAAATCTATTAAATTGTAATATTGTAATTATTATAAGTGATGTGGGTTGCCGCGAAGTTGGATCACCGGTCTCCGAGCTGGATGCTCCGTCGTTCGATTTCGGTTGGAATATTTTGTGGACAGTCTATAGAATCTGCGTTACATAGGTATATTATAAGTAAAGATAACACGGTGCATTCAAGCAACATCTTCTCTAGGGAAAAGTTGTATTGGTGTATCACTACAATTTATGGTATATAAATAGATGCACCAACGTACCCCATTTCTGCTGATGCAGGTAATGGGACTATCTGTGACTGACTGTAGTATACCATTACTCACACAGCCGCAAGAGCAGGTTGATATGTCAAAGAGAGGCCATAATGAGGTAATGATGGCAGTGCTTTGATGCACCAGAGATACAACCATTGCAACTATAAATACTTTTAGACCTACTCAGCAACAAAATATAGATTTTGTGTAGCATATGTCAAGGAATGCTTAATTAAAATTCCTAATTTTGTTAGATATGAAATCAATAAACTTGTACATTAAATTCTCCTCCTCCTGCTATTATTAATTTAGCAACCAGTTCGTCGCGCACTAATGACATGCCAGTTTTGAAGCTTTTATTTGCCCAGCATACTTTTTGTATGATGGGTACCACCTGAAGACCATATTTTATGCCTTTCCATCAAATATCCCAAAGATCATTATTTTTACTCTATGTCCGCTCTTCACGCACTAGAATGTGATTGCCATTGTAAACCTGAGCTAGTTGAAATATATCATCATGTCAACCAGCTCTTTACATCTTATGAAGTCAGCATTGTTATGCAGTGGATTCCTGGTCACTCAAACACATCTGGCAATGATAAGACAGACAGACTAGCAAATAAGGGAGCACAATAAAAACAGCCATATTCACAAACAATCATGCACATGGTTAAAATACTGTTGAAATCTGTGAACAAAGATAATTAGATGAACAGATGGGCCATGGAAAATATTGGGAGGAAAATCTACAAATATATGACTAGTTCAAATCCTAAAGACAACATCAACCTCCTGGGGAGGGAGGACCAGAGTATCGTTTTCCGTCTTTGCACACAACATGTACAGTTTAATAATCACCTGAACAGATTACAATCACAACAAATTCCAGGATGCCGACTGTGCATTTATCGCAATGAAACTGTTGACCACAACCTTCTTGAGTGTCCATCGCTGGATGACAGAAAAATTATTTTCCCTCCAGGGCCAGATAAATGATACTTATAGAACAAAACAGCTCACAAACACATGCATATATTACATACACAATGGCATTGGGTGAAAGGTCATGAGCCCATGGACCGCTGGATCAGCAACCAACCCACCATGATGGATTCTGGTTCAAGTTATGTGTCTAGTTGTATTTGAGCCTGTGCCTCTTTTTTTTATCTTCGTAAATTTCCGTTTAGCCTTTGAGGGATATTTGTACTTATCTGTTCAGCGTGGTACCCATAAGACACAGCGATTACACTAGTCAACAAATTTTCAAAAACATTGTGTACCAGACTTTAAATACAACATTTATTATTGATTTTGGCATGCTAATTTCAAATATCATACTGAAGTTCATTAATTGGCTGTGGTGTTTTTAATAATGAATTTAAATTTCAGCAATACAAATTTCATGTTTATTTGTTTAATCTCATTGGTGAACAGTTACTCTTTACACTGTGGCATTATAAAATATTTATTACAAATTCAATTAAGGGATATTCCACCATTAAATGTTAGTACATATAAAAACACTATTTACAGTTCACGTATAATGTTGCTAAAAGCACATTTGAACCATCAGTGTGATTATTCGGGTCTGTTCGATTTCTCTTAGCTTGATTCTTGTAGTTAATCGGTGATGTGTCTCCTGTCACAGTTCAACAATAACCAGGAAGTATTGAAGGGTTCCGATTGCCTTGATACTTTGTCTCCATAGCAGCAATGTCTTGGTGAAATCGTTCACCATATTCATCACAGACAGCTGCACATTTTGACTTTAAATAAAAATGCAGCTGAGAATCCAGAAAATGCTTTTTTAAAGACATGTTGCAGCCTAGACTCGTATACTTCCGAAGTAGATTTTCTACAATTTCTTTGTAATTATCAGATCTGTTTTTCCAAGAAAATTGTCCACCACTGACTTAAACTCTGACCATTCTTCTTTTTCATTTCCATGTAACAAGCAAAGAAATAAATTACCTCGAAGAAGTTTTCGAATTTGATGACTAATAAATACTCCCTTTCACATTTTAGCTTCACACAGTCCTGGAAATTTTCAAAGAGGTATTTTGAAAACATTTTCAGTAAGTGGCTTCTGACGGTTTTTAAACACAGAAATTTTAACATTTTCTCCTAGAGAATATTCCACTGTTGTAATCTTGAACCCAAAAGTTTCACCTTGTTCTTGAATAAGTTCAGGTCTTTTGCAAGATCATCATTCAGTTCACTTTGGGTAATTAAGTTTTGTTTTGTAGATATAGTTTGTTCAAATTCGGCTTCTTTTGAGGTTGATGGCTCAGAAATATCTTTCTTCATCAGCTGAAAATGACTTTGGAAACTGGTAGGGAAACGTCGTGCGGTATCGTCGCTCGGTACCTCCTACGGCATTAATAAATGCCATGGGTTACTTTACTTACTTACTCCTTGTCGTATTGCAGAGGGGATGCTTGGATATTGATGAGTCTATTTTATTCTTCTTTGATATTCCTTTCCCAATTGGAAGCACTATGCAAAAGTAACAGTTGTTGATATGATCAGTGGGCTCTCTCCAAATAATTTGGAACTGCAAATGGCATAGCTTGTCTTGTGCCAGTCAACCACAGTTTACGATGTGCAGCACATGCATTGCAGCATATAAGTCGTGCACAACTCTTATCTTGATCGCCTACCCTGCAGCCAAAATACAAATTGTACGCTTTCTTAATCATTTTAGACGCTAGACATATTCCGTTTTTTATAGGAAAATCACTTCGCCACATATATGACAGAAATCATTCGCACTGTTGACACATGTCCTGAGAATTTCTATCAAAGACACTTTTGAGAAGGAAAAATGCAGTAAACTCATTCAGGACTTGATTATGTTTAGGTTTGGACCAAATTAATTTTATAAAATGTCCTTATATGTGTTTTTTATTGTATCACTTGACATACTAATATTAATAAAAAGTGTATGTGTAATTTCCATTGGAAAGGGGAATGGATACAGAATATGAATATATAAGTACATTGATGGTATGTGATTACTTCACAAGGTTAGAGTTAGCCTTGTGAAGTAATCAAATATCAAATTAAAGCCAGTATACTGGCGATTGGTCCTGTAGACCCATAGTATAAAGCCAGTATACTGGCGATTGGTCCTGTAGACCCATAGTATAAAGCCAGTATACTGGCGATTGGTCCGGAAAGAGTAACGAAATTTAATAAGAGAGAAGATATGTATAAACAAAAGTGAAGTAATACCAGGTAGGATTGCATTATATGCTTCTAGTTCATTTTTATTGGTCAGAATAAATAATTTAGTCTACCACAGCTGTTATATATATATATATATATCCGATCATTTTGAAAAAAGTTGCATATATCTAAAAAAAAAAAAAAAAAGAAAAGCTAGAGCAAATAAACTTTTTAAAATTTCTTTTACGTTTTCAGCATCCCAAAGTTAGTTAAGATCATATTTTTATCAACTTTTTTAAATTGCTGGTACAATTTTGATGGTGACTAGTGTTATGAGTCTTATTATATTATTATTATTATTATTATTACCTATTATCATATGCGATGTGATATAACTTACCAATGACACGTTCTGCAGCCAGAAACAGTAGACAAAATGCGAGAACTGATGAGAAGGACATTTTGGTAGGTCTGTGAAACAGATATTAGAAAATAAAATTAGTAAATTATCAATGAAAAATTATTGTTTTCCCCTTCAATATAGCTCGCTTCCCTGTCAAAACGATATCGCAGGGTACAAGTGAAGATGTGGTAGAAGTCAAAGAAAAATACGATCAGACAATATCAGACTTGACAGGTCAATATTTGTCCACACTCATCCGCATGGCTGAGGAAAGAAATCGCTGATTGAATCTATGTGATGACGCATTTAATATAGTATCCATACGACCCGGACTAGTTGTGGATGTTTATGGATGGATTGATGTATATATCATATATATATGGAGATATACAAGTTGGACGTCTTGACGAAAATCACATCTTTTTCTTTGTTATGACGATATGTTGTGCTTGTTTTTCGCCTTTCCCCTTTTACTCTGGAATTGATCCCAGTACTATAGGTACTTGTTTCACAGTTAACATCCATTTTCACCAATCACTGCATAGAAGCTTTCGTCTGACAGTTCCTATATCTAAACACCGCAAAACGGCTGGAGTTTTTCAAAAACAAGGGGAGAAATTGAAAAAAAAATTAAATGCCGTATAGTTTTTAAAATTTAATAGCATTTCAGGTGAGGATCTCCCTGGCATAGTCGCTAAGCCATTTCTGTTGTGCTCAAGAGAACCCACTGTTCGATCTGCGTCGCAATGTTGTTGTTGTTTTTGTGTTGTTGTTTTTTTTTTGTAATATCCCTTTTTGGATATACCTGGGATGATCACTTGAAGCTATCGAATTACGTGCTACGAGTGATACACTTAGCAGTATGTTTTGATTAATTGAGAAGGCAGATTACAAATAGGGAAATCCAAGTACAGTGAAATAAATTATCTACACATTCTGAGCCAATTTGTAGCGATTCATTTCAATTAACTAAAAAATGCTACAAGACTTACCACGTTAGATAAATGAACAAACGTATTACTAATGTATCTATATGAAAGATGTCTTACCGGAGTTTTCTTCAAAGCGTAGTGAATATAGAAATATTGTGTGGGTTTTATAATTTCCACGTACCACGTCACCGTGTCATAGCAATATATGTCTTGGTAGAGGGAGCTAAGTAGGATCATGATAAACATATGTGTACAATACATGTTTCAAGTTGTTCAATCAATGTTCATCAAATTGATATGGGTTTCCAAGATTAATGTGTGATATATGCAAACACGGAGAATACAGGTAAGCACTACATCTGTACCGATTTCATGGTCCGTTTGTTCGGAATAATCAAGTAGTGATTGTATATCAACACTGCTCCTAAACTACATGGGGATTGTTGGGAGAAGGATGCTCAACAATTTAAAGCGAAATCAATCAAGGGTGGGCAGACATGTCAAGGAATTCCGAGGAAAAGTGAGGACTTTGATACACAATGGGAATGCCTAGAATTGGACAATGGGAATGCCTACAATTGGACAATGGGAATGCCTAGAATTGAACAATTGGAATGCCTAGAATTGAATGGCTATAGACGACATTTAACACAACGAAGAAAACAATAGTCTGTCGTGTCTGATTGAATCGATAATATAAATCTGTGTTTTACGGAAGGAAACACTGATAACTTTGGAGGAAATTGATTTAAAGAGTCATAAAATAAGCCTTTGTAAATCATAAAACAGGACCCTTGTCGGGACCCTAGTTGGGACACATAGGAGCCATCATCACAAAACGTATACTAAACATCCCTTTCCTCAGTCATAAAAGCTTATGTGAACAAATCTCGTTCTAGCCATTCCTTAATGTTACCAATTTTCTTATTACTTTTTATCCTTGCACCTTCAATTATTCTCTGCACAATAATTTATGAAATAATGATGCGTATAGAAACACTCATATGGTCCCCCCAAAGAAAATAAAAACAGTACTTTTTGTACTGAAAAACAAGATACAAAGCGGGTAACCTCCCACCCCCAATCCCATTTTCTTGATGTTTTTTTTTCTAAATAAATGGTTACTCAAAATTTCACCAAAATGTGGAGAATACATTTTTAAAGTAACCTACACACCAAACCTTTTCCGAAGATGTATCTACGACCCTGAGCTAGTCACGCGCTGTGTGCAGTTTGTCTAGTACTTGAGTAGTAATGTGAGTGGGTTTTTTCAGTTTTGTTAATATATCTTGTGTCTAGTAGTAGATTAGTACTGTATTTTGTCCTATTTAGTAATATTTCTTGTGTCGCGTACTTGATTTCTAACATGCATGTTTTGCCTGCTTTGCATTATGCATTATTTTCTTAGAATTCCGAAACAAACAACAAAAGCATATACATTGCATGGGTATTTAAATTCTTCAAGAACCGCAAACATTTACACAAGAATCACAATTAGGCATTCGCATTGCGAGGACCATTAGGTCTTCATGTTGTAAAGTGGCGAAAATAGATAAGAAATAAATATAATAAATCTCAGGTGTTGGGGAGCAACCCAAAGTGTCAGGGGTGTGAGGACTGGGGAAACACAGGACAATATACAAAAAAACAACAACAACGGAAATAGGTAGGAAGTGTTGCAATTATTAAAGTACACAATATACAAGCAGCAACCACAAAA
This sequence comes from Meghimatium bilineatum, assembly GCA_034231615.1. Classification (NCBI taxonomy): domain Eukaryota; kingdom Metazoa; phylum Mollusca; class Gastropoda; order Stylommatophora; family Philomycidae; genus Meghimatium; species Meghimatium bilineatum. The sequence goes on from CM067301.1 coordinate 12,089,106, forward strand.
TCAAGTGACGTGATTTTGGAAATAAACAAACACAAACAAGATTGTTAGTGATGGAGGAGTTTGGTGGTAACATATGTTTTCGTAGGTTAAACAGCTAAGGACATTTAATAAGGTGGTGTTTTACTGTTTCTTTCTCCTGTCAGTTGCCATAAGGTGTATGGTCTGCGGTAATTCTTTGCAGGTGTTGTTAAGTTGTACATGTGTTGTTAGCAGACTAAATATTGTAGTTTCATCTTTTCTGTGTAGTCTATGTATGCTGTCGTGTGTATTTGTTTAGGATATCTTAGTTAGTCGTTGGATCATCATCACTGCAAACTGGACACATCCATAGTTGCTCCGATCTCTCCCTGAGTGTATCCGCTATTACACTTCTGCTGACAGTACCTGTCTTCTGTTCAATGACCATCATTCTTCTGCGCCCTCCAAAAAGTTCACTGCCAGCAACATCACATTTTAAACCCTGTTCTTTATTCCTGGCAATCGAAAAGGAATCATCATCCACACTAGTCTCACTCTCATGTGCTTTGTGCTATATCTCTTATGAAGTTCAAAATATCAGCTCGATCCATTGCCCCATCGCTCTGTGCCACAATCGCGCATGACGCCAGTTGATCTACTCTTTCAATACCTCGAACACCTACATGTCCCGCCACGAAAATAACTAGTTTCTCAGTAACTAGTTTCAACCTCGCCTTTCTCAAGCGTAAGTGCAATGTTTGCGAACGATACCCACTTGTACCTTCCTAATCATACTCATAGTCACTAAAGATGCAGACTTGTGTTGCATTCTGCGTGCCTACCCACTTACATGCTCTGGTCACCGCCATAACATCCCTGTTTTTCTCTGGTTGGGATATGTCATGCATTTGGGACTCTTCCTTTGGTCCAACCACTGTTGTTTGCAGTTGTTGCTGATAATGTACTTAGGTATTCTAATGTTGATGAAAATTCCTGGTTGGGGCAATCATACTTACTTTTTTTGCCAGTTTATTAGCACTTTCATTCCCCCTGACACCTGTGGGGCTCGGCACCCAATGTAGTGTAGTATTGATGGTATATGATGTAAGTTTGTTTATAACTTGAAGTATGTGGCTTATGATTTTCTCTGCTGTTAGAATTCCAGTTTTCAAGGGGGCGTAAAGCAAAAGGGAGTCTGTAAATATTAGTAGGTTTTTTTTAGACGTGTTGCATAATTTATTTATTTGGTATTGATGTATAAAAGTGTTTCTGATATTACTTTCACCTCTGCATTATAGTTGTTGCAGAACTGTCCACAAGGAGCAGATAACTATATTGATTTTTTTTGCCAGGGAGGACTATCAGTGAGACATATCCTGCATTAATGGTGACTTTGAAGACTGACCCAACTGTGTATTCTTGGATCCAGTTCTTGGGATAGGAGTCTGTAGTGTCTAATGCAATAGACTTAAGGGTGTTTTGGTTTTTACCTTTGGTTACTGACTAGTCAATTAGTGTGGTATTTATTTTGGACAATATGAGGTATGCATTTGGTGATATATTTGATACTATTTCAGATTTCTCTCTATCTTCATGAAGGTGACGTTTTTCGTTTAGTTCGTCTGCTAGTTGTACTGGGTATATTTATGTTTTAAGTCATATTGTGCGTGTCCATTTGATGACTAATTTCCATTTGTTGACTACTTCTTTGTTAGGGTTGATTTGTGGGAGTCGTTTGTATATTTCCACAGCTTCTACAGTTGCCTTTTCTCTTACCATGTCTAGTGGCTCTACGTAAGCATTTATTTCACAGGCCACTGTTGGTGTTGATCTCATGCCGCCACAAATGAAGTGAAGAGCCTGGCTTTGGGCTCTGTCCAGTAAGTGCAAGAGTTCTGTGATGATATGGCTTGCAAGTGAAGATCATAGTCTTCTTCTTCTTCTTCTGCGTTCGTTCTCAAACTCCTGCAGATTAGCAGGATATAGTCCGGAGAACGGAATGCGTTGTGACATGGTTTACAGCATTGCTGCGATAACTGCGCCTTTCGGCCTGACACATTCGACTTCATCATGACTTTGGGTCACTGACCCTATATGGGATGGGACAGCCAACCCCATATCATAACCTCCTTAATCACCTCTTACGACATGCATGGAAGGTAAACGGTGTTGCTATTCTTTGCTCCCCTTTCGAACCCCGGCAACACACGCGATCAGTCTAATATGGATCTAGCGTATCCTATTTATACATTTCTAATTTGTCGGTCCCCATAATGTACTTGCAAGTCGCTTTAGCAAGTTCAACCTCTTCGATGCTTTTCTATGATAATGTTCATGAAGTTGGACAGGATTGAGAAAGAGGCAGAAGCAAGAAGCGAACACAACATCTCAGAAACATCAAGAGACTTAGGTAAGTCTCTGCACGATCTACTCTTCGCAGATGATCAAGGTCTAATATATGAAACTGAAGACGAAATACAACGACACACACAGTCATTACAATCAATGTGCGAACAGTACAATGTGAGATTAAACACATCAAAAATAGAAACTATGGAAATATAATCACAGCAGTGGTGATAGTACACATCCCTGCCATACTCCCGTTGTCTCCCTATGAGCAACAGAACAGATAAACTTGTATGTTAACGGAACAAAACTAAAACAGACATAATCATTAAAATATCTAGGAAATATTTTTTTTACAAAAGACGGACAAAACTGATAGAGAAATTCAGATGCTGTAGCAAAAAAGCAAAAGCTGTAACATGCCAACTGACACCGCTGCTTAAAAACCTAGCGATCAACATGACGACTAAACGAGATATAATAAACACAATTTTTAACCTAATGTTATGTTAACAGTGCCAGACATGGCCACTGACAAAAACACTCTTGAGAAAGACTAAAACATGTGAGATGAAATGCCTGAGAAAGGCTATAAATGCCAACAGAAGAGACCGAATGAAGAACGGAGACATCAAAGAGATAGTAAAGACCGTATCAAGCAAAAAATATAGAGAGAGATAGCATATCAACTGGTTCGGAAACCTTATTCGAATGGAACTATTACAACCAGCCATCCTTGCGTACAACAGAAGAAAGAACGGCTACAAAGCAGGAGGAAGACAAAGAATAAGATGGAAAGATTCTATCATAGAAATTGTCAAGAACCACGGTCTGATCATGGCAAGCACAACAAAGATGACCAAAGACAGAAAACGTCAACTCCCCACAACGCCTAACCCTTTTTTTTTTAAAAAGACGATAGAATAGGGTGCAGCTGAGAACTGAGCCTTTGGGTAGCCCTACCTCAAGCGTGCGTTTGGATGATTGTTATTTACTGTAGTTTGTATGGTTCTGTCACTTAGGTAATCACTAAGTGACAGTTGATCAATAGGTAATGATAAACAACAGGACATTACAACATAAAAACATATCACTGTGAAGAATGCTGAATGGTGTTTGCATTAAAAAAAATATTGCACTGTACAATCGTATCATCTTCTGGAAATATAATATAGCATGGTGGTTGGTTTGGTTGCCACTGGTGGTTGGTTTGGTTGCCACTGGTGGTTGCCACCCAACTGTCCGTATGCTTATAGAAGGGCCTGGCCAATATTAGTTTCCAGCCTCTGGTGGCTGGACTACGCCCCATCTCCGCGACAAGTAACTGGCCTCGATCGGGATTCCACTATAAATGAAAAGCTTGATTCTTTATTCTGGCTTGATTAGGAACAAGCGTCACAGCACTGGGGGCATTCCCATATATGCTCTACTTGCCGTTCCGTCAGCCATCTAAAAGTGTATAAGCTCAGTGTCCCAGACAGTTGTTGATTACGCGTTCTTCTGATCTTTTCAGAGAGGGAACACTTTCTCCCATCGCCTCTAGTCACTCCCATTATAACCATTCTCTGAATATATACATTGTCTCGTTCGACTTCCTCCTCGTCCTCTTGTAGAGTATCCATGGCTGCTCTAATCAATTTAATCCTATTTTCTTATCTCGGTGCCGTTCACCAAAGCTTTACCAGCCAACACATCGGCTCTTTCGCTTCCCTTGACCCCATGACATGCACAGTAGATCTTTGTAATGCTCTGCGAGTTGTTGAGAAGAGTAACCCATTCAGTTCTAATCATACACTTTTCTATCTTGCGCAGCATACTTTGAGAGTCCGATAGAATAACTGAGTCTGTTGGTGGTTGCGTCGACAGCCAAGTGAGATCTGTTGTCACTGCTTCTATTTCCATTCTCATACTCGATGTTGTAGTGGGGTACACAGCTGACGTCTCAGCTAATTTCTTGCAGAAGGCCTGCCAAACAAGAAGCTATTTTTACGAAGTCACCCACAATCCCTTTTAGTATCTTGATCGATCGATCCATTTTCATAGTATCTTGAGAATATACGCGTTGCATCTTTTGACTAAAATTGCATTTTTTAGGAGTGCGTATTGGGCGAATTTGTGTTGATTCAGATCTCAAGAGGCGAATCGGTGTCCATTATTCACAACCCTACATTTCATGTCACCATACATATCTTTTATTAAGTTGATACATTTATGTCGGATTATATAGTGCTACAGTAGCCTCCATATGACAAATGTATGTGGGATTCAATAGCGCTACATTAGCCTCCATATGACAAATGTATGTGGATTTCAATAATGCTACATACGCCTCCATATGACAAATGTATGTGGGATTCAATAGTGCTACATACGCCTCCATATGACAAATGTATGTGGGATTCCAAAGTGCTACAGTAGCTTCCATATGAGAAATGTATGTGGGTTTCAATAGTGCTACAGTAGCCTCCATATTATTCTCCGGTCTACACTAATATCATCTCATGATTCACAAAGTTAGGAAGCAGCGGGGGATCACATTACATCTATTCTTCCATTATGTTTCATATAGTATAACATTACATCTATTCTTCCATTATGTTTCATATAGTATAACATTACATCTATTCTTCCATTATGTTTCCTATTGTAGCAATGATGTATTCACATGATAATTCCTTTAGGAGAAAAGGTACCCAAAAATACATGATATATTTAATTTATTTTTACAGAAATGCTTCAAATTTAAACAATTTCATTGGTGTGTGTGTGTGTAAATACAGTATTGCTGACGTCAGCATTTGTCAAGTCCATCTCCATCTTTATCAACAATTGTCAAACGTGTTCTGCAGACCTCCATCTCCCAATGGGAGACGTATTTAGGGACAGTGCCCACAGACATTCATTCTTAACTATTGTTAAATATTTAGACCCCTCCCCTCCCCACATCCTCCGCAACTTGGAATATAAGACGAGACTTCTACTGCGCACTAATTTCAACGTATCTCACGAGAGCTGCTCATGTTTGTGAAACTGATTAGCTAACCCTTCCGCTACAGAATATAGCATAATGCGTTAAATATATTTTCAGCGGATCGTTTACAATACAAACGTGATTGTTTGAGGCAGTATTTAAACATGCACGCGATGAATGCACTTCTACATTTACCATCCATGTAATCATCTTGGAAATCTGTGTACCTACTGCATCTGGCAACCGGGTCAAAGTTCAATATGTTATGCTAGCATCTGGCACCTATCCCATATCATGTCTCTCACTCGATAACCAAAACGACTCTACCCGTATACTGAAAACCACCTTTTCTCAATTAGTTTGTATCGGAACTGAATATATCTACTAACGTTAATGTTGTTGCCAAGTTCGCACAATGTACATAACAAACCCTCGACATGATTTCACATCTCTCATTTGCCTGGTTGAAAACAAAATTCAATCTATAAATCACAGTTCTCGTTTTTTTTGCTCCTTGTCTAGTCTTTATGTGATATATCATGGATGTTCCGGCAGGAGACTTAGCATCTTTAGAATTTCCGATTACATAAAACTCCGATTACATAAAACTTCAATTACATTAGCTATTGCACTGTTCAATGACGTCACGCAAATTGTTCGGTTTAATCTTTATGGAAGGAATACTGTTTCTTTGTGGCGTCCCTATCATGGATAGTATTTGCATATTTAATAGGTATGCGGTTCTGTACAAGATTTAGGGCCTACCTATTATCATAAATATGTGAGACGAAATGTTCCAACTTTTAAATATTATCCATAGTTTAATTCAGCTTTCGTGACGTCATTGTAAAGCACAATAGTTAAATGTAATCGGAAATTTATGTAATCATGTAATCATGTAATCATGTAATCGTAGATTTAAAAGTTAAGTCTCCTGCTGAACCATCCGTCTTCGCGTTACACACTGAGAGCCCCACCAACCCCCTCCTCAAGAGGGTTTTTATAAGGGGGGGGGCGGTGGAGGCTCTAAGTGCGTAGCGCGCAGGTCTATATCACGCGTTTTGTATTATTATAGGTCGATAGAAATTTTGTAACCAGTTATGAACCTACAAAATATTGATGACCGGAGCAGATTTCTTAAAATTTGTGAAGAGAAAGTGCAAAGTAGACCCTAGATCTTGTATAGATACAGTTATGCTTACAATTGAAGAACTACACGCCTAATTTATGGCGCTCCTTTTATTCAATGTATACACTTTATTTAATTGTCTTTATTTATTGTATCATCTTTATTGTCAGCAAACGCTTTATTCATGTTATCAGTTTTATTGATATACGTTTTATTGATCATAGAGGTTTTATGGATTCTATACGTTTTATTCTTTTTCTTCTTCTTCTTCTTCAGCGTTCACTCTCAAACTCCTGTTGAATTCTCTTGTAGCAGGACCATGGTCCTACTAGATTTCCAGCAGGATATAGTCCAGAGAATGGAAATGCATTGTGTCGCCGTTTTATTTGCGTCAATGGCCCGACACATCCCTCTTAGGGGGATATGCGTTTTATTGATTCTATGCGTTTAAAAATTTTTTTATACGTTTTATTCATCCTATAAGTTAGATCAAGTCAATAAATCAAGTAATGAATATGGACTGGATATAAACATTAAAAAAAAAAACCATGATAATCAGCAAAGCCATAGAAGAACAGGAGATAAACTTAAACATACAGGGAGAGAAACTACAACAAGTAAAACAGTATCAATATCTTGGACACATAGTCACAAATGATGGCAGATGTGAAACAGAAGTTAAAAAGGAGAATAGGAATGGCTGAAAGTAGCTTCAATGGCATGAGGAAATTATTAATATCTTAACAAATTACAAACAAGTTAAAAATGAGAATTATAAAATGCTACATCTATTCCATATTAATTTATGGCTCAGAAACATGGACACTAAATAAACAATTAGAAGACAAAATTGATGCCTTTGAGATGTGGGTATATAGAAGAATAGGGAGAACATCATGGAAAGAGAAGAAAACAAATAAAGAGGTAATAAAGACACTTAATATGAAGAAAGAACTACTAAGAGAAATAAAGATCAGGCAAATAAAATACTTTGGACACATTAAAAGACATGACACCTTATTGAAGACCTTACTTGAGGGTAAAGTCAAAGGGAAGCGAGCACGAGGTAGGCAGAGATACAAGTGGGAGAGTAACATTACACGATGGACAGGTTACAGTCTAGCAGAGTGCACCACCAAGACAAGAGACAGGAGATGTTGGAGATACGTTGCAGCCAACCTTCGTTGCGGAGACGGCACTTGATGATGATGAAGTTTTATTAATCCTATACACATTTTTTATACTGTTCTCTTTGCTGATAGTTTTATTTTTGTGGCAACACTATCTTTTATTATTTTTGTGGCAACACTACCTTTAATGATATTATTTATATTTAGGAACTAATCCAATAGGGTTTTTTTGCAGCCTCACTAGTCCTTTGCAAAAGACCGTACAATCACTCTCCCCTCAACACCGAAAGGTATATGAGGACAGAAAGAAGAAGAAGAAGACTAGTCCATTAAGGATTAGGAAGTGAATAAAGTTCTTATTGTCCTCGATACTCAGTTACAGGTTGGGTAGAAGGGAAGAAGAAAGGAAGAAGATAGAAGGTAAGAAGATAGAAGGGAAGAAGAAAGGAAGAAGATAGAAAGGAAGAAGATAGAAGGGAAGAAGATAGAAGGGAAGAAGATAGAAGGGAAGAAGATAGAAGGGAAGAAGATAGAAGGGAAGAAGAAAGGAAGAAGATAGAAAGGAAGAAGATAGAAGGGAAGAAGATAGAAGGGAAGAAGATAGAAGGGAAGAAGATAGAAGGGAAGAAGAAAGGAAGAAGATAGAAGGGAAGAAGATAGAAGGGAAGAAGAAAGGAAGAAGATAGAAAGGAAGAAGATAGAAGGGAAGAAGATAGAAGGGAAGAAGATAGAAGGGAAGAAGATAGAAGGGAAGAAGAAAGGAAGAAGATAGAAGGGAAGAAGATAGAAGGGAAGAAGAAAGGAAGAAGATAGAAAGGAAGAAGATAGAAGGGAAGAAGATAGAAGGAAAGAAGATAGAAGTGAAGAAGATAGAAGGGAAGAAGATAGAAGGGAAGAAGATAGAAAGGAAGAAGATAGAAGGGAAGAAGATAGAAGGGAAGAAGACAGAAGGGAAGAAGACAGAAGGGAAGAGGATAGAAGGGAAGAAGATAGAAGGGAAGAAGATAGAAGGGAAGAAGATAGAAGGGAAGAAGATAGAAGGGAAAGAATCAAGGGGAAGGCCCCGAGAAAAAATATTGGAAGAGTTTGACTAAATGGCTTAGATTATCAACACTAACAGAGATGGTGACATATATGAGAGATCGATGTACATGGAGAAATATGGTCGCCAATGCCATTCGGCACGGCACTTGACGATGACTAATTGAAATTCTTGTCAGCTTCACTATCCCAGTGTGGAAAAGTTGCTACGTAACTTCTGAAGAACACTTTATGACAAGTATTTCTCTATTATCTTCCACACGCAAGGTCGGGTCTGCCATCAAATAGGAGAACATGCCAAGAACACTTCTTTCTATTTGTCTGCAGATGTTACATATGTTGGCTCCAGATCTTCCATACCTCTCCTACAAGTATTCTCCCTAGATCTTACATACCTCTCCTACTAGTATTCTCCCTAGATCTTCCATACCTCTCCTACAAGTATTCTCCCTAGATCTTACATACCTCTCCTACAAGTATTATCCCTAGATCGTACATATCTCTCCTACAAGTATTCTCCCTAGATCTTACATACCTCTCCAAGTATTCTCCCTAGATCTTACATAGCTCTCCTACAAATATTCTCTCTAGATCTTCCATAACTAGTATTGTCTACAGATCTTCCATACCTCTCCTACAAGTATTGTCTACAGATCTTCCATACCTCTCCTACAAGTATTCTTCCTAGATCTTACATACCTCTCCTTCAAGTATTCTCCCTAGATCTTCCATACCTCTCCTACAAGTATTTTCTGGCTTGATTAAATTTATCTGCTTATTCTTCCATGACTACTCATACCCACTCACTCTTCCATACTTATTCTATTCTACGCACTCTTCTCCACTGACTCTTCTCTACTCACTCTTCTATACTCACTCTTCTATACTAATTCTTCTCTACTCACTCTTCTATACTAATTCTTCTCTACTCACTCTTCTATACTCACTCTTCTATACTAATTCTTCTCTACTCACTCTTCTATACTCACTCTTCTATACTAATTCTTCTCTACTCACTTTTCCTGTATCATACCCGTTCTTAACCACATTTTACGTTCACTCCTCCATGTTCAGTCCTCCCTACTACTCTTTCCCACTCACTCTTTCACACTTACTTATACCTCTCACCCTCTATTGCCTATTCCATACTCACTTCTCCACTCACACTCCCCTAGACACTCGTCCAATATAAATCTGTCCCGTTCGCTGTTCTCCTCACTCAGCTCTACTCACGACTCTCAGCACACATTTTCATACTTACTTATGCCACTCACCCTTTAATCACTCTTCCTCCCGTACTCATCTCCACTCACTATCCAGCTCTTACTATTCCCGCCAAATCCTTGCTGCTCACTATTGCCTGTTCACTCATCTTAATCACTCTCTATGTTCCGTATAGATTTATGGAAATCGCTTGTCTGGTGACAAATTTCAGAGGTTTCCATATTGTTTGACTCTTCCATCACAATATTTCAGAGGTTTTCATATTGTTTGACTCTTCCATCACAATATTTCAGAGGTTTCCGTATTGTGTGAATTCCATCTCCATATTTCAGAGGTTTCTGTATGTTGCAACTCTTCCATCTCCATATTTCAGAGGTTTCTGTATGTTGTAACTCTTGCATCTCCATATTTCAGAGGTTTCCGTATGTTGTAACTCTTCCATCACCATATTTCAGAGGTTTCCGTATGTTGTCACTCTTCCATCTCCATATTCTTCTTAGAAGTCGCTACTGTATTTGATTGTGTTCTGCATTTTCCCATAAACTAAAAGAGACATAATATCCACGAATTCACTGCTACTATTATGCTTGAGTCCGACTATGTGGTGGGGCGGTGTAGAGCTCGCACGGTCAAATCTATATCCGTACAGCTTATAAAGTAAGGACAAACTACTGAACGTATTTATATTACATATAAACTCACTACATTGGAAAAATGTTGGGTTGATGACTAAATCCTGAATAGACTATGCTGCCCATGTTTTTATTATGCTTAATATCGACCCGGTGTTAAAATCAGGAAATGTAGACAATAATCTGACCATGTTTTCTAACCGCTAATGTCAGCTGTTGATTTACATAGTGTTGACATGATGGCTGGTAATTGTCGGGTAATACATGAAAATCACGGTTAAATTTGTGTGAGATGTGATCTCATTCTATTTGATATTCATAAGCTTTGTCTTATTCAAGTGTACTGATGTATGCGGGGTTGTACTTGTAGCGCAGATGGTTGAATAGATTTCATGAGGGGTGACGTTCTCTGTAGAGTGATAATTTATGCGAGTGAGGACGAGTGTCCTCTGACCGCAAGCGGATGAGTGTGTGAGTGAGTGCATGAGTGAGTGGCTGAGGAAATGTGTGATTGAGTAGGTGAGTTGGTTAGATATATTTCATGATGTTTTCTGTAAGGGATAGGGGGTGTTTGACGTGAGTGATTGAGTGTGATTGGGTGATTGAGTGAGTTAGTATCGAACGAGCGAGTGGAATAGTGAGTGAGTGAGCCGTGAACGAATTGGTGAATGAGTTAGTGGGTGAGTGAATGCGTGTGTGAATGAGTGAGTTACTGGGTGCTATAGAAGATGAAACAACGTTTGCGAGTGAGGTAGTGAGTGGGTGAATCAATGAGAGAGTGATTGAGTGAACAAAATGGAAGGGAGATGTTTGATGTGAATTAGTGAGGAAGACCTGAAAGAGTGTTTGAGGGGTGTGTGAGTATGTGAATGAGTGAACTTGTGAGTAATGGAGTGAATATGTGAATAAGTGAGTGCGTTAGTAAGATATGGAAGGATATTTGAAGTGAGTGAGTGTGTGTGCGAGAAAGAGCGTGCATTTGCATGAGTAATTTTGTGAGTAAGTGTGTGAGTGAGAGATATTGAGTGAGTGAATAAATGAATTAAGTAATTAGTTAGTAAATGGGTGTGTGAGTGAGTGTCTTAATGAGTAATAGAGTGAAATGGGGATATTTGATGTTATCGATTGAGTATATAAGCGAGCGTGCGAGTGGGTGAGAATATGATTATTTGAGTCTCTGGGTGTCTGGTTGGGAATTTTGTTTATGCGATTGAGTGATGTAGACGGGTAATATTTGATGTATGTGAATGAGAGAGAAGGAACCCTCTGAGTGAGTAGTGAGTGGGATTTTTTAAGTCAGTGAGATGGGGACATTTGATTTGTGTGAATGTCTGTGGAAGTTTCTGAGTGAGTATATGGTTGGTTGATGGTTGGTTGGCTGGTTGGTTGGTGGTTGGTTGGTTGGTGGTTGGTTGGTTAGTGGTTGGTTGGTTGGTTGGTTAGTCGTTGGTTGGTTGGTTGGTGGTTGGTTGGTTGGTGGGTGGTTGGTTGGTTGGTGGTTAGTTGGTTGGTTGGTGGTTAGTTGGTTGGTTGGTTGGTGGTTGGTTGGTTGGTGGTTAGTTGGTGGTTGGTTGGTGGGTGGTTGGTTGGTTGGTGGTTAGTTGGTTGGTGGTTGGTTGGTGGTTGGTTAGTGGTTGGTTGGTTGGTGGTTGGTTGGTTGGTTGATAGTTGGTTGGTTGGTTGATGGTTGGTTGGTTGGTGGTTGGTTGGTTGGTTGGTGGTTGGTTGGTTGGTGGTTGGTTGGGTGGTTGGTTGATGGTTGGTTGGTTGGTGGTTGGTTGGTGGTTGGTTAGTGGTTGGTTGGTTGGTTAGTCGTTGGTTGGTTGGTTGGTGGTTGGTTGGTTGGTTGGTTGGTTGGTGGTTGGTTGGTTGGTTGATGGTTGGTTGGTTGGTTGATGGTTGGTTGGTTGGTGGTTGGTTGGTTGGTTGGTGGTTGGTTGGTTGGGTGGTTGGTTGGTGGTTGGTTGGTTGGTTGGTGGTTGGTTGGTGGTTGGTTGGTTGGTGGTTGGTTGGTTGATGGTTGGTTGGTTGGTTGGTTGGTTTATGGTTGGTTGGTTGGTGGGTGGTTGGTTGGTTGGTTGGTTGGTTGGTTGGTTGGTTGGTTGGTTGGTGGTTGGTTGGTTGGTGGTTGGTTGGTTGGTTGCTGATCCAGCAGCCCATGGGCTCATGCCCTTTTACCTAATGACATTGAATGGCATTATATTGCTGGGAAGTCTGTGGATTTTCAGCCCACAGATCAAGAGAATAACTATCACACCTCCAGGAAGATAGATTTCAACCTATGCACTACTCCTAGCCACTGTAGCCAAGATAGGATTCACTGTACTCATTCCCCGCCACCAATTGACTACTGGTTATGCCGAACTTCTCTATTGATCCAGGCATGCAACCAAATGTTCAAGTCAATAGGATTGTGAAGTCCTGAGTCACTGTACCTCTATGCGGGGCTTCAGCCATAGGAAAAAACAGTGCTGTCAGTTTCCTCCTCCCCAGTGCTGCATAGTACATCTCTTGCTCCCTCCCAACCACAGAGGGTGCATACATATATATTCAGGTAAACATGAAACACATTTCAACAAAATAAAAGCATAATTGTATAGATGACGTGCCACGAAGCTTCTCAAGAAGATAACCTCAATATAACGACATGTCATCCACTAAGGTTTTCTGTTGCATGTGTGGTATGTCTAGTGGGCCATTGGTGAGACCCACAGACGCAACCACATGCGTATAGAGTGAGTATATGAAATAGGGTATATTTATGTGAGTGAGTCTATATTAGTGAGTTTGTAACTGAGTGAATGAGCAAGTGTGTGAGTGAGATGGTGACAGTAATGTAAATTAGTGAATGAATGGTAGACACGGGAGGTATTTGATGTGAGTGATAAAGACAGAACAGGACAGACGTAAACTTGTGACAGCTGAAATGGCATGCTTACGCAGAATCCTAGGAATATCGATAAGAGTGGGCAACCGAAAAAAACCCGGCACCTCCCCAATCTTAGAATAGTAGCCAATCGTAGGCGCTTGGGAGAGCCTCGCTCAGGATAGAACAGCATGGCGTTACAGCATTAGAACGGGAGCACTAGCGGCGGAAGAATTCAGACAAGATACTGCAAGACAGAAGCGGACACGTAGAAAAGAGAAAACATCTCAACCTCACACAGATACCTTATATTGTTGTCAATTCTGTAAAAGAACATTTTGTGCTCGCATTGGACTTGCTAGTCATTTAAAAACGCACTATTAACTTTTATTATTTTTATTATTTATTGTTATTATTATTATGGTTGAGATTTTGGTCATCGTCGATCACGACGGACGAACACCATCATAATCAGATAGTAATAGAAATTGTCTCAGAAAAGTTATGAACATCAGATGGCAAGACAAGATTCCAGATACCACTGTCCTTGATAGAACTGGTATCCCAAGCATTGACACGTTCTTTATGCAGAGATTTGTTGGGCACGTCATTTGGTGCGCATGCCAGACCATCGTCTGCCAAAGATACTTCTCTATGGTGAGCTAGAGAAGGGTATACGATCTCAAGGTGGCCAAAGGAAGGGCTACAAGGACTCGTTAAAGAACTCACTGAAAGCCTTTGAAATAGACCACGATACATGGGAAGAACTTGCACAAAATAGATCTAAATGGCGTACTAAAATACAAAAGAGCGCATCATCTTGTGAAAAGAAGAGAAATGCAGCAGCTCAACAGCGGAGAGCAGCTAGAAAGTCACGGATAGACCAAGATCCGTCTACAGTCGTTATTCCATGTACAAACTGTCCAAGGACATTTACAGCTCGAATAGGGCTCATTAGCCATCTACGAACTCATAATCAAGGACATAACTAAAATTGAATTTTCAAAAGTGGATGTAACAAATGGTCATCATCACTTGTGATGGACAAACAACATGAATAGAAATAAATACTTGATGTGAATGAATGATAGAGGGATATTAAAAGTAAGTAAGTGTGTAATAGCTCATCAGGTTTTTTTCCAATTTTTGGGGGTTTTGTTTCAAGAATGAGGCATCGGAGTTACTAGGTAAACATTTTGCCCACGTTTAGTTGGGGACTATACTCAGCTATTTAAAACATAGAAAGGTTGAAAAAGTGTAACTTTCCTAGTTTGTTTTTCGTCATGAAACCACGTCAAGGCAGAGGGAAGTTTTTAATTTAATTGATTGGGTACAAAAGTTTCGGGGATTTTGTGCAAGGAATATTGTTTTAGTAATTATTTTAGGACAGGATTTGTCTAGACAGAAAAACAATACTTAGTTGTTAAGTATTGTTAGAAATCACAAAATCCCGTGCAATCCACGAGATACTCATGTCACGTGAGTCCGTCAGCGAATGAATAGTTGACCGGTTGACGCCATGTTAGGCATCCCTTTCGGAATGAGACATATAGTTGGGTTCCTGCCATGATAGAGACAAGATGTTTCTACACAAGATAACCAGCTATCGCCATGCCTTTAAAAAAAAATGAAAGTCGAGTCCTTTTTACAGTTACTAATAAGTTTTCTTACATTATTTGATGAAAGAGAGAGTGAAAGAATGAAACCAACCATCTACTAATAGCTTCAGTCCGGCAGAGAAATTTATCAGCATGATAACGGCTTATCATATGTATTCTCAATTTGTGACTGTTGCACGAGGTAAGTGCAATTTTACATACTAGTTCAAGCTTTTCAGTTGAATTCGACTAAGAAAACTTTTTGTTGATATCCTGGTGGGAGAAATCCATTTTGTTTATATTCGTTATGGTTTTTTGTTCTTAACTTTTTGTTGTCTTTAAAGGTCCCAATTGGACCGACACGTTGACTGTTGTGTTTGTTCCTTTTATTTATTGTTATTTTCTATATTTTATTATTTTATATTGATATAGTCATCTATTTACTTTATTTGCATTTACCTCTATCATGTGCAGCATTCTTCGTTGAGAACCTATAAGGCTCTTTCATCAGGCCTCGGGTATAGACCTGAGTGACACTGGGAAAGTGTTGTGACCAATATTTAGAAGCGCATAGGCTATCCAAGATTAATTGGAGTATCAGCCAAGTGATCTCTGATACACGTGTATTATTTTGACAAGAGTCAGTAGCTCTGCATTCTACCGAGGAGTGAATTTATTTGGAAGCTCACTTATGCTATCCAGTTAAAATGGTGTGTTGGCCTGAGTACTACTAACACGGGACTGTCAAAAGCTCCGGGAACTGCAGCTCCAAATCTTCACTGCGGTACGTCACATTATTATTCAATTTTCTCCATGAAAAGCTGATACAGAAGACATATATCTTCTGAAGGAAACCAAGTTATTTCCGTTATCAATTATGATAGAGAGCTCAATCTTACATCACCAAGTTGATCTATTCGTATTTGAGCTAATGTCAATCTAACAACGTTGCTGACGCAACCCATATTGTGAGTATGTATACTGGCATTGCCTGCCACTGTACATAATTGAAGTCGAGTTGTACGCTCACTTCAGATATTATCGTGTGAAGGTGATCTATTCCATCTAGGAAATAGATTAGTGATTTAGGTTGTGTACAATGTGCAATATCGACGAATCGGTATAAGTGCTCGAGTATAGGACGTTCCTACACACACTTAAGACCACCCATGCTTAAGTTGTAAGCAAGGGGTTGTTTCCCAAGAGAAACATTCGTTTTGGGATCATCTCATGTAATTGAAGTTATTGAGATCTACGATCCAAGGGATCATTGAGAGGCACAGGATCTTATGGAGACATAGCCTGTCTTATTTACTTCAATGGTGGCTTTCATTTATCTTTTCTTTAATATTGTCTCTGTTGTTGTCCATTGCACTAATGATGCAATGTCCCTTTTCTTTAATTTTGCCTGTGTTGATATCAGTGATAATATCTCGCCTCTATTTTAATAGTTATTTGTCCCCGTCTTTAACGATGTCTTCATTAACAAGTCTTTAATGGTGCCAAGTTCCCAGGATTAAAAGATATCATCTTTAATGATAGTGGTCTTTTAACCTTTATTTTAATGGTGCTGTGACCAGGATTTTTCGACCTTTATTTTAATGGTGCCTTTGTATTAACCTCAGGCCAATATTTCTTCTTGTTCTGAGAAGACAATATTGACCGTACAGGTAGAATAATAACAATACAATCCATGATAAGAACTGGGTTTTCCCATAAAAATACCCCAGTATTGAGAGACACAGCAAGAGATAGAGGGAGAAAAAAAGGAGATATTAGATAGGTAGACAGTTAAAAAATACTTGAATGTCATTGATTCTATGTATGACATAACATGAATGTGTGATTTGCATATGCCAAAATAATTTTTTTATATACAATATTGCATAAAGGTCAAGATAACCTTTATTTCAGAAGATGGCGATGAACAGAAAATAAACTGGTAGCTTAATGATTAATGTAATTGATGGCATGAATAAATTGTTAACAGGTTTTGAACAATCACTTAAATACCAGGCAGTGTCAACCGAGATACAAAAGTAGTCAGGGGAAACCAAGAATTTTATGAGATGGATCAAACAGATAGAGAAGTTTGCATACCTCAACGGATTATCGGATCCTGAGAGGAAAAAATTAGTGTTTCAGACTTCGTCAGGATTAGTGAGTGACTATGTTCAAAGATTGGAAGAACACAGAGAAGAGACTTGGACAGAGTTCAAAGAACACCTGGCAACCAGGTATGGTAAAAATGCAGATCACCAAAGTGCATTTGTAGAACTGAGGAGGATGAAGCAAGAAAACAAATAAGATATCCAAGCATATAGTTGCAGATTAATAAATGTGGCAGAGATTGCATTTGGAAAAGTGACCAAGGAAATGGAAGTTGATAGACAATTACAGGCAACTTTCATTGATGGCTTAAAATCCGATGAACTAAAGAAACAGTTGTTGAGGCAGAAATATGATAGAGTACAGGACACTATTCAAGCAACAATAAATAAAGAGAATTTGGAAAGGAGATTTCCAGTGGATGATAGAGGGATATTTTAAGCAAGTAAGCGTATGATATATGGATATTTTAAATACATTTGTGATAGATGGATATTTTAAGTAAAAAAGTGGATGATAGATGGATATTTTAATTTAAAAAGTGGATGATAGATGGATATTTTAAGTAAAAAAAGTGGATGATAGATGGATATTTTAAATAAAAAAGTGGATGATAGATGGATATTTTAAGTAAAAAAGTGGATGATAGAATGATATTTTAAGTAAAAAGGTAGATGATAGAGGGATATTTAAGTATCTAAGTGGATGATAGAAGGATATTTTAAGTATCTAAGTGGATGATAGAGAGATATTTTAAGTAACTAAATGGAAGATAGAGGGATATTTTAATTGAGGCATGTGTTTTTTAGTGTGCGTAAAACACCATGCAGCGACAATTCATTGTGTAGGGCAGTGTTTCCCAACATTTCTTTTATCGTGTCCCACCTAAGTCTTTCTAAAATTCTGATGCCTCCCTATGTAACATATAAATATTTTTTTAATATTAAAAAATTGAATTATTTCCTAAATTAAGTCTAATTACAGCTTGTTCGAAAAGTGTGCCCCCCCCCCCCCCGAGCAATAACATTTGGTCATCATCATCATGTGACATATTCTTTCCAGAAAGTGATGTTTCATATGTATTCTATGAACACTCCGCGATTCTGGGCGAGTTGACCTGTTGCAACTAAATACATGTTTAAACAATCTAATATATCATTGAACCATAGTCGCCTTGGACCCCCTCTTCCCCTTTTGCCGCTTACTCTGCCTTCCGCTACTAATCTTTCCATGTTGTTATTTCTCTTTATGTGACCAAGAAAAAAACCTTTCTAGTTAAGATGTTGTTAAGGCGCCAGCCCTCTTCGAGATTTATTGATTTTGACACTTCTTGATTTTGACACTTCTTGATTTTGACACTTCTTGATTTTGACACTTCTTGATTTTGACACTTCTTGATTTGTCTTTTTACCTCTCCATGGTATACGTAAACTTCTTCTGTATCATCGCATTTCGAAAGCAGCGATTCTCTTTGCTACTGTTTTATTTAATGTCCATGCCTCACAGCTGTATATTGATACTGGAAATAAGCATGTAGTTCTTGTCGACCTCATGTCAATGATGATGGTAGTGATTTAAAACCGCAAAAGGAGTACGATATCGTCTCACTTTTGCTCCTTTATGTGGGGTGTTGGAGAGTTGTACGTTAGTGGGCTGGCTACTTAACAATATCTTAACTGGAAAGGTTTTTTTTTGGTCACATAAAGGGACATAACAACATGGAAAGATTAGTAGCGGAAGGCAGAGTAAGCGGCAAAAGGGGAAGAGGGCCCCAAGGCGACGATGGTTCAGTGATATATTAGATTTTTAAAACTTGTCTTTAGCTGAGGCAGGTCAACTCGCCCAGAATCGCGGAGTGTTCAGAGAATCATTATTCAGATTTACTTATTATTTGTATGTTTCTTTGACATTTTATTTAAGTAGAGAGGTTTTCCAAAAATGTTTGCATGACCCAAATGATTGACTCACTGTGGCTGAAAGGTTCAACACCAGATATTGACAGTCTGGACAATATAAAGCTGCTGATTCTTTCCCAGATGGGTCATCAGCCGGCTTCATGACAAATGAGATCATGTTGTCAACCACACATCATCCCACAACACTTGAGTCTTACCACACACACAGGTAGCAGTTTAATTATTTTTATTCTGGTCTATGTCCCGGTAACACACGAGCATATAACAATTGTATAACAATTATAGAAGTAATACCAGTTGTAATTAGCTAATTTAATAAATTCAATCTTTATACCAACATTGCGATATCAATTTCAGACATGGACACTAACTATAGAACAAGAGAGAAAACGCACTAAGTGTGAAGTGAGATGTCTAAGAAAAGTAGAAAACAGAACAAAGAGAGATCATGGGAGGAAATAAAGAGATTACAAGAACTGTTGGAACAATATCAGTGGTCAAATATATTGAAAAACATAGACTAAAATGTTTGGGTCACCTCATGAGAATGAATCCTTATTGGCGAACAACAAAAGTATACAACACTAATATTGACACAGCAAAAACATACAACATTAACATTGACAAAGCAAAAAGCAGAGAAAAACGAAGGAAAAGGCGGATTGAGCGGGATATCAACTTTCCATAGAAGTTACAATATTACTGCATATCACGTGACCAAACATGCAATATCCGGAAAACTGATCGTCATTCAACTCTGCTACGCCTTACAGCAAAAACAGCGAAAAGACAATAAATAGACAGACAGACCAACCGACCTTTGAGATAAACAGACTGACCGGCTAACCAACAAACTGATGACAGACAGACAGACGGACGGACGGATAAATTCGATAGACATCTAACATTATATTTACAATTAAAAGACTAAATCGCTGCACAATTATCTCATAAAATTCATTGACGCTTATTACGTAACTATAATTTATTGGTAAACTTGTGCCAGCGCCCTTCTAACCGCCACTTGATGGGCACTTGATTAGGCTTCAGATCTGGTCGAAGAGCACTTTGCATTTTCTGAAAGTACAATGTGGTATATGCATGGGATTCAAGTACAAGCAATGAATATAATCTTTTCGTTGTTCATAATAAGTTAATATTACATTGTGCAGTTTCTTCCTTTTTTTTTTTTTAAGAAATCGTTTGAACTATTATACCTTGGTCATTTTTGTGCTCACAGTTTTCAGTTGTTTCCCCGTAAAGTCCGTTGTTTTTATGTGAGTTCCTGTATATTTTAAGATAATGCACGAATCGTGAAATATTCTGCATGTATTTAAATTTGTAAAAACAATGTATTTTTGTCCAAATAAATGTGTAAATAAAAATTGTTTTAGCATTGTTACAAGAAATAGTTTTATTCTTCACGAGAATTGTTTCCATTCAGTTAGTTCCTGAAATTAAATTTTCATTATTAATACCACTTTAGTTATATCAATATAACTAAAGTTATCAATATCAATATAATTAAAGTTATCAATATTACATAAATTATTACTCTAAATATCAATATAACTAACGTTTTCAATATAAATATAAGTTATCAATATAACTAAAGTTTTGCATCCATTTGTTGGCCAGTTAAATTTCCTCCTCCTCAAACCACACATTATAGAGAACAGAGTACAACACCAAAAGAAAAATGTATATACAACTTTTCCTTTTTTATATATTATGTACACCTGAACAGAAAATCTTCAACTCCTGCATAATTCCAACATTAACATATGGATGTGAAAGCTTGGAAGCAACATCAAACTTAGAACAAAGACTAAACAACTTTTGAAAACAAGTGTCTTAGACGACTACTGAACATCCGTTGGTCAGACTTCAACACAAACACCGTTGTCAGACAAGAATCAAAACAAGAATATGTATCCACCTATATTAGAAGGCGTCGCTGGAATTACATCTGACACGCGATGCGAATGAATACTAAAAGACTCCCCTGTCAAGCTTTGATGTGGTCACCAAGGGGCAAGAGAAAACGAGGAAGACCAAGAGAGATCTTACGTAGAACTATTACAAGAGAGCGTTTCACCATCGGTATCAGAAACAATGCAGACCTAAGACAAATTTCAAACAAAACGCGAGACATGGTAATCTATAACATCCGTCCTTTGTTGCCGTCTTTGGCCCTAGAGGAATGAATGAATAACTAACTAACTAACCAACACCTGAACTAATATACTTGAAATATTCAGTAAATATATTTTATCATGGAAAATCTTTAATGGTTAAATAGACGGTTAAATCCTAATTTACCATACACGTAAAGTAAGAACATAGATGATTTAGTAACTAATGTTTTAGCGGCATGTTGGAGATATTTTGTTCATTAATAAAGATAGATGTAGCATTTTATAATTTTCATTTTCAGTTCGTAATTTGTTTAGATGTCATCATTTTTCCCATGTGACTGAAAGCATTTTTAGCCATTCTCTTTCAAACTTCTATTTCACATCTACCAATATTTTTGTGATCATGTGTCAGAAATAAGGTGCTGCTCTAATTAATTGTTGTAGAATCTCTCTCAGTGTACTTATAAGTTTCACTTTTGTTCCTCTTCGATTTTGCTGATTGCCATGGTTGTTATTTTTTTTCATGTGGATGTTTTTATATATATAGTCCATATTCACAACTGGATTTGTCAATTTGAGCTATTAGTCTTTGTGGAATACTAAATGAACCATTAAAAACATAGGAAATGAACATTCTAATATGAATGAATAATTTGTAACTTGCGCCTGAGAGCAATAACCAACACTTAATTTCGGAACTGAAAGAATGTTTGTCAAGCAACAAAGAAATGAAATTTCCAGTCGTTTTGTTATTGCAGATAAACTCACTGAAAGAGAAATCGCAACCATAGTGAAGTTAGATGTGTCTGGCCGAAAGGGGAAGAAATGACAGCTGATCTGTGAACCATGACACAAGGCATTCCGTTTGCTAGACTAAATCATGATAAGCTTCGGGAGTTTGAGAACAAAGGATCACGAAAAAATATGATGAAATTACATAACCATTACCTTGACGCAAGAGCCGTTCTTGCTACACACAACCCACACTGCAACAAGAAGTATGGGCAGCAGCAGTAAAGTCACCAATGACACCAACAGCAGCTTTGCAAGCTCAGAGTATTGATGTTCTACCCCTAACTTTAAGATGTAAAGGGGATGGCTGTACTCTTCATAGCATACAGTTGCCTGGTAGAAACATTGGTAGAAATGATTATATATAGTTCGTGTAATTTTAAATTAGCAACTCGAAAACTGCTTTCTGTAATTAATATTGTTGAATATATATGCGGATACATGGTTATGCAATATAAGATATGGAATAGCAATTAAAAGCAGACAAAAGAATATACAAACAGACATAAATACATACATACAGACAGACAGATGATAGACATACATACAGACAGACAGATGATAGACATACATACATACAGACAGACAGATAGATCGATAGATAGTAAGTAAAAAGTAAAGTAACCCATATCATTTATTAATGCCGTAGGGGTGTGAGATGTTAGCGATCTCACATTTCAGAGGCTCTGCAAATGGGGGCGGTAGCCATCTCCTCTCCCTCGCAGTCTTTACTTCCCGGATTAATCGGGTACCCATTTAAGGCTGGGTCGAGCTGTTGAGATCTGAGAAACATTTTCGCCTCAACTGGGGAATAAACCTAGGACCACTCATATGCGAAGCCAGTGCGCTAGCCACTGCGCTACGCGGCTCCCAATGATGGATGGATGGATAAATAGATGGATGGATGGATGGATAGGTAGGTAGGTATGTATGTAGTTAGGTATGTAAAGTATGCAGGTAGGTAGATATGGTATGCAGGTAGGTAGGTGAATGGATTGACATTTGTAAGAAGTACACAGCAAGTGTTGATTTTTACAAACAGTGAAATGAACAAACCAGTAAACTTAAAGGCGACAGCCATGTCCAACAAAATTTCATCCACCAATGGGGTCGCTTTCCTGTCATCATTTCCACGTTGTCATAGAAACGACTACCACCTTAACAAAATGGAAAACTTGTAGCAAACATTTTATTTGAAAATTAATGATTTTTTTCTACAATATTTAATGAATATCATAACGAGATGTATATTTAACATCTAATCTGAAATTTGGCATGGAACAGTCAAGAGATTGGAGAAATAGTGGCTGCTTGAACATTAGCGAATTCGAAATAAACAAAAATGGGTACCTCTTGGTACCTTGAAATGGATAAAGCATAGTATTAAGGAATAGCTGAACTATTACCAGAATGCGACGCAAGTACCGTCAACGACGTTTCAACGAAAAGTCTGCACCAGCGCGAACAACAGTGAAGAAATTCACATCAATGAACAAACGTACTTAGGAAACGTACTTGCGTTACGAACTGAGAAAGTAAACATTTAAATGAGGAAGTAAAAAATTAAATTCTTCTTCTTCAGCGTTCATTCTCAAACTCCTGCTGGATCTCCCTTGTAGCGGGACCATGGTCCTACTAGATTTCCAGCAGGATGTAGTCCAGAGAATGGAAATGCGTCGTGCCGCTGTTTTATTTGCGATATGGCCCGACACAATACACAAAAATTAATTAAATGAGGTAGTAAAAATTGAACTGTGGAAGTAGAAAACGAAATAAGAAAACTAGAAATTAAATAAGGAAGTAAAATTAGAAAAGAAGATTTGTAAAAGTGATGCTGGTAAATATTTCTGCGTTTACTATTTATAATTCCTGCAGGTTATCATAATTTATTCCAGAGAATAGAATTCATTATGTAGATTCTGGACTGTCCATAAATGACCTCAACACTTTATTGTCTGGAAAAGTTTAACTTGACAAGGGAAGGGTTCATTAAAAAGTTGACGTCATTAATGTTATATTTTACACAACTACATTAATATTTTTTAAAGCACCATATATGAATTAAACATACAATCATCGCATATTTTCATTGTATATTCTTATGATCTGTGCTCCTTAGTGATAATCTGTCAGTTATGTTCAAGTGAAACTTAAAAACCTGTGTTCTACGTAAGTACAATTGTTGTTCCGCTTCACCAGCAGTATTCCCATGAAGTTCTTCCTATTCATCTATATCCACATTTTATAGGCATCAATTCTGTCTTGTAGTTACTTGCAGGCATCAATTCTGTCTTGTAGTTACTTGTAGGCATCAATTCTGTCTTGTAGTTACTTGTAGGCATCAATTCTGTCTTGTAGTTACTTGTACATTACCGGTAACCATTACTTCTGAGCCGTAAATTAATGTAGAACAGTTGTAGTATTTTATAATTCTTATTGTTAGTTTGTGACACATTTATAATTATCATTATTAGTTTGTGATACATTTATAATTATCATTGTTAGTTTGTCATATATTCATACAGATATGTAATGTCATACGAGAACAGTCTCTATCTATCTATCTATTCGCTAAACCCTTTGTTGCCTTGCAGCGTCAGAGGTAGAAGAGATTTCTGGAGACGGCCCACGTGTGTGCTGAGTATATTGTGGAATTTATCGCCTCTTTTATTTCAGTGGTCCATCGTTTTCGTGGTTGTTCTCTAAGTCTGCCTTCGCTGTATCTGTGTAGCATAGCTTGCTGTGGTATGCTGTCTGATGGTAGTCTGCTGATGTGTGCAAACCAATTGATCTGTTGTCTCTTAAAATATTCCAAAATTGGGATGGTGCCTGTTTTTTGTCAAATGTCCTTATTTCTCACTTTGTCTCTTAGCAATATTCCTAGGATTCTGCGTAAGCATGTCATTTGAGCTGTTACAAGTTTACGTTTTTCTTGTGCTGTCGTAGTCCATGTTTGGCATTGGTAGCACAGCGTAGGAATAATAATTGTTTTGAATACTTTTATTTTGGTGTTTAAATCTACATTTTTGTTTCTGAAGATTGGTGTAATTTGCCCTAGAGCTTGGTATGCTTTACTACACAGTCTCACTTAATCATATTTTCTTACCATAGACAGCTCCGATGACAAGACACTCCAAAACACTGATGACCATGACAATGAAGCCTCCATCAGTCAGTCTCTCAAACAATGTGTACATGTATATACCTCCCTGTGTTTGAATAATCATATTATCAACATTCAGCAATAGATGTTTTAAATATTCAGAAAATGACGATAACATTTTGTTACAACTCCCTCTCCCATTGTCAATAACAGTTAGGGTCACACCACTTCTTCGTTGTCAAACATTCTATACACCCCCTCCCCCAGCAAATGCAGTAACAGTACGATAATATTGATACATTTTTTTCCAGATTTCCAGACTTTTTTTTTCAAATTCAAACAAATTAATGGGCCCAGAGATGACGTGCACAGGCCGGCGCTCCATAGCTGGTCGAGCATCAGGGTCAGTGAAACACAGCTGGCCAAGACCATCAGTACACTTCCACGCAGTGGGCCTGGAAACAGGAATGCAGTAACCCTGCTGTAGCCTGGCCAATTACTAGGGATCGAAGATACGGGAATGCCAACCCGACCCAAAAAAATGCTGGCTGAGCGGATGTGTCAGGTCGAAAGGCGCAGATAACGCAGCTTGGTGTAAAGCATGACACAACGCAGACCACCCTCATACGTCCTTCTCAGGACGGTCAGCGGAAGGCTTTCAGAGGGTCCGCCGCAAGGAGTGCGACGAAGAAGAAGAAACAATTTAATTAGTGTGTTTAAAAAAAATGCATGCACATGTCGATGGAGGAAGTGGGACAACTTGCCAGAGAACGCGGAGATTTCAAAAGAATCATAAGGAAGACTACGTTCTGGAAAGAATAGAGCTACGTGACATTAAAAAAACTCACAGTATAGTGACGTCAACTTTTATCAAATCTCTCCCATGACAAAAACGTTTAAAATGTTTGAGATATCCCACATGAAATTGGTATCCAAGAATTTATGTGTACATATTTGGATAGTTTCGAATAAAATGTGAAGTAGGAGAAAAATAAAGCAATAAGACATTTCTTCTAAATAAAATCCTCCAATGTAGAAAATCAAACTCGATAGAGACACACAATGTCAAAAAGCTAATGCTGTGGCTTACTAGCTGCCGCCAATACACATCAATCTGCATGGATACAAAACAACAATTGATAAACAGTATATTTAGATTTTTAACCAACAATTTGTTACAAACTTCTAACAATGGCCCTTGACAAAAGACACCAGCGAGAAATATGAGAAGTATGTGAAATGAGATATTTGAGTCAAGCTATACATCTCACCAGAATATACCGACAGAGAAATGAAGATATCAGGAAAGTAATAGAAGCCATCTCATCAAGAACACATCGAGAGACAGTTAACCAGATGGCTTGACAGCCCTTCGTGCATACAATATCAGAAGAGTGGACTACAAGGCACGAAGAAGACCAAGAACTACATGGGTGGAGACAATCACAGAAATATTAAAGACACGAGCTGACCATTGCCAATGCGACCCAAATGGTCAAAGACAGACAGCTCCAACTCTCCCCCACACCCAGAAAAAGACGCTTCCCTGCACAAGTGGAAATGCCCGTGTGTTGCCGGGGCCCGAAAGGGGAGCAAAGAATAGTAACACTGTTTACCTTCCACGCATGTAAGAGGCGACTAAGGAGGTTATGGGATGGAGTTGGCTGTCCTATCCCATATAGGGTCAATGACCCAAAGCCATGCTGAAGTCGGATGTGTCAGACTGAAAGGCGCAGATATCACAGCAATGCTGTAAACTATGACACAATGCATTCCGTTCACCGGACTACATCATGCTAATCTACAGGAGTTTGAGAACGAACGCAGAAGAAGAAGAAGACAAGTGGAAATGGCAATAGACTGGATAGACTGGATGAAGCCAATAATCCCTAATTATGAGATGCTATTCTCCTAGTGTGTGTCTCCGTGGCATAGTTTATCTCTCTACATGTGTATCGCATCTTCATTCACTTCCTAACATTGTAATGTCCATCCATATTTCATCTAGCGGGCCACTTCACCTCACATCACCATGTGCAATAATGTAACCGTTTACGCTTTTGTTATGTATGCTTATCATTGTTATCCTTGTAATTATCACATTTTTATTCATGTAAATATCACATGGTTATGTATGTAAATATCGCATTGTTATTCATATAAATATAACATTGTTACGCATGTATATATTGCATTGTTATTCATATAAATATAACAATGTTATGTATGTAAATATCACATCGTTATGTATTTATTTTTGAACATATCATTATTAATTTAAAAGACTATCATTACCAAAGAAACAAACACAACAGCTAGAAATTGTTACTTGTGTAGACATAGGAATTGTCAAAAGGAAGCATACTCCCATGGTTGCCGTCACGATCAGAAGTCGCCAGCGCCTTAATTGGAGAGACAGATCTGGTTCGAAATATAACCATATAAAAGTAACTTATTTTTGAAGAAACCTTCTACTCAGAGGGGGTCTATAATTGTATAGATGGAATGCTACAAAGCTTCTATGAGAGAGCCTCAATATAACGGCATACCATCTACTAAGGTTTTCTGTTGCATAGGTGGTTTGTCTAGTGGGTCATTGTGAGACCCAGGGAAAACCGCATGCGTTAGTTAAACGATAATAATTATACTATGTAGTTAAACCGCAATAATTATACCATGCATTTAATCAATAATAATTATATCATTTAGTTAAACAATGGTTAAACATACATGCGAAATGAAATGCATGAGAACAGTCCTGAAGATAACAAATATAGATAGAATAAACAATACCACTATAATAAATGCCATGAAAACAATATCGTGTAAAGAATACATAGACACTCAACAAATCAAATGGTTCAGCCACCTGATCAGAATAGAACAAGATCGCATTCTATCGATAGCCTTCAATAGAAGATATCTGAAAAGATAAACAGGGAGAGACCGACACGAAGATGGATATCAGAGAACTACTAGAACATCAAGGCTGCACAGTAAGCAAAGACATATTGCAACACAGTAAGCAAAAGAAAAAAAGACTTCGGCTTCCCATGACGCCAGCAGCACACATGGATAGGACAAGACAAGACAAAACAATTTACACAAGAATAATTATACCATTTACTTCAACAATAATTCATTTAGTTAAACAATACTAATTAAACCATTTAGTTAAACTATAATAATTATACCATTTATCTAAATAATATTTCTCCATTTTGTGGAAACAATGATATATTAATTTATTGATACAAAAATAGATTCTTCTATATGTTGCCACAATAATATTTCTACCTTTTCTGAAAACAGTAATACTTCTACCATTTGTTATCACAATAATAATTTTACAATTTGTTATCACGATAATAATTCTACCATTCCTTAATCAATAATAATTATATCATTTGTTCATATGGTAATAATTCTGTCATTTATTATTTTGTCTATTGTCTTTCCGCAGGTGAATTATGGCTGGTGATATCTACACTTGCTTTTTAAGAGTAGGTGTAGGGACCTCGGATGTCGTTCCAAGGTCAGATGTGTCGCCTTGGTTGAGTTTAACTCACGTTTATTCAAGGCTATCTGGGCGTTTTCTATCCACCGTTTTCTTGGTCTTTTCTATGGCTCTATTTCCGGATATTATTTTGTTACATGCTCGTATTGGTATTTGGTTTATGTTCATTCTCATAAGGTGATCGAACCATTTTGCTTGCTGTATTTCAATATGCACAATGCATGGTATTATTCCTACTCTTTTGTCTAATTTCTTCATTTTTATTTATCTAGTTTAGTAACCAATGCAGCTTTTCTAATACACTTCATTTCACATGTAACGATTTTCCTCTGCTGGGAGGCTGTCAAAGACCATGTTTGACATTGTTAGCATAGTGTTGGTATAAATGTTTTAGATATTACCCGTGTTTTGATTTCGATTTCATGTTTTGGTCATGTGAGATATTTTCGATATACATAAGGTCATGCTGCTGCTTCAGAAAAGGAGTCGGTTGATACCAAAAATAATATGGTTTTATTTACAGTACATATCAAACCGTGACCTTCGTTATCACAGTCCTGAGTACAGCGTCACTGCGAGAGCTACTTCGACTATTGCTATGTTTTCATTGGTCATTTTATTATAATGGTGTCGAAAGACAATGAAAAGAACAAAAACATTCGCATTAGTATTATGCAGTGATGTAGAATGGGGTAGCAATCCGGCCAGTTATAACGAAGACCACGGCCAAGCATTTCACACAACGTCATACATCTTGGCTAATGCTACTGATTTTATGTATTAGGTATGTTGATTATCATCTTCGCACACCGGACACGTCTCTAGGTGCTCCGATCTCCGCTTCAGTAAATCTCTCAGGGTATAACGGCTGATGGTTCCGGTTCTATGTTGGGTCACTGCTCTTTTTGAAATCTTTATCAAGTGTTCTCTACCGGCCACGCCCATCCATCTGATTTAGTCCCTTTGCGTGTACTTTATGTCGGCATCCAATGAAAAACGCAGGAAAAGTCGAACACTATAAAGATAGATGATACTGCGTGAGACCAGTACGCAACACTATTCTGGAGACGGGCGTGGTATACACCAGGCCCATACATTTGTCCAGCTATACTGGTGAAAAATTGTGAAAGGACAGGGCATCATGTCAAAACTTCTTTACACACCAACTAGTAGTGTAACATGACCTTATATATATCTAGACGACTGTGCCTCAGGCTAGTCGATGTCCCCGACCCCAGAAATATCATATTTGTTGTCGTTGCAACGCCTATGATCCCCGTTGAGAACAACGTATATGAATAGAATCCTACCATTTATTGCAATGCTCTGGAAGAATATATCATCAGCATTTCATCCCACTAAAACATATTTTAATCATTGCAAACTGAACAGCAGCAGGAATGTATATGCACTCAATCATCTGCCTGCTTCTTGCTAATTACTTTCTGAGACTGTATACTAACCCACCTGTCCACGGAAGCTTGCTATACTAGAAAAATTAACACTAATACAACAAAACGTCTTACCAACAAATGATGTAACCACACATTCCACATAGACGACGGTCGTGCTTAAGATGATGACAATCACAAAGATGAAAAACAACGAGCACAGTATCACGTGATGTTGAGAACTCATCAACACTGCAGGTGCAAATGTGAACAGGACAGAAGGGTCTGAGGATGAATGTTAAAATTGAAAATATAGAACATTTCCTCTCTAGTTAATTGGTCTAGTTTTATATCTAGTTGTTTAGCTCACTGGTCTAGTTTTATGTCTAGTGTGTATGTATAGTTGTGCGGTCACTGGTCTAGTTTTATGTCTAGTGTGTATGTATAGTTGTGCGGTCACTGGTCTAGTTTTATGTCTAGTGTGTATGTATAGTTGTGCGGTCACTGGTCTAGTTTTTGTATATTGTTGTATGGTTTGCTGGTCTAGTTTTGTTTAATCTCGGGGTAATTACGTGTTTTTAATCACTGGAAACACAAATAATAAAGCATACAAAGCGACGTTTCTATCAAAATGCCATTATCAAGAACACGACGACAACAAACAAACAAATGACCTAAGAACGGCACTATTAATGTTCACATTCACATGACAGAGCTAAATATAGATATAACCCGGAAGAGATAAAACTAAAAGGTCAGAGGGAATTCATCACAAACAGAACATAGACAAAAACACATACAACTATCGATAAATACGTTAACCCATGGCATTTATTAATGTCGTAGAGGTTAAGGTCTTAGTGATATCACATTTCAGTGGCTCAGCTATATAGGGGCGGTAGCCATCTCCTCCATCTCTCGTTTTTTTCTCTCTCTCTCTCTCTCTCTCTCTCTCGCAGTCTTTAATTTCTAGATTAATTCGGTACCCAATTAGGCAGGGTCAACCCGGGGTCCGTTGCGATTTGAAAAAAAAAAACATTTCCGTATCAACTGGGAAAGGAACCCTAGAATACTCATGTACAAAGCCTGTGCGAGACAAACAGGGAAATTGCGGAAAAACATCGTATCATCCATACGGTTAACAAGCATTGATCCCAAAGGGATAAGGTGGAATACCCCCCCCCCCCCCCCCAATATTGATACCACATTGTGATATTTGATATATTTAGTAAATAGCATATTTAGAAACTACATGCATTAAACTACACGCATTAAACTGCATGCATTAAACTACAAATCAAACTATACATTTAACATAT
The DNA here is from genome assembly GCA_034231615.1 of Meghimatium bilineatum. Lineage (NCBI taxonomy): Eukaryota > Metazoa > Mollusca > Gastropoda > Stylommatophora > Philomycidae > Meghimatium > Meghimatium bilineatum. Next base: position 12,120,289 of record CM067301.1, read on the forward strand.
ATCTCTCATGATTTTCTAATTATTGACACGTTTACATGCTACCCCAGGATATACTTTTCCTTAGAAACCGTTGTTTATACTTGGTTACTATATATAGCCCTAAATCAGCTCTATTAAATAAGTGTCTACAACAATGTAAAGAATTTTTAAAATTGTCCTTGGCTTCCTACTTTAATTTACTTGTATAAACAATTATTTGAAGCAAAATTGTATTGTCTATATATGTTATCCATGTTTACAAGAAGACCTATCGGCCCTTGTATAACTAATACGGATATTATGTTATGTGTTTGTTGTTACTGAGGATATTTCAATACCTGTACGGGATGTTTGTTGTTGTTGTAATAGTCCTTGTCTCGATTGGTCCGTTCGGGTGACTTTGTGTGCACGATTTGAATGGCTTGATGAAATCGCATCTTTTATTGGAGATGCGGTTAGTCAAGTACGGAAAAACGCGTGTGCAATTGTTGCTAGGCGATTTGGTGCCGTAGAACGGACTGGTTCAATTCCCGTTAGTCTCAAGAATTTTTAAAATTGTCCTCTGGCTTCCTACTTTAATTTACTTGTATAAACAATGTAAAGCTAATATATTACAATTGGAGATCACTCCAATGGGGTTTATATGTGTATCAAATTGGACATGACAGACGGCAGAGCTATGTGGTGTGAGATGAGAGTAAGTATTACATTATGTCGTACTTCCGAAATGGCTGGACATGTTACGCGCTTGAGGACGGTTTATATATATATATAAATTTGCCACGATTAAATCCTTTGATATCATTGCAGGTCAGTCGTGTGGATGATATCCTGTTATTCTGTTGTTTCTCTATTTGTCTTGGTTCATTGATATTTGTGTGTGATTTGTCTATTTTCTGTTTGTGTTGTCTCACCTCTGACCTCTTAGTGTTAACTCTTCCGGGTTATATATATATTTACAGCCGAGGACGGATTGCCAGGCCATTGGAGCAAAAAATAAAAAAAAAGTGGCATAACGCATTTCCATTCTCTTGGCTACATCCTGCTGGAATTGCAGTAGGAACACTGCCCTGCTACAAAAGAAAACCAACGGAAGTCTGAGAATGAAGGCTGAAGTTGATGAAGACATCTATATTCAGCTCTTCCATGTTAACGTGAATGTCACTAGTTTCGTTCTTTTCGTCATTTTTTGTTTTGAATGTGTTCTTGATAGAGCATTTTGGTCGAACTGTCGATTTGTGTGTGTTATTATATATGCTTCCAGCGATTAGCAAAAGTTCATTACCTTGTTTATGGACTCAGTGTTTAAAGTTTCGCCTGTTTTTTTCTGTGTTTTCTTTCTGTGAAGCAGGGATGGAGTGCAAATAAAGGCATGAACAGACAACATCAAGGAATGGACAGGACAAGATATTTCCACACTCATCCGCATCGCTGAGAATAGGATTCGCTGGAGGACTCTGTGTGCTGAGGCATCACACGTGGTACCCCTACGACCCTGAAGGGTTACGGGTTTATTGATTGATTTCTAACTAGCTTTCTGGTCTAATTGTCTAATTTTCTGTCTAACCATTTGGTCTACTGGTCTAGTTTTTCTCTTTCGTGTCTATTTTTCTGTTTAGCTGTCTGGTCTATTGCTTTGTCTAGCTGTTTGGTATACGTGTACAATTTTATACCTAATAGTCTGGTATATTTTTCTACTTTCATAGGTTTCTATGATCATCATTATCTCAAATTCTCAAGTTCTGTATCTCGTGAAATACAACATACCATTATCTACGTTACTGTTGTTGGTAAAATATTATCTCGTGAAATACAACATACCATTATCTACGTTACTGTTGTTGGTAAAATATTATCTCGTGAAATACAACATACCATTATCTACGTTACTGTTGTTGGTAAAATATTATCTCGTGAAATACAACATATCATTATCTACGTTACTGTTGTTGGTAAAATATTATCTCGTGAAATACAACATACCATTATCTACGTTACTGTTGTTGGTAAAATATTATCTCGTGAAATACAACATACCATTATCTACGTTACTGTTGTTGGTAAAATATTATCTCCTGAAATACAACATACCATTATCTACGTTACTGTTGTTGGTAAAATATTATCTCGTGAAATACAACATACCATTATCTACGTTACTGTTGTTGGTAAAATATTATCTCGTGAAATACAACATACCATTATCTACGTTACTGTTGTTGGTAAAATATTATCTCGTGAAATACAACATACCATTATCTACGTTACTGTTGTTGGTAAAATATTATCTCGTGAAATACAACATACCATTATCTACGTTACTGTTGTTGGTAAAATATTATCTCCTGAAATACAACATACCATTATCTACGTTACTGTTGTTGGTAAAATATTATCTCGTGAAATACAACATACCATTATCTACGTTACTGTTGTTGGTAAAATATTATCTCGTGAAATACAACATACCATTATCTACGTTACTGTTGTTGGTAAAATATTATCTCGTGAAATACAACATACCATTATCTACGTTACTGTTGCTGGTAAAATATTATCTCGTGAAATACAACATACCATTATCTACGTTACTGTTGTTGGTAAAATATTATCTCGTGAAATACAACATACCATTATCTACGTTACTGTTGTTGGTAAAATATTATCTCGTGAAATACAACATACCATTATCTACGTTACTGTTGTTGGTAAAATATTATCTAGTGAAATACAACATACCATTATCTACGTTACTGTTGTTGGTAAAATCCCCCAGCAACCCAAAGATAGATAAACTGGTAAAGACATTTGCAGAGACAGCCAACAGACACACAATCCAGGCGTCCCTGTGAATATAAACAATCACAAATTAAGCGTTAATGAATATTTCTATTAAAGAGAAAAATGAAGCATAACATTAATGAACTTAGTGGGACGAAGTATAACATTAAACTCAGTGGAAGGAAGTGTAGCATTAAGACGCTCACTGAAAGAAGTGTAACATGAAGGAGCTCAATGAAAGGAAGTGTAACATGAAGGAGCTCAATGGAAGGAAGTGTAACTTTAAGGAGTTCAGTGTGTAACAGAAGGGGGGGGGGGTGACAGAAATGTGTGACAGGAGTATGAGCAATGTGAGACAGGAGTATGAGCAATGTATGACAGGAGTATGAGCAATGTATGACAGGAGTATGAGCAATGTATGACAGGAGTATGAGCAATGTGAGACAGGAGTATGAGCAATGTATGACAGGAGTATGAGCAATGTGAGACAGGAGTATGAGCAATGTATGACAGGAGTATGAGCAATGTATGACAGGAGTATGAGCAATGTATGACAGGAGTATGAGCAATGTGAGACAGGAGTATGAGCAATGTGAGACAGGAGTATGAGCAATGTGAGACAGGAGTATGAGCAATGTGTGACAGGAGTATGAGCAATGTGTGACAGGAGTATGAGCAATGTGTGACAAGAGTATGAGAATAGAGGATGTGATGTATCCACAGACAATGTAAATTTGACCTGTAACAGGATACAAGCGACATATCTCATCCCGCGTTCTCGCCTCCAAGACTTCTGTTTATTTTGTGTACACGTAGTTCACAACATCACGCGTATCAAGTATGTATATCAACAAGAGATTAAATAATAGATCTACCGAAAGGAGTTCACGTTTACATTCAACGATTCGCTATCGCAAACTAATAAACTTCACTCTTGACAATCTGCTGGGATCTTTCGGCGTCGCGATGGTTCCAACTCTACTGCTCGCCTCCGGTTCTCCCGTCTCTGACGCAGGCACTGTGGTACTGTTGTGGTCTTGTCGTGCCTTAGCGTGGTGGATTGTCGTCTTGCCTTTTCGTCGTCCCTATCCCCCTCCTGACGGCACAAGGCTGGCTGTGAGCGTCAGTTACCATGCCACGGTCCAACCTCTCGTGGGTGTGGGGCCTTCTGTGTCTTCTGACCGACCTCCGTATCTACCTATCTCTTGCCTCCTGGGTTCTTACGTTTCTGATATGGTCTAACCCGAGACTTATAGTTGGAACTTCGAACGCTATTAGTCTCAACCCCATATTTTGCCCACTTTTTCCCCCTAAAGGTGAAATACATGTCGTCTGTCATGTCCTATTCCGGTACCCGTAATCTTAAATCGGATCCCGAGATGTGTTCAGCGACCCCCCCCCCCCCCCTCTGGATGCTTACAGACATGCCAAAAATCTCAACGATGTATTGGTCCAGAGTCATCTCAATCCGGGTTTATCCTAGCTTCCAAAATAGTATATCCCCTCATTTTTACCAGATCTTTGTAGTTATTAAAGTCTGCGCAGCAAATGTAGTTCATCGTCCAGTTTAGGTCGCTTTCCTGATCTACGTGAATGTCTCTAAAAATCTCTTTTTAACTATTTGGTCTCTTACTTCCAACTGTGCAATTCCAATTCATTGTCTTCAATTTTTTTTTCCATCCATCATCTCTTCCAAGTGTATCATTTCTTCGTTCTGTCTATTTGTATTGTTCTTACTCAAATACAGTTTTGATATAAGACATTATCTCTGAGTTTGTATAACCCTTAACTTCTCTAGTGTTTCTTCCATTGTGGGAAGATTCAAATCAAAGCAGCATCGTACCATGGAGAAGAGGGGGTGTGGGGTGGCGGAAGAAAGATTGAGAGTAAACAGGATGTAAAAATGTATAAGAGAAAAACATTTACTTGTAAGATATTATAGTATATATGTATGCAATCACCTGATAGGGCAATAATATATTATATGTATGCAATCACATGATGGGGCAATAGTATAGTATGTGTGCAATCACCTAATGGGGCAAAACTATGTATTTATGCAATTACCTGATGGGCAATAGTGTAGTATGTATGTATGTATGTATGTATGCAATCACCTGATGGACAATAGTATAGTTTGTATGCAATCACCTGATGGACAATAGTATAGTTTGTATGCAATCACCTGATTGGGCAGTTCGATAGTTGGTTGTATGAGGCAAGTGACGGGAGAACATTGAGTCCAACTCCAAGTGTTAGTATCATCATCTTGACAGACTCGAACCAAGGCTTAAAAAAAACATGAGAAGAAATAAACTGTAGTTGTGGTTGTTTGTTGGGGGGGGGGGTGTCTAGTGGTCATTGTTGAAGATATTGATGCCCAGAAGTGGACAGTTGAACATGTGGTTGAATATAGTTGCGATTGTTTGTTGAGTGTAGATAGTAGCCATTGATCAAGATAATTAGTGACCAACAGTGACCTTGCGTATAGTAGCACCAGTAGTAATAATATTAGTAGTAATAGTGGAAATGGTAGTAGTAATAGTAATTGTTGTAGCAATAGTGGCAGAAGTTGTGGTGGCAGTAGTAGTAGAAGTAGTAGAAGCAATAGTAGCAGTAAAAACACGTGTAGTAGTAGTAGTAATAGTAGTGGTAATAGTAGTAGTAAATGTAATATTCAGTATTAATAGTCAGAAGAGCCTAGTAGTCGAACACTATAAGCCAGGATGAGGAGTATGCGGCTAGATGAAGCACAACTTGAAGCTGAAACTTGCAGATGGTTTTTAATGTTATGAAATCTGTTTTTATTGTTTACATTTGTTACATTCGCAAACATTTTATATAATTGTCACTTTTACACTCATAACTTTTTCAAATATTAACCGACACTGATGACATTTTGCATGCATATTTATTACATAGTTCATAGGACATTTATTACATAGGACATTTTACTTATCGTGTATTCATTCAGGTATCTACTGTGAAAGTTGCAGCCTTGTAACTGCAACCGTTTTTTAAAATATGCATTGTTTTGTAACCCTGCCCTCTCGTAGGTGTACCTCTCATTTAACATTCACTAACTTACTGTATGCATAACTAAGTCAACTTCAGAAGACATGCACTGTTTTTTAAGAATGGTATTGTGCTGACAAAAGTAGCATTACTCATCAGCATTTGAATATCGACAACAACAACAATAACCTCTCTTATTGGTTTCTAAGCTGTGTTTAACTTGATAGCAAAACCAATACAGTGCAAAGTACAACAACAGCTTTTTTTGGCTGTGTTTTTAGTTAAGTCAAGTGTATCTCTTATGGTGAAATATGTTGTTTTCAACCGCTGACGTTAGTTCAATTCCGTTATATCAGATTTTTTAACAATACCAAAAATTGTTGAGGTTGCGGATCTGGTAGTCTAATTCACTATGACCGGATTGACTCTAATGTTTTTCAAGGCGAGATAAATAGGTCAGTGTTGGAGTTTGTAGCTATGTTGATAGCGATATTTAAACGACGAAAAGATCCAGAATTTTTGATTGGTTTGTTGTCAAGTTACTGTCCAGTTGGGGATACAGTTCCCTCGTACGGTTGGACTACTAGCAATATGGGATACAGATTCACATAAAAGTGGATGTGGTAAAACACTGAAACTATTAGTTACAAAACTGGAGGTGGATGTGTTGGGCCATTGGCACAAACAAAACTGCCTTTCCGGCCCATATACTTTCATTACTTTCTAAATTTACAGTTGTCTATGGCTGAGTTTTAACCTAGTTCCTTAGCTGTCCTAGACGTGTTCTGCACCTCTCCACCACACTGCCAGATAAGCTGTTTAAACAGGGTTAACGTGTTGCATGTAGTATACTGACTAATAATAATAATAATAATAATAATAATAATAGATTGTATAATCAATGAATGGATCGATCTTACATAGTTATGAACTTAGGTACATCTTGCCCTCTTAAAAATTTCCAAAAGTTTGAATAACGGTCGCTTTCAAGACCGTGAGATTGGTGTACAGATAGGAACATCCAACAAAGAGAAACACAGTAGGTATGCGGAGAGACTGATAAATCAGCTACAAATTGGAATTATCAGCTGCTTCTCTGAGAGATTTAATGAGACAAATTTAGTAAGCACATATGGACTTGTCAGGCGTGTGCTGCTGATAACCTGTGGTCATAATGTCTCTCTACATCAGCACGCCCAAGTGAGAAAGTTCAAAAGGGCATTAGATCTTCCCATTATTGTTGTTTGGACATAGATCCCCGCTGCGGTTAACGCAATACTCGTCATTGATACTGTATTTGTATTGTTGTGATTGTCGGTATATTGGTTATTCCAATGTTATCTTTATGTTGACTGTGAGATGTATCATTGAGTTTGTAATGGTGTTGAAATGTTATCCCTTGACATTGTACAGTTGTCGTTTTGATAAGAGAAGTGGTAGAAGGATAATAAATATTTACTTACCCCAGGTTGTGTCAGTTTTTCAAAATTAGGTCTCAGTAAATAAACAATGCCACGCCCAAGATTCCAACCGGAAGAGGCAGTCCATATAATGACTGACAGAAAGCCAACAAATGGTAGAGGAGCCAGAATGTACATTACCTGATGACAAAATATCGAATAGTCAAACATGGATATTACTTCTTGATAGTGTCATTATTTTTTTAATAAATAGGCATCAAATGAGGCAATAGAAGAAAAGGACTGATTTCATTGTACGCGTGTTTGCTCATATACATTTAGACAACAGCGCACTAATAGTTAAGATAATAGGAAAATAGTCTAGAGCTGCGTTTTCAAACCTTTTTATACCATGCCCCACCAACGTCTTTCTAAAATTCTGATGCCTAACCCCCCCCCCCCCCCCCCAACGTAACATATACATTTTTTATAGTTACAAATTGAATTATTCATTAAATGAAAGCTAATTACATTTTGTTCATATTACCCTTCTGAACAATCAACCCCCCCCCCCCCTTGGGGCGTGGACCCAACGTTGGGAAACACTGGTCTAGTCCTTGTAAACCCGAGATATGGCCCACTGGTCTCAAGTCAGCACGTGAAGTAAATATTACTGGCGCTTCGCGCTCACTTTACAAATGACTGCCCGTGTGTTGTGGGGCCCGAAAGGGGAGCAAAGAATAGCAACACTGTTTACCTTCCACGCATGTCGTAAAAGGCGACTAAGGAAGTTATGGGATGGAGTTGGCAGTCCCATCCCATGTCAGTGACCCAAAGCCATGCCGAAGTAGGATGTGTCAGGCCGAAAGGCGCAGATATCGCAGCAATGCTGTAAACCATGACACAACGCATTCCGTTCTCCGGACTAGATCTTGCTAATCTGCAGGAGTTTGAGAACAAACGCAGAAGAAGAAGAACAAATGACGACACGCATTGACACCGGGCTCATTATGGCGATAGACGACATCTATCACGACCTTTTTATGTGGTCATTCAAAGGACTAAATAAAGTTTGCTGGCTTTATGCAAAACGTGGAATTCATATATATATATATATATATATATATATATATTATACGCACCCCCCCCCCCCCTTCCGATTCGTAAAAGTTACCCAACTGTATTGTCAACTCAATTGATAATCCCAATGTGAAAAAGCCCCTTGCGTCTTGGTCAAGTTAAGTTTTGTGCTCATAGGTTGTGGGATCGAGTCCGGCTCCCGAAATCTTGATTACAAATTTGATTTTATAGGAAGTTTCTTGGTTATTACTGCTGGAAGCTAAGACGTTGCGTGTTATGAGGTAAGCTTTTGATATCCGATGTGCCGTTGGAGGCGTGCAGTTTAGTTGGGTGACATCCTGTGTGTCGATTAGCTAAGTGAAAGGAGGCGTGACGATTAGTTGAATGCTGCCTAAGACCAACAAGATGTACCAATCACCTATCATCAGAAAAAAAAACAGATTATCAAGTCAATATGAGAGCAACAAACATCATCGCAAGATGACTATCACATTATGAAGAGATTGAAACAAGTTGTAATTCTACGCCTCAGAACAGGACACATCCCACTACGCAGTCTATTGCCTATTGTCTATCCCCAGGTGAATGGTTATTGATCGCATTCACACTTGCCGCGCATGCGGTTGTGTCTGTGAGTCTCATCAATTACATTCATTAACTAATTTACATTAATGTCACCATCTCACTCACACACTTGCTCATGCACTTAGTTACAACCTCACTAATATAGACTCACTCACATAAATATACCCTATTTCATATATTCACTCTATACGCATGTGGTTGCGTCTGTGGGTCTCACCAATGGCCCACTAGACATACCACACATGCAACAGAAAACCTTAGTGGATGACATGTCGTTATATTGAGGTTATCTTCTTATAGAAGCTTCATGACACGTCATCTATACAATCCCGTAGTCGTAACCTTCGATAACAGTTACCATGTTGTTCCGACACGCCGACGTTGTACTTGAACTAGTTACGGGCAAGGCGCGGGTGGGCGGAACAAGAAAGAAAACTGTCGCAAGGGCCAGAGTTGTGCCCTGATGTCGACGTATGTTTCGGCGGCATTGGACTTAAAACACCATTGAGTCGAATGGCTGCTGGAACAGGGGGCGGAGCACTTATGGAAATGCCCCACGTGCTGTGAGGCCAGTTTTCTAATCAAGAATCAAAAGAATTCACACTTGCCGTTAAGCGTAGGCGTGGGAGATTAAGCTGTCGCTGCAAGACCAGATGTGTCGCCGAGGTTGCATTTAGTCCATGTTTATTCAAAGCTATATTGATGTTTTCTATCCACCGTTTTCTTGTCTACCTTTAGCCTTACGACCAGATCATCTTGTGTTATATGCTTCGCAGTCACATGTACATAAAATTCAAGATTGGCAACACGGCGATGTGTACATGTGGGCAGGCAGCACAGAGTGCCAGACATAGTCAAAGTCATATAGATTTGTAGACTCGTACACAATTAATAAGTACACCATACTTACCTAAGAGATGTTCCTATTATACACTCGTTTAGGGAGTATATAGGGAGGGTATAACTTCTTAAATAAATAACAATGAAAATCTTAAATACCCAGAATGCACGGGTTGTAAAAGAAGATATTAAAGACCGTCTTTTAAGCACCATTGGGAGGTCACGGAAAAAATATCGTCTCAAAAGAGAGTCACGGGCACAAAAATTAAAGATTGAGAATCGCTGATTCAAATTATCTGTGCCGTGTTTTAATACTGCACACTAGTAAATGTATTATACTATTAATCATATATACAAATACCTTTCCAGACCATCTGATATCTCGTATGACGAGAGAATAGAGGATTAGGAAAACAATGACAACAGTGATGAATATTTCAATGATGGCTGAGTCAGGTGATATTATTGAATCAGATCTGTCAAGGACATCTTCCCTACACGAGAAATAGAAATAAAAAAGAAATAAGATGATAATGGGTAGAGTCCAGATATAATCTACTGTTTGATCAGATAAACTTCATTCCACATTCTTTAATATAGATAAAAATGAAGTGGTCGAGTAACATCCAAGAAACTGGAAATGGGTGGATGAGGTAACAAAAGGTATTCGCCAATTTATTTGCATTATATTTTATCTATTTCCACTTTATACGTCCTTTCACTTTTTCTGTGCACTTTTCCATGCTTACGTACCACTTTCGTCTTCCCCTCACACCCCTTTTCCCCTGTTATGCTGCCTTATAATTGCTTCCTTTGTCCTCCCCTAGATACTGTCCTTCGTCCCTCTTTTTCCTTCCTACCATCACCATGTGTGTCTCTATGTAAGATATGTTGACTGTGGTCTTTTGGTTATTCTGATGAAGGCAATTTAGGCTGATGAAACGTCGTCCGCCACTGTGTCTCTTTGTTAGGTTGCTTTATCTACTTATTTTCGTAACAGGAATGCCTATTTCTGTTCGTTTTGACATTCTTTAATAGTCTTTTTCTCTTTAATATTCCAATCGGATAGTCTCCTTTTGACACAGATTCCCCTCTTGCTAATTTCTTTCGCACATAATCTCGTCTTGCTTATGCCCTTTCGCACAGCGTTTATTTAGACATATTAGTGAAATGTTTTCACAAAGATAAAACGAGAATTTGCAGAAGAAGAACAGTATGGATTTGTGGAAGGAAAAACGCACACGAAATTTACCACTTCTTCTTTTACGTACATTCTTCTTCTTCTTTCGTTCACTTGAAACATGTCTATATCTGTAATTCTGTCTCCTTAATAAAACTCACTGTCTTTTGTAGTTCATACAGTGTCCCATATAGCTTTGATTCCAGTGTTGTTTCCTCTGGCCAATATGTCTGCCTCAGCATTTCATGCTCAGAACACTCTTGAAGTATATGTTTGGCACTCTGTACTGCCTTTCCACATGTACACATGGCCGTGTTGCCAATCTTGAACTTTGTATACATGTGACTGCGGAATCGGTTGTGTCCTGTTCTGAGACGTAGAATTATAACTTGTTCTGATCTGTTCATAATGTGATAGTCATCTTCTCAAACTCCCACTGGATCTCCCTTACAGCAGGACCATGGTCCTACTAGATTTCCAGCAGTATGTAGTCTAGAGAATGGAAATGCGTTGTGTCACTGTTTAATTTGCAGCAATGGCTCGACACATCCGTGTTCGGTGGGATTATAGTTCTATATTGTCTATTTTGATTATCGGTTTGATCTTTGTTGTGTCCGTTGTCATGTTAATGTTTAAATACATCTTTAAATTGACTAAAAATACAAGTGAACAAAGCATACACTTCATAGCATTACAATGTCATAATGAGATTCTCAAATTCTGCTAACGCTGCTCCTTTCTATTACTTTTAATATTATTATTATTATTTATTATTATTATTATTATTATTATTATTATTATTATTCAATATTCAGTTCTGGGGTCAAACTAAACCACCAATTCTACATCTGAGATGCATGTGAAGATACACTGGAGGCTGTATGTGAAGATACACTGGAGGCTGTATGTGAAGATACACTGGAGGCTGTATGTGAAGATACACTGGAGGCTGTATGTGAAGATACACTGGAGGCTGTATGTGAAGATACACTGGAGGCTGTATGTGAAGATACACTGGAGGCTGTATGTGAAGATACACTGGAGGCTGTATGTGAAGATACACTGGAGGCTGTATGTGGAGATACACTGGAGGCTGTATGTGAAGATACACTGGAGGCTGTATGTGAAGATACACTGGAGGCTGTATGTGAAGATACACTGGAGGCTGTATGTGAAGATACACTGCAAGGATGTATGTGTGAACTGGCTGTACCAGAAGGATATAATACACCAGTAGTTTGAAGATTTCTCATCTTCACAATGAATAATGTTTTCAACTCATATCTACAAGAATGATCTATACAAAGGTTAAGTTCATAATATTGTTGAAGTCCAATGATGGGAATCCTATGAAATGGTAAACTTAAATGAATAATTCTAGAATAGAGAACATATCCTATCAGGTAATTAATAATTACCTCCAGAATACAGAGAACATATCCTATCAGGTCATGAATAATTACCTCCAGAATAGAGAACATATCATATCAGGTCATGAATACATTACCTCCAGAATACAGAGGGAATATCCTGGCAGGTAATTACCTCTAGAATAGAGAACATATCATATCAGGTCATGAATAATTACCTCCAGAATACAGAGAACATATCCTATCACGTCATGAATAATTACCTCCAGAATACAGAGGGCATATCCTGGCAGGTCATGAATAATTACATCCAGAATAGAGAACATATCATATCAGGTCATGAATAATTACCTCCAGAATACAGAGAACATATCCTATCAGGTCATAAATAATTACCCCCAGAATAGAGAACATATCATATCAGGTCATGAATAATTACCTCCAGAATAGAGAACATATCATATCAGGTCATGAATAATTACCTCCAGAATACGGAGAACAGGTCCTTGCAAGTCAGATTATTCATTCTGTTATTGGAGATTTCAAACCAGTTTTCTGTGGTTAAGTTGTTTAACAGACTTCGGTCCCTTAGAGACTGATTTCTGTTGTCGATGTGGTCCAGTGAGATGACTTTATTTGCTTGTGGCATAGACCTGAAACAGACAACGAGAATACGGTTTGTATATAATATAGTTTGTATATAATATAGTTTGTATATAATATAGTTTGCATATAATATAGTTTGTATATAATATAGTTTGTATATAATATAGTTTGTATATAATATAGTTTGTATATAATATAGTTTGTATATAATATAGTTTGTATATAATATAGTTTGTATATAATATAGTGTGTATTATTGTTTGGTCTACAACGAAATAAAACATACATTTCGATATGTTTTAATTTTGACTACGCTATTAAATACAAAAATTGTGTTTACGTTTATTCATGTGTATTTCCTGTATACGTTTCTGTACTGCTCAATAAAATGGAATAAATTGCAAGAAAATACTGACCTAGTGGTAGAGTCATATACATTTGTCGATTCATACACAATTAATATGTACACCATACTTAACTAAGAGATGTTTCTGTACTGTCCAAGTAAATAGAATAAATTGGAAGAAAATAATAAGAATTATTTAACAAAATATGACGTTCCTGGTCATAAGAGCTAACGATTTTTTTAAAACGAACAACATACAATATAAATTTATCAGAAAACTAAGATTAAACTTTTGTGACGAACCTGTTGTGATAATGAAAGTTCTCGGAAACTGCCAGCGATGAGGCAGAGTCTGTCACACATTTAGGTAGCTGGTTTGTCAAAGTCAAGTAAAGATAGTATGCTGACCACGCCAACACATTTAAATTGGTGGACGTCTTTATAATAGTAATCAAGATACTTGTTGCAGATATGCCTGTCATATAGAAAAGTTTATTTGCATCAATTATATATATATATATATATATATATATATATATATATATATATATATATATATATATATATATATATATATATATATATATATATATAGAGGCCTACTATAGATATTATAAATTACAAGTCATACTATGGTGGTTTTCACACATATCCAGATTACCAACGGACAGCATGCCACAAATGGCCATACCACATAGGCCTATACATCAAGGCTATAAAGCAAGAGGCAGACCATGTAAAAGATGGACGACAGAAATCAAAGAAACAACAGGAACAAGAAGAATATCTCCAGAGAACTCTTCTACCCCTGCCGCCTCAAGGCAAACAAGGGCCACAGCGTATAGACTGATAGACCGAACACGACAGACAGACATGATAGACGGACATGTCAGACAGACATGACAGACAGACATGACAGACAGACATGACAGACATGACAAATAGACATGACAGACCAGACATACATGACAGGTATAAATGACAGACATGACTGACAGGCATACATGGCAGAAAGACAGGACCGACAAGACAGACATGACAACCATGACAGGACAGACATGACAGACATATAGACAGACATGACAATGGTGCTTAGAGATAGCGAGTGCGTCTCAGAAACTCAAAGTAATCGGTTGGTATTTCGCTGGAGACAGTTAAGCTACCTGACTATTCAGAAAGCAATAATAAATTACTTAACGTAAATATTGCATAGACACTATTGACGAAAAATATTGCTGTTGATCGTGACTGTCAAGGATAGAATATGAAAACAGCAGATATAAGTTATCTGATATTTCATCATCATCATCAAGTGCCGTCTCCGCAACGAAGGTTGGCTGCAACAGATCTCCAACATCCCCTGTCTCTTGTTTTGGTGGTGCACTCTGCTAGACTGTAACCTGTCCATCTTGTAATGTTACTCTCCCACTTGTATCACTGCCTACCTCTTGCTCGCTTCCCTTTGACTTTACCCTCAAGTAAGGTCTTAATAAGGTGTCATGTCTTTTAATGTGTCCTGAGTATTTTTTTTTGCCTGATATTTATTTCTCTTAGTAGTTCTTTCTTCATATTAAGTGTCTTTAGCACCTCTTTATTTGTTTTCTTCTCTTTCCATGATGTTCTCCCTATTCTTCTATATACCCACATCTCAAAGGCATCAATTCTGTCTTCTAATTGTTTATTTAGTGTCCATGTTTCTGAGCCATACATTAATATCGAATAGATGTAGCATTTTATAATTCTCATTTTTAACTTGTTTGTAATTTGTTTAGTTAATAATTTCCTCATGTCAGTGAAGGTACTTTTAGCCATTCGTATTCTCCTTTTAACTTGTTTCACATCTGCCATCATTTGTGACTATTTTCCCAAGATATTGATAATGTTTTACTTGTTGTAGTTTCTCTCCCTGTATGTTTATGTTTACCTCTTGTTCTTCTGTGTCCTTGCTGATTATCATGGTTTTTGTTTTTTGGATATTTATATCCAGTCCATATTCATTACTTGATTTATTTAATTGATCTATTAGTATTTGTAGTTCATGTTCACTTTCTGCTAAAAGAACAGTGTCATCTGCATATCTATGATTGTTTATTATTTTCCCATTGATCTTGAGTCCTGGCATTTCTTCTATATTTTTAAAGATATTCTCTGTGTAGATATTAAATAGTCTGGGTGATAAAATGCATCCTTGTCTTACCCCTCTTCTTATTTCTATGTATGGAGAGTAGCTGTTTTCACACCTTATTGATGTAGTCTGTTCCCAATATATATTTCTAATCAGTCTGATGTCTTCTCCATCTATGCCTATTTCTTGAAGACATTTTATTAATTTTTCTTGTTGGACTCTGTCAAATGCCTTGCTGTAGTCTATGAAGCAAATATAGATACTTTTTTGGACTTCTATATATTTATCTATCACTAGTTGGATTCTCAGTAGAGCGTCTCTGGTTCTTTGTTTTTCTTAAAACCGAATTGTTCTTCACCGACCTCCATGTCTATCTTGTTCTTAATTCTTTCATGTATTATCTTGAGAAGTATTTTAGTTAGATGGCTCATTAGACTTATTGTTCTATATTCTGTACAGTCCACAGCCCTGGGCTTCTTAGTTAGTGGTATGAATATTGATGATGTTAAGTCTTTATGTATGTGATCTTTTTCATATATATCATTGCACAGTTCTGTGATAATATCCATGCCAAATTCATTTAGAGTTTATATTATGTCTACTGTTATGATGTCAGAGCCTGCAACCTTTCCTCATTTCATTGATTTTATTACATGTTCTACTTATGCTTTCAGTATTGCTGGTCCATGATTGTTGTGTATTGTTGGTTTTTTGTTCCGTTGGTCGTCACACAGTTCTGTCACATAATCTGCCCATCTTCACATATTAAATTGTTATGAAAGAAATATTAGTTGATCATTTCCCTTGCTCAAAGACACGCTTACCTTTGAAAAGTGGAACCACTCCCCACACACTTGGACCACTTCTCTGCATGAACTGGCCCAATGACATCTCGAGACAAACTAAAGGCACACCCACAGTAAGAAGGCATATAACATAAGGAATAAACAATGCCACTGAAAAAAAAAAGTTTAGGGCATAAATTATCGTACAGGAATCAATGATGATGATGTAATCAATTAAGGTCAAGTTAAACCCTCAATATTATAGTATTTTTCTTTAAAATTTGATAATTTTAGTTTTTTGATCCA
Organism: Meghimatium bilineatum; assembly: GCA_034231615.1. Taxonomy (NCBI): domain Eukaryota; kingdom Metazoa; phylum Mollusca; class Gastropoda; order Stylommatophora; family Philomycidae; genus Meghimatium; species Meghimatium bilineatum. The sequence goes on from CM067301.1 coordinate 12,136,687, forward strand.
TTTGAAAGGGTAAGCATTTGTGCAAACAATGATACATGTTTAGTTGTAATCATCCATCGGAAAGTATTTTAAATTAATTTTTAAAGTTTCCATGGTTGCTGGTAAGTTGGGTACATTAATAAGAAAACTAGAATGGTGAGGCCATGTTGACAAGCCTATAGGCACAAGACTCTAAGATAAAGTTTCAGTTATAAGGAATACATCATAAATGGAGAATGGCAGAACATATAAAGAAATTGGAGAAGTAGGAAGCCTAACAAAAGTAACAATACAAAGAATTCTACCGAGGTGTCATTAGGTTAAATGTGGGAAATTTAGACTCTATGAAGATAGCAATATAGGCAATCTGGGAACATTAACAAGGAATACATCTAAACTGTTCACAGTCATTGTTTCATAGTCAAAGCTGGCATAAGCTGACTGATTTTTTCATAGAAATAATAAAACCTGTTTTTTGAGGATCTTTCGGATGATAATTTGTTAAAAAGATGTTTGCCTGGTAGGACACAAGATTCACATGAAGCATTCCATCACCTGATCTGGGATAGTTGTCCTAAAGCTAAATTTGTAGGAAAAGAGAAATTGGAATTAGCTGTAAATGATGCCATTATGGTATTCAATGATGGGAAGCTAGGCAGGACTGAATTTCAGGACTGTCATTTTGAAGAAATTAGGACTCAGCTGTGGGTAATAAGCTATGAAAACGTAGCTCTTGACAACCTATAGTTTTTATCATGTTATTCTTATCACGTTATTCTTATCACGTTTTTCTTATCGCGTTTTTTGGTCCCAAAGCATGGTTGTGTAAATATATTTATGGATGCATACTTGGTCCCCAAAGAGTTGCATTTCAGTGCCGCACTATTCCAGAATATTCACATCCTGAAAGGAGCATAACATTCACTAGATAAACTAATTCACCACTTTTCCATCAGTTTTATTAGTCCATCTGCAGCGATTGTACTTCTGGCAATTCCCGACACCTAACAATAGCTAAGACAGTAGTGATTTTAATTCATTCATTCATGTGAAATTAATTTTGGTTGTTGGAGGGATAACAAAGCAGATTTGGCATCAGCCAGGATCACTATTCTTTCTTCCTTCAAGTGAGATGATCCCTGAACAAAGCCGCTGCTTCTCTGATGAGTTGGCGATCAAACAGCAGTACATTAAACAGTAAAACATCATTATATTAAACAGTAAAACATCATTATATTAAACAGCAGAACATCATTATATTAAGCAGAAAAACAGCATTACAACACAAAAAGATGTTTTTGTGGCCATATTACACATATTAACATAAAAATTAATAATGACAGGCATTGTTGCTGATACAAGGGGTAAAGTCTGATACAGTCGAGTATATACAAGATACAACTCGGAATGATCAAACATGCCCTTGCCTGCGGCTAATAAACTCGCCCAGAATTGTGAGCTCACTTGTACATTCGTACAAAAAACAATCGTAGAAAAAGGCTACGTTCTAGAAATAATATGTCACCTGAGGGAAAGTGTCGGCATACACTGTACAATTTAATGCACAGCAATAAGCGTATCTTGTCTATAGTCGTCTTGGGCAACCCTTACCTCTTGTACCAGCAGTACTGCATTTCACTATTAATTAGTCATGCAGATATGTCATTTTATATGGTCAAAAAACGTTAAAGCGAGCTCCTTAGTAGATAATGACTGGCTCGTGGACGGAAGTAACGTTTCAATGACTCTCTCAAAGTGTCCATAAAGTGAGCTCCTCAGTGGATATTGACTGGCTCGTGGACAGACGTTAACGTTTCAATGATTCTCTCAAAGTGTCCATAAAGTGCTGCAATATCATGGGGAGTCTGTCGATCAGAATTTCCTAGTTTACAACAACAGCATCAAAGCTGAGTGAATCGCTGAGAAGCATCAAATCTCAGAGTCACGGAAAACGATAACATTTTGTTGGATACCCTCTGACAGTTTGTTATTATTTATACTCAAATGCACATACGTGATGTCCGAAACTATAAAACAACACACACACAGGCGCGAAGTTCTGATTATATGTGTCCCAAATGTGGCAAGGAATTATACACCAGAATTAAACTTTCAGCTATCTCCGATAAACAATAAATGGTAATACTGCTGTAAAACTAAATAACAATAGTGCTTACGTAGAACACAGGTTTTAGAAGTTTCATTCGAAGACAACTGACAGACCATCACTAAGGGACTATAATAACATCTTAGTGATATAATATTTCAAAGCCCCTTAGTGATAATCTGTCAGTCATCAAATTAAACTTCTAAAACTTTTGTTCTACGTAAGCACTCAGTCATCCCAGCATACACTAGAGAGATGCAACAATAAAGTCTGATACTGTTATCATTACAGAATGCTATGGGAGGCTATTATTATACAGTAATAAAGGCACATACATCACTATTCAATGAAGAAGCAAAAAGGGACACACAAAATACTAAAAAAGCAAAATAACGACTCAACAATATTAAAAAGTAAAATAGCTGTCAAAAAAAAAATGTCAATACTGCATTTTCCAGTTCAGGCGTTACAGGGAGGGGATTGAATAGCTGTATGATAAAGGCCGCATGTTCTTGCTGTCGCCACGTCATGTACAGGGTGATTTTTTTAATTTACCCTCGGACAGAAAAAAACCCAGTCCTTATCGGGGATCGAACTGTAGACCTCACTAGTGTGAGACTAGCGTTCTAACCTCACGGCCATGTGCCACACAAAAGCGACACAACAATACTAAAGAAGCAAAATAGCGACATAATAATACTAAAGAAGAATAAAGCAACACAACAATACTAAATAAGCAAAAACACCGACACAAAAATACTAAAATTTTAGGAAAACAACTTACCTCCACCACATTCGTACCAAAAAATTGGAAATTTCCAAACTGATATCGGGGAAAACACAAGAGCAGATACGAACATGAAAAATTGTAATCTGTTACTCCATGATGGTCTGTTGTTAACCATCAATTCTTGAGCCATGATGTGGGGATTTGTTGTGGTCAAATCGTTATAAGTCCGCAGCTGTTAGCCAAAGTAGTTGACAAATCTTTTGTATCACAGAGCATGATGCATACAGATTGTTGAGATATATGACAGAATTTAGTAAAATTAATCGTGTAATAATGATGCGGATGATGATGATGATGATGATGATGATGAAATGATGATGATGATGATGAGGATGCTAATGATGATGATGATGATGATGATGATGCTAATGATGATGATGATGATGATGATAATGAGGATGCTACTGATGATGATGATGATGATGATAATAATGATAATGATGATGCTACTGATGATGATGATGATAATGATAATGATGATGCTACTGATGATGATGATAATGATAATGAGGATGCTACTAATGATGATGATGATGATGATGATAATGAGGATGCTACTGATGATGATGATGATGATGATGATAATGATAATGATGATGCTACTGATGATGATGATGATAATGATAATGATGATGCTACTGATGATGATGATAATGATAATGATGATGCTACTGATGATGATGATGATGATGATGATAATGAGGATGCTACTGATGATGATGATGATGATGATGATGATACTAATGATGATGATGATGATGATACTAATGATGATGATGATACTAATGATGATGATGATGATGATACTAATGATGATGATGATACTAATGATGATGATGATGATGATGATGATGATGATGATACTAATGATGATGATGATACTAATGATGATGATGATACTAATGATGATGATGATACTAATGATGATGATGATACTAATGATGATGATGATACTAATGATGATGATGATGATGATGATGATGATGATGATGATGATGATGATGATGATGATGATGATGATGATGATGATGATATTTTAAAGGATTTAAATGAGACATTTAATTGTGACCAGATTTATTTTAGTAGTGTGCAAAATTAGAGTCAGTTTGTACCGTGTGAAATTAAATGTTTACATATTCTTTTCCGCTGAAGCGGTCCGATATCCACTGTGGCATGTCAAAACATCATGTCTCTACACTTGTCAAACCACTTGTTTGTGGTAACAGGTCGGTGACACATTGGCTTCAGAATAATTAGCTAGCAGATTGGTTAGCTAGCAGATTAATTTTGAAGAAACAATTACGACACCTCCTGAAATATATAGACCTAACAGATTCCTTTTGAAGAAGCAGTTACACCTCCTGAAATATATAGACCTAACAGATTCCTTTTGAAGAAGCAGCTACACCTCCTGAAGTATGCAGACCTAACTGGGACACAGTGAATATAGGGACACAGTGAATATAGGGACACAGTGAATATAGGGACACAGTGAATATAGGGACACAGTGAATATAGCGACACAGTGAATATAGGGACACAGTTAATATAGGGACACAGTGAATATAGGGACACAGTGAATATAGGGACACAGTGAATATAGGGACACAGTGAATATAGGGAAACAGTGAATTTAGTTTTCTGAGAGCAATCGTGTAACCCCATTACAAGAGAAATCATGTAACCCCATTACAAGAGCAATAATGTTACTGCATTACAAAAGCAATCACGTAACACCATCTACCCTATTACAAGAGAAATCATGTAACCCCATTAGAAGAGCAATCATGCAACCACATCTAACCCTATTCCAAGAGCAATCATGTAACCCATTTAACTCCATTAATATAGCAATCATTTAATTCCATCTAACCCCATTACAAGAGCAATCATGTAATCCCATTACAAGAGCAATCATGTAATCCCATTACAAGAGAAATCATGTAACACATTTAACCCCATTACAAGAGCAATAATGTAACCCCATCTAGCCCCATTACAAGAGAAATCATGTAACACATTTAACCCCATTACAAGAACAATCAAGTAACCACATCTAACCCCATTACAAGATCAATCATGTAACCGCATCTAACCCCATTACAAGATCAATCATGTAACTACATTACAAGAGCAATCACGTAACTACATTACAAGAGCAATAATGTAACCCCATCTAGCCCCATTACAAGATCAATCATGTAACCACATCTAACCCCATTACAAGATCAATCATGTAACCACATCTAACCCCATTACAAGATCAATCATGTAACCCCATCTAACCCCATTACAAGAGCAATCATATAACCCCATCTAACCCCATTACAAGAGCAATCATGTAACCCCATCTAACCCCATTACAAGAGCAATCATGTAACCGCATCTAACCCCATTACAAGATCAATCATGTAACTACATTACAAGAGCAATCACGTAACCCCATCTAACCCCATTACAAGAGCAATCATGTAACACATTTAACCCCATTACAAGAACAATCAAGTAACCACATCTAACCCCATTACAAGATCAATCATGTAACTACATTACAAGAGCAATCACGTAACTACATTACAAGAGCAATCATGTAACCCCATCTAACCCCATTACAAGAGCAATCATGTAACTACATTACAAGAGCAATCATGTAACTACATTACAAGAGCAATCATGTAACCCCATCTAACCCCATTACAAGAGCAATCATGTAACCCCATATAACCCCATTACAAGAGCAATCATGTAACCCCATCTAACCCCATTACAAGAGCAATCATGTAACCGCATCTAACCCCATTACAAGATCAATCATGTAACTACATTACAAGAGCAATCACGTAACCCCATCTAACCCCATTACAAGAGCAATCACGTAACCCCATCTAACCCCATTACAAGAGCAATCATGTAACTACATTACAAGAGCAATCACGTAACCCCATCTAACCCCATTACAAGAGCAATCATGTAACTACATTACAAGAGCAATCATGTAACTACATTACAAGAGCAATCATGTAACCCCATCTAACCCCATTACAAGAGCAATCATATAACCCCATCTAACCCCATTACAAGAGCAATCATGTAACCCCATCTAACCCAATTACAAGATCAATCATGTAACTACATTACAAGAGCAATCATGTAACTACATTACAAGAGCAATCATGTAACCCCATCTAACCCCATTACAAGATCAATCATATAACCCCATCTAACCCCATTACAAGAGCAATCATGTAACCCCATATAACCCCATTACAAGAGCAATCATGTAACCCCATCTAACCCCATTACAAGAGCAATCATGTAACCGCATCTAACCCCATTACAAGATCAATCATGTAACTACATTACAAGAGCAATCACGTAACCCCATCTAACCCCATTACAAGAGCAATCACGTAACCCCATCTAACCCCATTACAAGAGCAATCATGTAACTACATTACAAGAGCAATCATGTAACTACATTACAAGAGCAATCATGTAACCCCATCTAACCCCATTACAAGAGCAATCATGTAACCCCATCTAACCCAATTACAAGAGCAATCATGTAACTACATTACAAGAGCAATCATGTAACCACGTCTAACCCCACTACAAGAGAAATCATGTAACCCCATCTGTCCCCATTACAAGAGCAATCATGTGACCCTATCTAACCCCATTACAAAGCAATCATGTAACCACATCTAACCCCATTACAAGAGCAATGATCTAACCCCATCTAATCCCATTACAAGAGCAATCATGTAACCCCATCTAACTTCATTACAAGAGCAATCATGTAACCCCATCTAACCCCATTACAAGCGCAATCATGTAACCCCATCTAACCCCATTTCAAGAGCAATAATGTAATTATAGAACGTGTTGATATAAGATTGTTTCATTACCAAATAACTTAAATTTTGGTGTTATCACACCGAACAGTAATAAATGTCTTAGTTAAGATGTAGTTTTAAATAAAGTCAACACAGCTGTAATATATATATTTTACTAACCTCTAAAAGCACATAAAATCAATGTTTTGACCAAAATACATTTTTTGAACAAATATCTGCACTGAAAAAAACACACAACGGATTGAAATGGAATCACGAACACAGCACAAATTAAATCCCTTAGCAGCCATCAGACACTCTACTGACAACTATATCTCTCACTCTTACAACAAAACACACGACTAGAAATACGAGCCTAGTAGATTCAGCTATGACTATATATTTTATTGAATTAGTCACACTTCGTCTCATTAACATAAATGTCTACTTGGTCAGAATCATAGGTGAAACTATAATTTATGCGTGCCATTTCCCTTCTTCGTAATCATTTTCCTTTCGTGTATATATTTCCTCTGTGATCATATTTACTTAGCATCCTCATATTCACCGTGACCCTATATTCACTGTGTCCCGATATTGACTGTGTCCTTAAATAAACTAAAATATTCACTGTGTCTCTATATTCACTGTGTCCCTATATTCACTGTTTTCCTATATTCACTGTGTCCCTATATTCACTGTTTTCCTATATTCACTGTGTCCCTATATTCACTGTGTCCCTACATTCACTGTGTCCTTATATTCACTGTGTCCCGATATTGACTGTGTCCTTAAATTCACTAAAATATTCACTGTGTCTCTATATTCACTGTGACACTATATTCACTGTGTTCCTATATTCACTGTGTCCCTATATTCACTGTGTTCATATATTCACTGTGTCCCTATATTGACTTTGTCCTTATATTCACAGTGTCCCTATATTGACTGTGTCCCAATATTCACTGTGTCCCTATATTGACCATGTCCCTATTTTCACTGTCTCTATATTCACTGTGTCTATATTCACTGTGTCTATATTCACTGTGTCTATATTGGTTGTCCATATTTTCACTGTCTCTATATTCACTGTGTCTATATTCACTGTGTCTATATTCACTGTGTCTATATTCACTGTGTCTATATTCACTGTGTCTATATTCACTGTGTCTATATTGGTTGTCCATATTTTCACTGTCTCTATATTCACTGTGTCTATATTCACTGTGTCTATATTCACTGTGTCTATATTCACTGTGTCTATATTCACTGTGTCTATATTCACTGTGTTTATATTCACTGTCTCTATATTCACTGTGTTTATATTCACTGTGTCTATATTCACTGTGTCTATATTTACTGTTTCTATATTCACTGTGTCTATATTCACTGTGTCTATATTCACTGTGTCTATATTCACTGTCTCTATATTCACTGTGTCTATATTGGTTGTCCATATTTTCACTGTCTCTATATTCACTGTGTCTATATTGGTTGTCCATATTTTAACTGTCACTATATTCATTGTTTTTATATTCACTGTGTCTATATTCACTGTGTCTATATTCACTGTTTCTATATTGGTTGTTCATATTTTCACTGTCTCTATATTCACTGTGTCTATATTCACTGTCACTATATTCACTGTGTCCATATTCACTGTGTCTATATTGGTTGTTCATATTTTCACTGTCTCTATATTCACTGTCTCTTTTATGTGCCGTCATGTTCAAAGTGAGTTAGTCGTCGGCTCATCATAACTGCAAACTGGACACGTCCATAGTTGCTCCGATCTCTCCTTGAGTGCATCCGCCATTACACTTCTGCTGACAGTACCGGTCCTATGCTGGTTGACTATCATTATTCTGCGCCCTCCAAAATGATCACCTCTAGCAATACCGCATTTCAATCCCTGATCTTTAACCCTAGCCATTAAAAAGGAATCATCATCCACATTAGTCTCACTCTCTCGTGTTATTTCTCTTAAGGAGTTCAAAACGTCAGCGCGATCCATTGCACCATCGCCCTGTGCCACCAACGCGCATGATGTCAGTTGATCCGCCCATTCATTGCCTCGAACACCCCCATGTCCAGGAACTAAAATAAATACAACCACTTTCAGCCTCGCCTTTCTCACGGTCTCAATCCATTGTTCGCGAACATGACCCACTTGTACCTTCTTAATCATACTCATAGAGTCACTCAAGATGCAGGCCTGCGTTACCTTCTGTGTGCATACCCACTCAAATACCCTGGTCACCGCCATAGTCTCCATGGCCATACTACTCGTAGTAACTGCAAAGGCACCACTCTCTACCCTGATCGCTTTACCTGCGCACTTAGCTGTGAAGGCCCAAGCACTGCGAACATGTCTAATCACAGATCCATCAGTGTATATAATCACATCCCCTTCTTTGGTATTCTCACTGACAAAAGTCTACAGATCTTTCTCAACAGCTGTGGAACACCATTCTCTGCATTCCATGCTAAGTGATATTACTCTCAAACAAGTTTCGAAATCTGTGGGTAGACGTATCCATTCCGCACCTGCTGCCACATCCTGCAATCTTTACACGCTTTGTATGAAATCCTCAGCACGTCCCATCCATGACCTCCCTCTCTTGAGTCTGCTGCCTTTGATTTCCTGTGTTTCGGAATGCAACGGATGTTCCTTATCTGCATATATTTGAAGGTACGCCCATGCAATACTGTAATCTGTGCTCAGCTGTTGGACAGTAAAGTAGGTATCGCATAGCTCTGATCGAGGTGTCTCTTGTGCATCCCAGTATGATACGCCTTGCTGAATTCTGGATTCTATCCAATCTTTCGATCTGAGTTTGGCTAAGAGTCAGAATTTCCAGTGCATATTCCACCACAGCCACAACCACACCCTGGTACAAAAGAAATAACAACCTATGCTCACACTGCGCAGCAGCCATAACCTTTATTGCTGCTAAGCCTGTGCCTGCCCTTATGATAACGTGGTCAATATGTTCCCTGAAACCCAGGCTTCTGTCAAAAACACATCCATATTTCTCATTGTGCTAGTTCTTTCTAAACCTTTCCCGGACAACGAAACTTGTGGCAGGGGTGTCTTTATCATGTGATTGTTCAAGGAAAACCACGTCACGAATGCCTTAGAAGGACACCAATTTTTCAGTCTGTCCAGCTCCTTCTGTAGTTCCACGACGCACTCTTCTCGATTTCTGCCCCGTCTATACACCAGGATATCATCGCATATCGGCATATGACATCGTTCTACCATCCATTTTTTTCTTAAAAGTCAATAAGTGAAGACATACAATATTACAAATTGTGCATGTTTGTAAGTAGTTCAGTTTATGTACAAGGATGTCAACCCAACTATGATACCCATGCCTTGTAAACAGACTACGCCTCCGTCTTAATCGGCACCGGATATCTTTGACAAGGTATTGCCTTAGAATTTCGTTTCGGTGAGAAATACAACAGTGACTTAAAAATATATCTTTGTATTGCAGTAGAATTAGACATGTAGAAGAGTTTAACTGTTACTTTCGAAAAAGTTCTACAGCCATGCCACAATATATCTACAAGTCAATATCAAAATGGAGGGGGTCGTGGTGAGCACAGTGGTTATGGCACAGCTTTCAATTCTGGTGATGCTGGGTTCAGTTTTCAAAGTACATGGAAGTAATTGTAAAATCACCAGTGTTTCGAGGTCAACCTAGTCTACGGAAATGGGAAAGGTGGAGGGTGTGATGCTGACCACATAATACTTAATTATGCTGTTGCTCAATAAAACAAAAATACTCACCTAAAATTCCACAAAAAATACTGATCTAACATTCCAAAAGAAATACTGACCAAATATTCTACAAAATATACTGACCTAAGCTTCCACACAAAAATACTGACCTAACATTCCACACACAAATACTGACAACATATTCTACAAAATATACTGACCTAAACTTCCACAAAAAATACTGACCTAACATTCTACAAAATATACTGACCTAACATTCGACACAAAAATTCTGACCTAACATTCCACAAAAAATTCTGACCTAACATTCTACAAAATATACTGACCTAACATTCCACAAAATATACTGACAAAATATTCTACAATATATACTGACCTAACCTTCCACAAAAACATACTGGCATAACATTCCACACAAAAATACTGACATAACATTCTACACAATATACTGACCTAACATTCCACACAAAAATACTGACCAAACATTCCACACAAAAATACTGACCTAAAATTCCAAAACAAATACTGGCCTAACATTCCCAAAAAAAATACTGGCGAAATATTCTACAAAATATACTGACCTAACTTTCCACACAAAAATTCTGACCCAACATTCTACAAAATATACTGACCTAACATTCCACACAAAAATACTGACCTAACATTCTACAAAATATACTGACCAAACATTCCACAAAAAATAATGACCGAACATTCTACAAATTATACTGACCTAACATTCCACACAAAAATACTGACCAAACATTCCACACAAAAATACTGACCTAACATTCCACACACAAATACTGACCAAACATTCCACACAAAAATACTGATATTAGCAATTAAAAAAATATATGATTTTAAAAATGTCATGATTGTATATGGCAGAATGCGACTGCAGGACTAAGAATTTTGTCAAAAGAAGCGCTGCAAGGACTCGTTAAAGACATCATTCTTCTTCTTCTTCTTCTTTTTCTGCGTTCGTTCTCAAACTCCTGCAGATCAGCAGGATGTAGTCTGGAGAACGGAATGCGTTGTATCATGGTTTACAGCATTGCTGCGATATCTGCGCCTTCCGGCCTGACACATCCGACTTCAGCATGGCTTTGGGTCACTGACCCTATATGGGATGGGACAGTAAACTCCATCCCATAACCTCCTTAGTCGCCTTTTACAACATGCAAGGTAAACAGTGTTGCTATTCTTTGCTCCCCTTTCGGACCCCGGCAACACACGGGCGAAAGACATCATTGAAAGCCACTGTCATAAACCATGATGCATGGGAAGACGATGCTCGGAGCAATGCTACAGGGAGTTGACTGTGTCATCCAAAATAGGACCAACGTGACCCAATGTCGTGCTGAAGTCGGATGTGTCAGACCGAAATGCGCAGATATCGCATGAATGATATAAACCATGACACAGCTCATTCCGTTCTCCGTACGACATCCTACTAATCTGCAAAAGTTTGTGAACGATCGCAAAAGTAGAAGAACAATTAGTAATAATGTTCAGCCTTACTCCCGACACCCCATCTCTGCAAGAAAATAGTGAAAGCATGTGACGACGTGTTTCCATGTTTACATTTGTGTTTTCTGGATTACGCGAATTTCGATGGTGTGGTTAGCGTATTACTGGTGACAGTGTGATGCCAAATTTAGTTCCAACCGATAGGATCTGTGTTTCCCGCCGAAGACGGATGTGTCGGGCCATTGGCGCAAATAAAACGGCGACACAACGCATTTCCATTTTCTGGACTACATCCTGCTGGAAATCTAGCAGGACCATGATCCAGCTAGATCCAGTTGGAGTTTGAGAATGAACGCAGAAGAAGAAGAAGAAGAAGGATCTGTGTTTTTTTGTTCTTAGACGATTATATGTGGAGTGTATTTCATTCAAGTTGTTCCGACTCGCGAACTCCCTATCTTCGATACAGACAAAAAAAATGGCGTCTCGACTACTCCAGTAATGGCTACGTTCACAGCGTAGAATTTCTTCGCAAAGAGACAACCGTAAGTCAACAATAGGGAATGTCCATCCCTAGACAAAAAGTCTGTGACGGCACGCGAGGCGGAGGAATCCAAATGGATCAACGGTGTGTGGCGCACAAGAGGCAAGTTCTAGGCATAATAATGAATATTGGCTGGCCACCGTGGAAAAGACTGGGACCTTACCACGTACACCACAAAGTCAAGCAACGGATAAACAACATCTAAAGTTTAGGAAACAACATATTAGAATAGGAACATGGAATGTCAGAACACTACACCAATCAGGAAAGCTAGAAAATTTAATATTAGAGGCAGAATCATTAGATGTAGATATTCTAGGAATAGCAGAGACAAGATGGAAAGATGCTGGGTACACAAGAAAAGAAAATTTTAGTTTTATACATTCAGGAGGAGATTACCATGAACGAGTGGTAGGAATACTGATCAGGAAAGAAATAGAAAAATATATCAGCGGGTACTGGACATATAATGACAGAATGATGTTGCTAAAGATCAAAGCAAAACCGTTTGATCTGGCCATTATACAAACTTATGCACCAACTGCAGATTACACTGAAGAAGAAATAGAACAGTACTATGAAGATCTACAGCAACTACTCAAACCAGTAAAATCAACAGACATTTTAATAGTCATGGGAGACATGAATGCAAAAATAGGAAAAGGAAGACAAGGACATTGTAGGGAAATTCGGACTAGGGACAAGAAATGACAGAGGAGAAAGACTAATACAGTTCTGTGAGGAGAACAATATGATCATATGTAATACATTCTTTGAACATGAAAATAGAAGATTATATACATGGAAAGGTCCTGGAGACAGAAAGAGGAACCACATAGATTACATTATGATTAACAATAGATTTAGAAATAGTGTCAAAAACATCAAAACATACCCAGGTGCAGATATCAACTCTGACCATAATCCAGTGCTGTGCAAAATAAATGTAAAACTTAAAAAGATAGTAAATAGAGGAGTCCAAGAACCACAGATAGACGCATCAGCACTAAAACAACAAGACATACAACAAAAATACCTTGTAGATGTAAGGAATAGATATGAACATCTAATGATAGAGTGCATGGAACAATACAGAAGGGAAAATCCAGAAGAGAAAATAGACAATAAATGGGAAAGCCTAAAGAAAAGTATTCAAACATCAAGTAAAAATTTACCAACAGGAAATACCAAGAACAAACAAACATGGATGACAGATGAAATATTAGAGAAAATGACAGAAAGAAAGAAAGCTAAAAAATACACAAAAATACTCTCAAGTATAGACAAGGAGATACGTAACATGTGCAGAACAGCGAAAAAACAATGGCTAGAAACAAAATGCAGTGAAATAGAGGAGATGTCCATACAACAGAAGACAAAATTAATGCATAAGGAGATAAGGCTGATCAGAAATAAGAAAAAATCCTATAATTGGGGGTGGCTGCATTAAAGATAAAAATGGTAAAATAATATTTGATAAAACAGAAGCACTCACAAGATGGGCAGATTATGTAACAGAACTGTTTGACGACCAACGGAACAAAAAACCAACAATACACAACAATGATGGACCAGCAATACTGAAATCAGAAGTAGAACATGCAATAAATTCAATAAAATGTGGGAAAGCTGCAGGCTCTGACAACATAACAGCAGACATAATAAAAACTATAAATGAGTTTGGTGTAGATACTATCACAGAAATTTGCAATGACATATACGAAACAGGCCATATACCTAAAGACCTAACATCATCAATATTCATACCTCTACCTAAGAAGCCCAGGGCTGTGGACTGTACAGAATATAGAACAATAAGTCTAATGAGCCATCTAACTAAAATACTTCTCAAGATAATACATGAAAGAATTAAGAACAAGATAGACATGGAGGTCGGTGAAGAACAATTCGGTTTTAGGAAAAACAAAGGAACCAGAGAAGCTATACTGAGTATCCGGCTAGTGATAGATAAATATATAGAAGTCCAAAAAAGTATCTATATTTGCTTCATAGACTACAGCAAGGCCTTTGAAAGAGTCCAACATGAAAAATTAATCAAATGTTTTCAAGAAATAGGCATAGATGGAAAAGACATCAGGCTGATTAGAAATATATATTGGGAACAAACTGCATCAATAAGGTGTGAAAACAGCTACTCTCCATACATACAAATAAGAAGAGGGGTAAGACAAGGATGCATTTTATCACCAAGCCTATTTAATATCTACACAGAGAATATCTTTAAAATTATAGAATAAATACCAGTACTTAAGATCTATGGGAAAATAATAAACAACATTAGATATGCAGATACTGTTCTTTTGGCGGAAAGTGAACATGAACTACAAAGACTAATAGATCAAGTCAATAAATCAAGTAAGGAATATGGACTGGATATAAACATTCAAAAAACAAAAACCATGATAATCAGCAAAGACACAGAAGAACAGGAGGTAAACATAAACATACAGGGAGAGAAACTACAACAAGTAAAACAGTATAAATATCTTGGACACATAGTCACAAATGATGGCAGATGTGAAACAGAAGTTAAAAGGAGAATAGGAATGGCTAAAAGTACCTTCAATGACATGAGGAAATTATTAATATCTAAACAAATTACAAACAAGTTAAAAATGAGAATTATAAAATGCTACATCTATTCCATATTAATGTATGGCTCAGAAACATGGACACTAAATAAACAATTAGAAGACAAAATTGATGCCTTTCAGATGTGGGTATATAGAAGAATAGGGAGAACATCATGGAAAGAGAAGAAAACAAATAAAGAGGTGCTAAAGACACTTAATATGAAGAAAGAACTACTAAGAGAAATAAAGATCAGGCAAATAAAATACTTTGGACACATTAAAAGACATGACACCCTATTGAAGACCTTACTTGAGGGTAAAGTCAAAGGGAAGCGAGCAAGAGGTAGGCAGAGATACAAGTGGGAGAGTAACATTACACGATGGACAGGTTACAGTCTAGCAGAGTGCACCACCAAGACAAGAGACAGGAGATGTTGGAGATACGTTGCAGCCAACCCAATGCTGTCTTAACACATAGGCCCGTTGGGGCCCACGAGCATAGGGGCCCCATGCGAATATGTTGTAGGGTTATTTTGTATTCCTGGCGGGGGGGGGAGCACTTTTTCTTTGCCCAGGGGCCCAACACTATTTCTTTGCCCAGGGGCCCAACACTATTTCTTTACCCAGGGGCCCAAAATGGTGTAAAGACTGCTCTGAGCCAACCATCGTTGCGGAGACGGCACTAGATGATGATGAGTGAAAGCATATACGTTGATTCGACCTACAAGCACTTCGTGGTCTAATATATTCCCGCTGACCTACAACATTGAACTCAAGCGTGCCATAAAAAATCTCAAAGACATTGGCGCAAACTGTTTTCCATAAGATGTGCATTTATTTTATGTTACCATGGATTCAGTGAGATACAATTGTCTATATTAAAAAAAATATATGACAGTGGCATCCGATAGTGTGTGTACGATCTACAATAACACTTGCAGTAGTCCTAGCTTGTTTTGATAACGAACTTTGCACAAACAAATACTGATAGCTCCCAATTGGAGCACAAAACTCTCTGACGAGAGTAGGTTCACGACGCAAATTGCTGCTTCCAAGGTTACATGATCAGATCTACCAACAATAAGAATGTCACTCGCTAGCGTCATCTTTTGCAAAATGGACGCCTTCTGAGGTAAGTTGGTAGCTTGATGCTGAAAATACTAACATTTAGATCTATAGTCCTTCTTCCATTATTTAGTCTTCAAGAGCTGTGAACATGCAAATTAGATGCAATAAAATGTAATTATTAGATATTCCACATTTGAACATTATTGCACTTGTAGCCCTCTGGTCCTACGTATCCATTGTTAGTGTAGCTTCAAATTGAAAGTGTAGGACTGTAGATTTGCCTTTTTAAATTGAACAAGATCATAAATGCTAAGCCTAAAGCTAAACAGCTTGTATTCCTAAATATTTTGCGATATTTCGTTCAGTTTTTATCAATCAAACTTGAATTCAAGCTATTTATAAATATATTTTTAAAATCATTAAACCGTACGTGTTTGCAACGTCCACAGTTCCACCCACAGCTGTGAAATGATAAGCAAGAGAAGCTTATGAACTAGAACATGAAGAAGAAGAAGTAACAAGTAGCAGATTATTTTACGGCATTGATATATTACTAGCTAACGATTGTACATAAGAAGTAACATTATTTATGTATAACCAGTTGTAGAAAAAATGAAGAACTACTAGTACTACTAGTACTACTACTGTAGAACGAACAATTAGCCGAGAACATGTAATTTGAAATACTGCTTGGTGCAACATTTCAAGGACTGTATGATGTATCTATTTGATTTATGTATGGTATATGTTGGTACAAACTTCGTGCAAAAGGATGGTGAAAGAATTGTTGTAATGGAAACCATTAAAATAGTTGATATTAGATAACATCTTTTATTTACAATTTAGTAACTGTCTCTCTTAGCAACTAATACACGTAGATCAAGTTTGCCACTATATTTTTTTATATCTATTGTCTTTTTTTCTGATTTTGCTGTAAGGTGTCGCAGGATTGAATGATGATCGCTTTACGGGCTATGGAGCGTTTGGTCGCTTGATATGCAATTAATTAATATTATGACGTCTCAGAATGTATAAAGCTCATTCAATCCACTTTCTACTTGGTCTTCCTCTGTAGCTTGCTGTTTCTAGTTTCATGTTGTAT
This sequence comes from Meghimatium bilineatum, assembly GCA_034231615.1. Classification (NCBI taxonomy): domain Eukaryota; kingdom Metazoa; phylum Mollusca; class Gastropoda; order Stylommatophora; family Philomycidae; genus Meghimatium; species Meghimatium bilineatum. Next base: position 12,153,925 of record CM067301.1, read on the forward strand.
GCTCTTGCCGCTGGCCAATAAGGGTTCGTTCTCATTAAGTGACCGAACCATTTCAATCTGTTTTTCAATTTTTTTGGCTACTGGTGTTGTGTTGTTTTTTTTTACATTTCTTGTAATCTCTTAATTCCTCACATGATCTCTCAATTTCCTGTGAGAGGTATGTGGTTTGATCCTCTGTGGAGTAGCATTGCCTGAAACCTGCCTGCTGTGGTGCAAGGAATTTTCTACTTTCCAGGTGAAATTTTAGTCTTAGGTTTATGATGCACTCCATTGTTTTGCACAGGCAACTTGTAAGACTAATTGGTCTGTAGCTAGTTGGTGTTGTTCCATCTTTTCCAGGTTTAAGCAAAGGGACCATAATTGATTCTCTCCAGATTTGTGGTATTTTCCCAGTAGTCCAGCTAATATTTAGGATGTCCAATAGTTTCCTTCTGGCTGTTGTTCCTAGATTCTTTATCATTTCATTTGATATTTCATCAATTCCTGGGGACTTATTTAGCTTTAGTTTAGAGACTGCTAATTCCAATTCACTGTATGTGAACAATGTATCCATAATTTCATCTGTGCTGTTTTCATCACTGATTCTAGTCTGAGCATGTTCCAATTTACTTTTTTGGTCGCTCCGCACTGTATGCTGTTTCTCTGGACTAATTTCAATATTGCAGTCTTGAGCAAATATCCTAGCGAAATTATCTACTGCTTTATTTCCTGTAATCATTTTGCCATTCTGTACGAGTGTTATGTTTGCCTGACATCGAATGATATATTTCACAGTATATTCTTCCCGACATCGAATGATATATTACACAGTATATTCTTCCTGACTTCGAATAACAAGAACATATTACACAGTATATTCTTCCTGACATCGAATGATATATTACACAGTATATTCTTCCTGACATGGAATGATATATTACACAGTATATTCTTCCTGACATCGAATGGCATATTACAAAGTATATTCTTCCTGACATCGAATGACATATTACACAGTATATTCTTCCTGACATCGAATGATAAATTACACAGTATATTCTTCCTGACATCGAATAACAAGAACATATTACACAGTATAAGTATAGTCTTCGTTTTCTCCAAGCTTAGTGTTTACCTTAAGTAAGGTCATAATCATCTTCAAGTGCCGTCTCCGCAACGAAGTTGGTTGCCACGGACCTCCAACATTCTCCGTCACTTACTTATGTGGTGCACTTTGCTAGACTGTAACCTGTCCACCTCATGATGTTACACGCCCACTTGTATCTACGCCTACAAGGTCTTCGACGAGGTGATTTGCTTTTTTTAATATATCAAAAATACTGTATTTATTTATTTTCTTTAACAGTTGTTTCTTTAATAGGATGTTTTCTCGGATGCGTTATTCGTTGTCTTCTCTTTTTTGATGACACAACGTACCCATACATAATTTCCTATCCGCCGAAGACCGATGTGTCGGGCCATTTGCGCACATAAAACGGCGACACAACGCATTTCCATTCTCTGAACTGCATCCTGCTGGAGATCTAGTAGTACTGCTACAGGAGAGATCCAGCAGGAGTTTGAGAATGAACGCTGAAGAAGAAGAAGAATAACACCTTTAAAACGTATAGTTTATTGGTGGTGGTCATAGCGTTTGTTTATTTTGTTATGATATTTGATACAAATTCTGAGAATTTGATACAAGTTCTGAGAATTTGATACAAGTTCTGAGAATTTGATACAAGTTCTGAGAATTTGATACAAGTTCTGAGAATTTGATACAAGTTCTGAGAATTTGATACAAGTTCTGAGAATTTGATACAAGTTCTGAGAATTTGATACAAGTTCTGAGAATTTGATACAAATTCTGAGAATTTGATACAAGTTCTGAGAATTTGATACAAGTTCTGAGAATTTGATACAAGTTCTGAGAATTTGATACAAGTTCTGAGAATTATCACATACTTCCTTTTGTGTTGTGTTGTTCTTATTAGGATAATTACACCATTGTTTAATATTTCATATGCAGATTTGATAGACTGTCCATACATCTGGCCTCACAGTCTCCACAGCTGGAAGTAGCAAGAAGCCTGAAGTACGTCACGTGCACATATCTTTAACGGCATTTATGTCGGAGTTTATTAGTTCATCGCTGGACACACCCAAACCAGATTCGGGTTTTGATTTGGGCAGAGCAAGTAGGACAAATATTAACGGCAGTTGTTCCAAAATTGCAAAGAAATCAGATTTGCAACATTCTGTACCGAAACTTGTTTCACACGGCAAGCAAAAAAGAACCAGAAAACTATCGCGACCGCAGAAAAGGCTCAGTTATGTTGATGCACAACAGATGATTGAGGACAATCTGTTGGAGTCTATACATTCAGAAGAGGAACCACACAAGTCGCCAACGATCGTTCGAACAGATCTTGCAAGTATCGTGTCATCAGAAGCTGAATACAGTGCTCACGAAATGACCGATCAGGAGGAACCAAAGAAGACTGAGAAAGATGATGAAGATATAACATTTGGTATTAAGACTGAAACCATGCATGGTTTCATTGTAGATCAGTGGTATGATCTTGGACCTAGTCACCATAAGGATGGCCACAGTCCAGTACTTGGTTCGGCGGATGTTGAGAACTTGGAAAACAGAAACACATCAAAAGTGACATCTACTGTGCTCACGACACACAATGATACTCCCACAGATTGTGACACGACATGGAGTAAGAGAACATATGACAACATACCGAAGAGCATACCTGTCAATGAAACAAGCAACAACAGAAATAACATCCATACAGCAGAATTCTGTCAAATGTACTCAGACCCAGATTCAGAAACGCTTCCAGTAGAAGATAAGGGCGCACCATCAGCTGTTATAATACACAATCAGATAAAGACACCGCAAACAGTTGTTGATATTGCAGAAGGAGTCGCTTCCCAGCCATTTCCTTTACATCCCGCTTTTTTTAGTTGCCCACTTCCAACTGCGGCCACGTCTTTTAACTTTCAACCAGAACCTTTTCCTTTGCCTCTGCAAGCAGTGTCGTCATACTTTCATACAAAACCAACAATCACATCATTTCCTACAGACGGTAGCTGTAACAATTGTGCGGTTCCGTCAAACACAGTATACTCGTACATGACCAGCGTCGATCTGACAAAACCAGCTGTAGCCTACTCGTATGTAAGACTTGAAACTGAAGACACTGCTACAAAACAGTGCCCAGAAACCGAGATTTATCAGCTCAGTAACGCGATATACCAGCAAAGTCATGAGACAAAATCCGCCGTGAAGACTACACCCACCACATCTCAAAGTGATGTTGGTGTTATAACTACATCTGAGACAGTGTCTCTTCAAAGTCCAACACTGACTAGTAACTATCAAACTGTCCAATACTCTAGATTTCAGGGAGCTATACCGTATCCAGGAATGTTATATCCAAACAGTGTATATCCACATGGATCTTTCCACACTTCCGGCATGGTATTATTACCTTCTCATCCATACTACATCCAACAAATGCCTTTTGTGCCGGTGCTTCCAGCTATCTCCTACAGCAACCTTCATTCAGATTTTCCCGTCATTTCTTCTCAAACTGACACTAGATCTGACGCTTCTACTGTAAACAGCGGAGAAGTCGGTGGGCTGGCTTTATCTACACAGAAACGGGCCCAATATTTGGTGAAATTCACAAACCCAAATCCTGTAATTCCCCTTGTGGATGATACTAAGCATCATTCCACAGATGTACAAGCCACCTGTACGGTTGTGCCCTCGCAACAGCCTCCAAGAGTTAAAGTCAAACCAAGAATGAGATGCTCATCAGATTTTATTGATCCAACTAGAATTAAGTTTGACATGGATGAACTGGATACGGATGAGGATTTGTCAAAGATGAACGATTGCAGTGACGGTTCGGATAAAGAATGGCAGCCTAAAAAAAGACAAGGTAAAATGGGTGTGTGTCGCGTTAATGCAAGTGGTGATGGATGGATGCCTAAGGAAAACTGCGTTAACGGGTCGGACAGTCCCAATAGTAAAACATGTTTCAGACGACGTAAGCGTTCAGCGAAGGAGCCCGCTGAGTGTAATGTGTGTGGGAAAGTATTCCAAGGAATCTACTACCTTCGTCGTCACCAGATGTCCCACAGTGATATCCGTCCGTATCAGTGCGAGACATGCCAGAAGAGTTTCAAACAGAAAGCACATCTGATAGGACATTTGAGTGTTCACGATCGAGCCCTCAAACATCGACAGGTTGACATAAAAAATCCGATCCTCAAATCACGGCCTTTTGTCATTGGGTCTAAGTGTCCAGGTAGGCCGAAGAAGACTTACACAGAAAAGGATTTGGCTTGCAAAGTATGTGGAAAGGCATTCAAAACTGTGTATAGGTTAAAAAGGCACGAGCTGTCTCACACGGATGTCAGGCCGTTCTCTTGCCGAATCTGCGGTAAGGGTTTCAAGCAAACAGGACATAGAAACGAGCATGAGGCGAACCATGAAAAAACTAAGAAACGTTTCTTATGCAACATGTGTGGTGTTGTGTTTCGATCCAGGTCTTCTTTCAACAACCACATGAGATCACACGGAACTGAGAAGATGAGACTTCAGACAGCGAGAAATAATGCGGACGGCTGCTGCACCGAGAGTAAGCTGGAGACAAGTGATGTATGCCACACGGGATATGATTGTCCTTATTGCACTGAGAAATTTGCTACCGCACAAGCCTTGAACAGTCACCTAGAAACGCACGTAGAAGTGCAGCAACGTCGACACGTTCAACCCTACACTTGCGATGTATGTCGAAGAGCGTTTACATATAGACACAATCTCATGAAGCACAAATTAATCCATAAAGCACCAGATAAATTTGCTCAGTTCTATAAGGAGAAAGTAGACGCGCATGTTGCTAGTGGAAAACCTTCATTCAAATGTGCAATGTGCTCAAAAATCTTTATCAGAAAGGAGACTCTGGCTAAACATTTCAAAATACATTCAGGGTACAAGCCTTTTAAGTGCACTATTTGCTCTCGCGATTTCACACAGAACGTTCACCTGAAAGTCCATATGCGAAAGCACACTGGCAGTCGGCCATTTCAATGCAAAGAGTGCAACCGCAGCTTCATCGACAGCACAGCACTTGCAAAACATATTGAATACGAGGCTTGCAGCGCTGACAACTCCTTATACCACTGCAAGATGTGCGACAAGCTTCACTATTACCTTGGTAGTCTCAAGCAGCATATTAGAAAAAAGCACAGCGTTAAAGAAGAAGAGGTGGAAGCTTACATTCTCAAATCAGAACGATCAATAAAACGAAAGACTGTTTCGGACGGAGAAAAACATCCTTGCAAAGTATGTGCTTCCATCTTTTCAGAAAAATGCAACCTGATCCGACACATACGAAGGAAACATGCAGGACTTGTGGAACTCCTACAGAAGGGAATTGAGATCAAACATTCAGATAATAATACGGATGAAGCTATTAAAACCGATACTTTAGATAAGAATAGTAATTTCGATAATAATAGGACTGTAGATAAGAACCTACATATCAGTAATGGAATCTCATCGCACTCGTTCGAAAGCCCTCAATTGTCTCGGATGGAAACATCAGATTCTGAGGTCTTCAAACATGGCAATGTTAATACTAACAGAGATGAACTTTCGTTGACTGATGAAAGAATATGTGAAGGAAACGTATGTTCAGACAGAAGCAAAGTCTGTGAAATCTCAGGAATTGAATCATCATCCAGCAATAGAATTAGTTCCCCAAACAGTTCTCATCACTCAAATATCATCTCAGAAACTCTAACAGTACGTGAAAATGTGGACCGTCATTCTTCTGATTCTATCTCCGTCGAACACGTTGGCCGAAAAGAATCACTAAAATGCACAGAAGATGTGGAAGAAAGTACAGAGGCATTTTTAGAAGGTTTCCATAGACCTGACTTTACATTGAGCGACCATCACCTTCACCATAATTCTATCCACGACTGCTGTAGAGATGAGTTTCTATCTTGTGTAATGGGCAACCAATGTCTCACTGCAGATTCTGAGCATTTTCGTCGTAGAGAATTGAGATCATCATTGAGTAAAGACAACATAGAAGAAGGGGTATCATCGCCGACAGACATTAACTTTTTGTATAACATCGGTCTGATAGTCTCCAGCAAGGCTACAGTCCCTCCAAATCCATTCATCGTACGCAACTCGGATAGTCGTGACAGTGACTGTAGCAGTGATGTCCGCTCAACACTGAGCGAATCGTGGGTCGGACTTGATAGGAATGCTAATACTCTTAACCCTGAGAATAATACCGAACTCAACGAAACACAGAGCAAGGATCTACTGAAAGACATCTGCTACAGATCAGAAAGAGGAGATTCCGTTGAGAGAACATTCACAACTAAAACCAATAAAACAGGCATAAATGGTTTAGACAGTTCAGACTTGACTAACACGAAATTGGATTTAAAGTATAACTCTTCGGATGAGTCTGCCAAAATAAATAACTCACCTTGTATTGTAAAAATGTCTGGCAACACTGAACAGGTAGAATTTAAGACTCAAAATCATTTGAGGTCCTCAGAAGATAATAAGATAACGGAACAATCAGCTAAGGCTGAAACTAACTTTCAAAGGACATTCAATACTTATGCGATGACGAACTTCAAATCTCGAGACGATGTCAGCGATGACTCAAGGTGTGTACTGACGAGTCCTCTTAGTGAAGGTCACATCACCGCTCTTTCAACTTCAATAAATCAACATGACGATATAAATACTTCTACTGCGCAAATTCAAACAGAACTAGAATCATTCGGTACCATTTCAAACGAGATATCAACATTGATTACCATGCATGAACAAGCTACACGTAATAACCAACAAGAACAGGATGTTATCGGTTGTTCTTTGCAAGGGGATTTCCCATTCTCTACAGATTCTTGCAAAATTGTGCTGAACTCAGTTGAATCAGTTCATGTAGATTGTCAAACACGCAATGATGTTGGCAGGCATGATTTATCAACATCCACGAAATTAGACCAGACAGAATTGGTTTCACTGGCAAAAAATGAAGATCACATCAAATCACCTGTATTATCAACCGAAAGTCAACAACTTAGATCAGGTGTCTCACGCAGTTTTCAAGGAAATACAGAAATCAGCGCAGAAGTGACTGTAGCAGAATCCAAATGGAGCCAAGTAAGATTACAATCAAACAATAATGACATTGAACCAACAAAAAACAATAAAAAGCTGGCTCCTCCTGTGCTGGTAGATGGTGACACGATTAGAGAGCAAACAGAATCTGAAATGATCAGAATAGTCAACCTGGAGTCAACTGCAGACACAGTTCAGTGCTCGTCGAAGACCTCTATCCTAGTAGATCATAATGTAAATCTAAACCGTCCCGAGGTTCAGTTCTTCCCAAAACGATCAGTAATAAATGTCGTTTCCACTGCTGACAGTTCCAGAAACGATTACGAAGCATATCCAACAGAATCTCACTTGAAGTATCTTGGCCTGCTGGCTTGTAAAGACGCCCAAGAGATCAAAAACAGAACCATCCCTCTGGAAGATTTGTATGAAACTTACAAACCGTGGTTGGAAGATTTGGTATACAGATCACGACCAAGGAAAACCAGGTTCAACTGTAAGACTAACAGCAGCTCGTGCTCAGAAAACAGGATTACAAGCACATATACAGATTCTGGAACCTCTTCATCGTTGGATCAGTTGTCATCATCATCAGACTACGTGGAACATAAGGAAAAACTTAGAAAAAATCAACCAAATGAGAAGGTCGAGTCAACAGCCACCATAGATAACGAAATTACCCAACCAGTAATTAATGAACGAAACATCTTTAAAAGAAGATGTAAATATCCGAACAGGTGGCAGAAATATTCAGGAGAGAAGAACTCTGATCTGGATGAGATGACAGAACAACTTTCAAACCCTCCAACTGCGTTTGAGACAAATGATCGTAAAGATCAAATAGAGAGTAAACATCAAGCCAGATTGTCACCTCATCAGCAGCCTAACACGATGACCGTATCCTCAGTATCCTCAAAAACGCATTCTCAGACCGAGGCTAAGTCAATACTGCATACACAGACGTCTGTAGGCGCAGCAGACATTGATTCAGTTCCCAGAGGTAGGCCCTCATCCTCGTCACCGCCGTCTACGCCAGATTCCACAATGAGAGGGAGACAACTGTTCTCGTGTGTAGTGTGTAACAAGTACTTCACAGCTCGGCACCAGCTGAAGAGGCACGAGTTGACACACACGGATCACAGACCCTACAAGTAAGATCTCTTCTTGATTATTCTATACTCTTATCTGTAGCCCTCTTTCTCAATTAATTGCACATGTTTATTGAGCCGGGACCGAGGCCTATATTAGACCTATTTGCTAATGGGAATCTATAGTGCGGTTTGTTGTACGTCATCCCACAACATGTTCTGCAGGGAAGCTATTTATCGCAGAAGAAGAAAATTGGGAAAAGAATCCTTCTTATTGAATCATTTGACTATTTCAGTGAATTTCATTGGTCAATATGATTATACCTTGTGTGACAGCCAATGAAAATCAAGGTAACAGTCAAATGATACGCCCTAGAGTTGAGGGGTCCGAAAGGGAAGCAAAGAATAGTGATACTGTTACCTGACATGCATGTCATACAAGGCGACTAAGGAGGTTCTATGGGTAGAGTTGGGTGTTCTATACCATAGGGAGTCTTAAGTGACCCATAATCTATGCTCAAATCGGATGTATGAGGTCGAAATTCGTAGATACTGCACCGAAGCTGTAAGCTTCGACATAAAGCATTAGATTCGTCTAACTACATCCTGCTAATCTACAGGAGCTTGGGAAGGAACGCAGATGCCAGTCATTTTAGAAGGCTTGTTCTCCCATTAGCCAATAGGTTTATATAATGAGGGTCACGGCTGAACTCGCCTGTAGATAAACAAGAGGGGCGAGAGTGTGTTCATTCCCCATACTGTTAGGAAAATGGAACAAACATCTTCTTCTTTGTTGTAAGGCTGGGCGGCGGACCCTCTGAAAGCATTCCGCTGACCGTCCTGAGAAGGACGTATGAGGGTGATCTGCGTTGTGTCATGTTTTACAGCAAGCGGCGAAGCTGCGTTATCTGCGCCTTTCGACCTGACGCATGTGTCTTCAGCCAGCATTTTTTTGGGCCTGGTTGGAATTCCCGTATCTTCGATCCCTAGTACTTGGTCAGGCTACAGCAGGGTTGCTGCACTCCTGTTGTTTCCAGGCCCACTGCGTGGAAGTGTACTGAGTGTCTTGGCCAGCTGTGGTTCACTGACCCTGATGCTCGACCAGCTATGGAGCGCCGGCCGGTGCACTCTGGTGTGCATGTCATCTCTGGGCCCAAATGGAACAAACTTAACATTTAGCACTAGGAACAAAAAGTCATATTTTAGTTCAATATGAGACGAATAGTATATACCTCCAGGCTTGTAAGACGAGCAAAGAATAGCGACCTGTCACGCATATCGCGAGAAGCGACTACGGAGGTTTTGTGCATTGAGTTAACTATACAATCTATATAGGGTCAAAGTGAACAATATGCCATGCTGAAGTTGGATGTGCCGGCCAAAAGGTACAGATAATGAGCTAAACTGTAAGCTATGTCACAACGCAATCCGTACTCTAGACATTTTGCTAAGCTGCAGGAGTTCGAGAACGAACGAAGAGATATGATCAAGCAATAAGAAATGAATAGTGTCATTTTGATGTGATGTCATCAAGCAATAAGAAATGAATATTGTCTTTTTGATGTGATGTCATCAAGCAATAAATGAATAGGGTCATTTTGATGTGATGTCATCAAGCAATAAGAAATGAATAGTGTCATTTTGATGTGATGTCATCAAGCAATAAGAAATGAATAGTGTCATTTTGATGTGATGTCATCAAGCAATAAGAAATGAATAGTGTCATTTTGATGTGGTATCATCAAGCAATAAGAAATGAATAGTGTCATTTTGATGTGATGCCATCAAGCAATAAGAAATGAATAGTGCCATTTTGATGTGATGTCATCAAGCAATAATAAATGAATAGTGTCATTTTGATGTGATGTCATCAATCAATAAGAAATGAATAGTGTCATTTTGATGTGATGTCATCAAGCAATAAGAAATGAATAGTGTCATTTTGATGTGATGTCATCAAGCAATAAGAAATGAATAGTATTATTTATATAAAATGTCACCATGCGACAAGCAATGTAGTGTTATTTATATGCGATGTGGTCATGCAATTATACGTACAGTGTCCGAAGTGATACAATGAAGCAATAAGAAATGAAGTGTAATTTAGCGGTAATCTCTTTGAGAAATAAGAAATGAAGTGTAATTTAGCGGTAATCTCTTTGAGAAATAAGAAATGAACTGTCATTTACATGGGATGTCTTCATGCAATATTAAATTAAGTGTCATTTGGCGGTGATATCTTCGAGCAATAAAAGATGAACTGTCATTTACATGTGATGTCTTCGTGCAATATTAAATTAATAGTGTTATTTGGCGGTGATATCTACGAGCAATAAAAGATGAACTGTCATTTACATGTGATGTCTTCATGCAATATTAAATTAATAGTGTCATTTGCATGTGATGTATTCATGTAATATGAAATGAAGTGTCATTTACATGTGATATCTATCTTGCAATAGGAAAAACAGTGTCCGAAGTAATTTTATGAAGCAATTTGAAATGAAGTGTCATTTACATGTGATGTCCTGATTCTCTGATACCCTATTTGCATTCTCTATCTATCTTTCTTGATTGTGTTACTTGTCCTCTCTCTACAGCTGTTCTCTGAGTGCTATCTTAGGTTAGACATTTGATATTGTGTGCTATTCCTATGTTGCAGCTGTGAACAGTGCGGTAGAGCATTCAGACAGAAGGTGCATCTGAGTGACCACATGAAGAGGCATCAAGGCCAGCGTCCGTTCATGTGTGCAGGCTGCGGAAAGCGATTTGTTCTCAAGAATGAAATGAATCAACATGTTAAGAACCATTGCAGGGCGACTGTAGATGCAGTCAGAGGTACACCTATCATCAAGTAAGCGTGTCCTAGGTTAGGGTACAATCGATGATAGATATAGATGGCAGTAGGACTATAGATATGATTGGAACAATACAGGATCAAGGGTCCAATTTCCTGTTTACACTTTATTTTAAAATCCGCTCCCATCGTATTTCTAGAACTTGCTAGAAATCATCATAGGACGTACAATTATTTTGATGTCACACTTTCGTTACGTCACTGTTGCACTTGATTCTGGATGTTTGATTAGGAACAAGCGTCACAGCACGGGGGGGGGGGGGGCATTCCCGTATAGGCCACTTTGCTCTGCTTGCCGTTCCGTGAGCCAAGTAAAAGCTCAGTCTCCCAGTTAGTTGCTGATTACACGATCTTTCCGGGGAGGGATCACCTTCTCCCATCACATCTAGTCACTCCCATTTCTACCATTCTCTGAATATGTACATTGTCTCGTTCTACTTACTCCTTGTCTTCAAGTTGGGTATCCATGACAGCTCTAATCAACAATTGAATCCTGTCTCTTCTATCTCGGTGCCGTTCACCAAAGCCTTACCAGCCAACACATCGGCTCTTTCGTTTCCTCTGTCCCCAGCATGACCTGGACAGTAGATCAATGTAATGCTCTGCACGTTGTTGAGAAGAGTGACCCATTCAGTTCTTCCACTACGTAACTTTAGTAAAATGGTTGCCGTTGAATTCACCTTCAATTGACAAAGACGCAGTACAATTTGTTATATGGCCTAATAGAAAATCACAAATAGGAAAAAGAAGTTGTAGGGAACCCAACATGACCTAAGACAAACCGCTCCATACATGACAGATATTGAACTGCATGTTTAACAATTGGTTGTAGAAGTTGTGTAGTTGCGTATGCGCGTCATCATGTATTGTGTAGTATCAGTAACCCAATTTTTTTTAAAACAAACAACTGCTCCATACACGACCAATATTGGACTGGATGTTTATCTGTTGATCACTGAAGTTGTGTAGTTGCATAGACTGGTGACCGAATGCCGGTATAGGAGACCTGTCAACTAAAACGTAAGCGTGAACTAGTTTCCGATGTGTGTGCTATCTATTGGTTGGTTTTGGCTATATTTGCCATGCGAGCCCCTTTACTTCTACTGTTGACTTTACTTCCACTGCTGATTTTACTTCTACTGCTGATTTTACTTCCACTGCTGATTTTACTTCTATTGCTGATTTTACTTCTACTGCTGATTTTACTTCTACTGCTGATTTTACTTCTACTGCAGATTTTACTTCTACTGCTGATTTTACTTCTGCTGCTGATTTTACTTCTGCTGCTGATTTTACTTCTACTGCTGATTTTACTTCTACTGATTTTACTTCTACTGCTGATTTTACTTCTACTGATTTTACTTCTACGGCTGATTTTAATTCTACTGCTGATTTTACTTCTACTGTTGACTTTACTTTTGCTGATTTTACTTCTACTACTGATTTTACTTCTACTGCTGATTTTACTTCTACTGCTGATTTTACTTCCACTGCTGATTTTACTTCTGCTGCTGATTTTACTTCTACTGCTGATTTTACTTCTACTGATTTTACTTCTACTGCTGATTTTACTTCTACTGATTTTACTTCTACAGCTGTTTTTAATTCTACTGCTGATTTTACTTCTACTGTTGACTTTACTTTTGCTGATTTTACTTTTACAGCTGATTTTACTTTTACTGCTGATTTTACTTCTGCTGATTTTACTTCTACTGCTGACTTTACTTCTACTACTGATTTTACTTCTACTGCTGACTTTACTTCTACTGCTGATTTTACTTCTACTACTGACTTTACTTCTACTACTGATTTTACTTCTATTGCTGACTTTACTTCTACTGCTGATTTTACTTCAACTGCTGATTTTATTTCTACTGCTGATTTTATTGCTACTGCTGATTTTACTGCTACTGCTGACTATACTTCTACTGCTGATTTTCCTTCTACTGCTGATTTTCCTTCTACTGATTTTCCTTCTACTGCTGATTTTACTTCTACTGATTTTCCTTCTACTGCTGATTTTACTTTTACTGCTGATTTTCCTTCTACTGCTGATTTTACTTCTACTGATTTTCCTTCTACTGCTGATTTTACTTCTACTGCTGCTTTCACTTCTACAGATACTTCTGCTTTTATTTGGAATGCAGCTACGTCTACTTCTACTTCTACTGCTATTTTTACTTCTATAGCTACTGCTTCTTCTATGTCTACTGCTGCTGCTACACTCACTTCTACTGCTGCTGCTACACTCACTTCTACTACTGCTGCTAAAATCACTTCTACTGCTGCTGCTACATTCACTTCTACTGCTGTTGCTACATTCACTTCTACTGCTGTTGCTACATTCACTTATACTGCTGCTGCTACATTCACTTCTGCTGCTGCTACATTCACTTCTACTGCTGCTGATACACTCACTTCTACTGCTGCTGCTACATTCACTTATACTGCTGTTGCTACATTCACTTCTACTGCTGTTGCTACATTCACTTCTACTGCTGCTGCTACATTCACTTCTACTGCTGCTACATTCACTTCTACTGCTGCTGCTACATTCACTTCTACTGCTGTTGCTACATTCACTTCTACTGCTGCTGTTACATTCACTTCTACTACTGCTGCTACATTCACTTCTACTGCTGCTGCTACATTCACTTCTACTGCTGTTGCTACATTCACTTCTACTGCTGCTGCTATATTCACTTCTACTGCTGCTGCTACATTACTTCTACTGCTGATGCTACATTCACTTCTACTACTGCTGCTACATTCACTTCTACTGCTGCTGCTTTTACTTCTACTGCTACAAATACTTTCTTCTGTTACTACTGTGGATGAATTGGTATTACAGAGATTGAAGGAATTTAGGATCAAACGTGTGACGAACAGAGACGAAGAGCGAGGGGTCAAATTAAGCACATAAAAAGTCAGTGGGAAACGGGAATGATAAGCATTCATACTCTTCACCATCTGCTAAAAGAGACTAAATATCTATGATTCTGCCCGGAGTACAATTACTTCAATTCTTCTTCTTCTTTCGTTCGCTAATAATGTCTATATCTGCAGTGTTGTTTCTTGTATAAATTGGACAGTTTTCCATTTCTTGTTTTGTACCATAAAGTTTAACATTCATTGGTGTATCAGAAGGCCAGTATGTGCATCTTAAATTGTCATAGTTTGCACATTCTTGAAGGATATGTTCTGAAGTCTGGTTGACTTGTCCACAATTACACTTTGCTGTTGTGCCAATTTTAAATTTTGTATACATGTGGCTGTTTAGTCTATTGTGTCCAGTTCTCAGTCGAAATATGATGACCTGTTCTTGTCTGTTAAGTAGGTGGTAGTCATCTCGTGGAGGTAAGTTAGGCTTTCGTTGTGCCTTTATCATGGATTTCTTTTGGTGATAGCTGATTGGTACATCCGGTTGCTGCATGTTAGCACCTTCCTTGGCGAGTTGATCAGCTCTCTCATTTCCTGCTATTCCACAGTGTGATGGAATCCATTGCAGTATAACTCTACACCTATTTTGTACTATGGACAATACCTCTTTTAACTCTGGAAGTTTATTGGATTGTAATGCCTCTAGTACTGACCTTGCATCTGTAAGTATTACAATAGGGTGTGAGGTCCTGTCCAATGTTAACAGTTTCTCTGCAGCTATATAAATAGCTTTGACTTCAGAGTCATAGTTGTTGCAGTAATTTCCTGTTGGTATACAAGTGGTATCAGTGGTGCCATCTGGGTATTCTACATATACACCACTTCCTCCATTTTTTACTGCATTCTGTGCTGATCCATCTGTATATACTCTGGTCCATAGATCACTTGGGTAAACATCATCAAGGAAACTGAGAGCTGCTACTCTTTTCTGCAGATTATTCTGATGTTCATCCCCATGCACACCTGCTATTGTTGTGTGGATGGTCACTGGTAGGCATGTCCGTTTTTCCCATGGGGTGTGTTCTGGTTGAGATGTCAGTGGTATTGTTACCTCTGGTAGATCCGATACCTGTCTACGTAGACGCTTGGCCTGGTGTATGAAGCTGCTTCTTTTAAGCCGTCCTTGTGATAGATTCTGGAATCTTTCCTTCATTGGGTGACTATGGTGGGAAAGAAACTTTTCTCCATGAATTATAATTTTAGTATCTCTACGCTCTTTCAATGACTGCATCCCTTCGATATTCTTCATTTCTATGATTGGTGTGGATCTCATTGCGCCTGTAATGATTCTAAGTGCTTGGTTCTGTACTCTATCTAGGTTTTGTAGTGTAGTGTTTGATGATGAACTCCATGCTGTAGAACCATATTCCAAGTGTGGTCGAATGGCTTGTTGGTATACATTTTTTAGAATTCTTTCATTAGCTCCCCAAGTTGTCCCACTCAGTTTTCTTAGTATAGCTATCTTCCTTCTAGCCTTTGTTTCTGCTTTGCTGATATGATGTTTCCATGTCATTTTGGCATCAAATGTTACACCAAGATATGTGGGTTGGTCATCTACCTTTAAGATAGTTTTATTTACATAGATGTTTCCTGCTCTTTGTTTTGGTGAAAGTGTAAAAAGGGTTGTTGCTGACTTCTCTATATTGATACTTACACGCCATTTGTCAGCCCAATTAGTCAAAATGTCCATGGCTCTCTGAAGCATTTTTGTGGTAACCATGGCGCTCTCATGTGTGCACCATAGAACCAAGTCATCTGCATATAGTGCTGCCTTAGTTCCACAGGGTATTTCTTCAATTAGATCATTGATAAATATGAGAAAAAGAGTGGGTGATAGAACTCCTCCTTGAGGCACTCCATGGCGTAGTAATACTTTCCTACTTTTTTTGCCATTTACTTGTACTCTGGCTCTTCTATTGTGAAGAAAGGCTTTTGTCCATCTGTACATATTTCCACATATCTTATAGTTTCTCATTTTTTGAAGCAATCCTTCTTTCCATACTTTATCAAAGGCCTTCTGTAAATCAATCCATGCCACTAAAACTGATTTTTTTGTCTTGGAAAGCATCCTCAATTTCCTGTGAGAGGTATGTGGTTTGATCCTCTGTGGAGTAGCATTGCCTGAAGCCTGCCTGCTGTGGTGCAAGGAATTTTCTACTTTCCAGGTGAAATTTTAGTCTTAGGTTTATGATGCGCTCCATTGTTTTGCACAGGCAACTTGTAAGACTAATTGGTCTGTAGCTAGTTGGTGTTGTTCCATCTTTTCCAGGTTTAAGCAAAGGGACCATAATTGATTCTCTCCAGATTTGTGGTATTTTCCCAGTAGTCCAGCTAATATTTAGGATGTCCAATATTTTCCTTCTGGCTGTTGTTCTTAGATTCTTTATCATTTATTTTGATATTACATCAATTCCTGGGGACTTATTTAGCTTTAGTTTAGAGACTGCTAATTCCAATTCACTATATGTGAACAATGTATCCATAATTTCATCTGCGCTGTTTTCATCACTGATTCTAGTCTGAGCATGTTCCAATTTACTTTTTTGGTCGCTCCGCACAGTATGCTGTTTCTCTTGACTAATTTCAATATTGCAGTCTTGAGCAAATATCCTAGCAATATTATCTACTGCTTGCTTTTCTGTAATCATTTTGCCATTCTGTACGAGTGTTATGTTTGTGCTTCTTCCTGTTCCCTCATCATTTAGTTGTTTGACCAGTTTCCACAGTTTTCTTCCATCCTTTTCAAAATTTAAGGATTCTGTTTTCTCTTTCCAGCTCTTTCTTCTAGCTTCTAGTTTGGCTCTTTGGAATTTAGCTTTTGCATGCTGATGTTTGTTGTGATGTTCCTGGCTTGGGTTATTTTCCACTTCCGTCCGTGCTTTTTCTAATTCCTCTTGCAGTAGTTTTAGTTGTTCACTCCAGTATGGCTTGTATTGTTTGCGTGCTCCTCTTGGTATTGCTTCCTTGGCAGCTTGATGAATACATTTATTGAACTCTTTGACTATGGCGTTTATGTCTTTTCCTTCCATATCTATTTGTCCAGCTAAAACACTACTGCGGTGTTTAAATAGTCCCCAATTTGCTTTTTTATA